>JADRCH010000288.1:3430140-3627640 GCA_019843965.1 Rhynchomys soricoides | reverse complement strand
CAAAGGCTGTTATGTATGTATTTGTGAAATTAAACTTAGAATTATGAGTTGTAGTAACTGGGCCCTGAGCTCCCATCTGCAATATTCTTGCTAGAATAACAGAATGGTAGATTTGAAAAGTACATTAATGCTCCAGCAGCATCTGTTTTCTTTTGTGTAAGCTCTGCAGATGTGTGTGATGGAGCTTCCATTTTATTTGATACCATTTTCTAAGGTTTTATATATTATTTTAGGCAAAACAATATTCATTGTGTCCATTAGAGTAAGCTCATCTTCCACTGCTCCATGCCCCACAACCCCAAAGTTTTGATACCAGGAACTAAACTTTCTTCTCATTTTAAATAAATGTGGTGCTATTGAACTTTGGATAATTAGTATTCTTGTTTAGTTAGGTGATATTTGATCAACACTGTGAGCCCTAACTTTTTGTATGTGTCCGTGTATCATGGGCCAGAATAAAATCACTACTAATTAATTTTTCCAGAGAAGTGAATTCTAATCCAATGTTTAGCAAAAATCTCAGTTTTCCTTTGTTGTGGAGTGGGAGAATATTTATTCATTTAGAAAACTGTTTAACATTAACTAGCAATTAACTTCTCTCTCTATAAGTGATATTAATTATTAAGCAAGAACAGAGAGCAGATCATGGAGTTTCACGACTCAGCACCATGGAGGTTGGCAGCAGGAACACTTCAAACCTGAGGCTAGCCTGGTCTATTGAGTATTTTTGAAGATGCCCATCTAAGAAACCCATTCTTCAAGTAACAAAACTAAAACCAAAACAGCCTGGTTACAATTATTTGCCAGACAAGCTGGAGTGCGCTTAGTGCAAGTTTTAGTTAACATTTGCTAATATCATATTTATTAAGAAGATATAATATGATTATCAGCAATAGAAAACCATTAGTGAATACTGCAAAGATAAATCCTGGGAGAAAGGCTTGGATAAGAACAATTATCTCATCAAAGTAAAAGTGTGTAGATCTTATAACATAAAGGAGAAAGCTAGGAGATTGGAAATGGTGTTCCAGTGAATGAATGAATGGTTCGGGAAGTTTAAAGTTAGTAACATTGGTCCACCCTGAGACTCATACCACAAGAGGGATCCCAACCGTGACACTGGCTAGGAAGGACCCAGAGACTGGACAGCCCAGAGAACTAGGATCCTGGGATAGAACCAAATGCAGTTATGGGGGCTGGGGGAAGCAATGACATGATTCCTAATGATTCTACTACACTTCTAGGTTGATGCCCAACCCAATTGTCATGAGAGAGGCTTCACACAGCAACTAATTGGAACAGATGTAGATACCCACAGCCAAACATTAGGCAGGGTACAGGGAATCTTTTGAAAAGGGGAAGAAGGATTTTAAGAGCCAGGAGCATCAAGGACACCATGGAAAATCAACTAACCTGAGCTCATAAGAGATCAGAGACTGAACCATAAACCAGAGAGCCTGTACAGGACTGACCAGGGCCCTCTGCACATTGTTACAGTTGTGTAGCCTGGTCTTCTTGTGGGACTCCTAACACTAGGAGCAGGGACCATGTTTAACGCTGTTGCCTACCTTTGGGACCCTTTCCTCCTACTTGGTTGTCTTGTCTAGCTTTAATAGGAGAGGAGGTCTTATGTCAGCTTGTTCTGCCATGGCTGGTTGATATTCAACGGAGGCATCCTTTATTCTGAAGTGAAGTAGAGGAGGAATGGATGGGGAAGGGAGAATAGGCAGGGTGAGGGAGAGAAACTTGGCAGAAAGAAGGGAAGAAAAACTGAGGTTGGAATGTAGAAAAATGAGTTAGAATACTGAAAGATGACTTCTTTCTCCTTTGGCCAAAAGTCAGAACATTTCTACAGTCCATCTACCTTTCCTTTTGCTTATAACGGTTAACAAGATATTAGGTTAATGTCTATGGACATGGGTTAGTGGTGTAGTTCTCAGTATTCTAGTGACATTTTAGTGTTTTTTATATTATTATTTTTTTTTACTTGTAATGATTAAGTCAGACAAGAAATATTTGGTAAAAGTTGCACCATGACTGACAATCCTATGTTTTCAAAGACGCTTATGTAAGAGGAGGAAAGAATGTGAATACATAATCATAGTAAAGAGTCCTATGTTTTATAACAAGAATAACAGTTAATCAGAGGACAAGGCAGGTGTATGGACGGACTAGAAAGAAGGAAGGGGAAATGAGGTAGTGGCACAGCATTTTCTGCCGAGAGCCAATGCTGCTACAGACATGTGTTTGATATGAATTCAGTGGCTATGGTTCCCGTGGGGCATGTTTGGGAAGGCATTTCTGGCAGAGATAAAGTAAAGGAGCAGAAAATATCATGTTATGGATGGAAATAGATATTGTGATCGCATTACAGCTAGAAGGTAAGGAGCGGTGGCTACAGAGACAAACCGAGCAGATCACGACAATGCTGCACCGATACAGCATTGATCTACGGCAGAAGCAAGCCATTGACCGCTTTTAAACACGAAATACATTCAAGTTTAGAAATGTCCCTCATCTGGCATTGTGAAAAATGAATCACAGAAAAGAGAAATGAAAGAAAGAGCAGTTAAGAGTCAAATATTGTAACACAGTAAAGAGATAATGAGAGTTTAAATTAGGCCAGAGACAGTGCATAAGGGCATAAGGAAAAAGTTAACGATGGAAGGCTTTAGGACCAATTATATTTGAAAAATGAAGTGGAGAGAAAGTTAGGTTGAATCCCTTGCTTGTTTGGAAGATTTTAAATTCTGTACCATTAGCCATTTACAAAATAGAGTGTAGACAGCTGTAGGAGAGGTCAAATTTGGCTTGGCTATTGGAGTCTGAGATGGAGTTTGCCTATTGCACAGATTAGTATGTGAGCAGGAGAGCAGTCTAGCAATTGATGCAACTTAGTAGTTTTCAGCATACCCACACCAGCAAAAAGTCGTGTTGATAGTTTTCAAGGAGATTTAATGAGATGTAACCGAGAACGACTTGAGGAGAGCCACTGTGCTTGGTTTTCTTATAACTACATCTCCAGGATGTGGTTAGCACCAGATCCAACGCAAACTTCCCAGTGGCTGTTCCAGGAGTAAGCAATTGAGTAGAAGTGGGCAAACGGAGTCCTGGGAAGTTCTAAGAAAGAACAGAGTACAGATGGGGTCAGGGAAACCCAGAGTGCAGAGCTATAAGGAATCAAATGTGGGTCAAATAGCACCAACACTGTAGAACCAGAACTTGAGCTTCTCTTTGCACATGGCACAAACACACGGGCATCATTTTTATTTACATTTTAATAAAAATTTGAAAGGTGAACAAATGTTGGGCTATGTTTTCAGTAGATAGATTTCCTTTGACTCAACCTCAAATTTTCTTTGTAACTCTCTATAGTACATATTTATCAGAAGCAACAAATGTGCATTAAAGAAAATGTCAAGAAGCAAAATGATGTTTTGTTGAATGTAGTGTAAATTATATAATAAATAACAAGATATGCCAAGGCAAATACAAATCTAGAGGCCCAAGTGTGAAAACAAGAGCTTTGTTTATTTTGATAACATCTTACAATATTATAAATTCATGTGGATAACAACCAGGAAGCTAGCATGGTTAAGAAATGGAACAAAACTATGAGAAGTTCCTTGCCCATGTTCACTCCTGATTAATTAACTTAACATTTTATTAAGCGGCAAGAACAATCTAGTTTTCCTGGACAGGGTTCTTTCATTCATCTGTTCTCCCAGGTACTCAATGAGCAGATACAATGTGTCTCACATTGTCCTGCAGGATGGAAACACAACAGTGAAGAAAGTAGACAGAGCCTGTGCTCCCATGGATCTTACAGTTATAGGTGATATGAATGTAATTAAGTAAAAGTTAATTTATTGAAATTGAAGTAAAGGCTGCTATATAATGAAATAAAAATTTATTACATGACTTTATAGCACTCAAGTATATTTAAATAGACTGGCAATTCATTGGCATGACAAGTTAGAAAGGTACAAGATAGGTGTTTTTACAGCATCTTTTTATTTTATTTTATTTTATTTTATTTTATTTTATTTAACAACATGGTCTTTGCAGATAGGACAACATGTGCTTGTGAGGGCAGGAATGAGACAACTCTTGGCAGAAGTTGAAAGAAAAAAGGTTCAACACTATACAAAGTAACTAAGGGAAGAGGAGAGTGGGAGAAACCATCTACTCTAGGGAAGACACATGGATTGGTTACCCAATACTGAATCAGCACTGACAACATATTCATACAAGTAACATTATACCGACTGAGCAGGTTAAATTTAGGAAGAATCCATATATGTATATGCTTACATGAAAAATGAAAATAATGTGTACACACACATACAATTAATTTATAAAGAGCCAGGAATTTGAAAGAGAGCGGTGGGGGGGGGGGAGGGAGCGTAGAGCGGGAGGGGGTGTAGAGGGGGGGAGTGTAGAGCAGGGGGGAGTGTTGAGAGGTTTGAAGTAGAGAAAAGGAAGGGAGACATGATATCATTTTATAATCTCAAAAATAAAAGATAAAAGAGTGCAAAGGGATAAGAACCATGTGGTCCATCAGGATGAAGGCTGGAGAGAAAAGGGGAGAGAGAGAGAGACAGACAGAGACAGAGACTGTAAGGTCATTAAGTTTAGTCGTCATCCTTTTATGAAAACTAATGAATAGTTGTAAATAATCAGTTGATGTGAACAGTTGTAGCATTTCTTTTTGTTAGTCTTTAAAAGTGAATCAAAAACTAAGAAATAAAACTGTGCAAAGAAAGGATCTAAGGTATTGATTGCATTTGCGTTGTATTGTATTGCATTGACTTTATATTGTATTGTATCCTATGATCATTAGAAGTTTGCTACCATGAGACATTGAAATAATACTAACCAACTTTAAGCATTTTCAGGAGGACTAAATGTGTAAAGTGTCTATCATGGCCTTCAGTATTTTGATACATGATGGGTATTTTTCTTCCTGGAACTAGATAAGTGAAATTGGCTGTGCAGTTTCCTATACCTTTTCTATGCCAGGGGAAAACAGGCTTTCCAAGAGTGTGACTTTCCATTCTAACAATGCCCTTGTGCCAATCATTAAGTAGGGAAATATAAAATATCTTCAAAATAGTCTTGATTGGCAATGGCTCTTAAGGGTGGCCAGAGCTAGTACCCTGACTGAACAGGGATGAGCCTGGCAGAATCCCTCTCCTAGTCTTTCTATTGTTGTAATAAACATGGCCAAACACAGCTTGGGACATATCCGTCCCATTGTAGTGCCAACTCAAGAGTTTTGCATTGGGTTTGTAGTCAATGAGGACTCCCTGGAAATGCCCCAGATAGTAACAGAATATGGAAATCCACCCTGCACTCTGCTTACTCTATTTTACCAGGGTAAACTACTTGTATCCAAACTAAGAGTCATAGTGGAAGTTTCCAGCATTCTATGTCTTGTCATCTCTGGTTGCTTGAAAATTGAATTAATAAAGCAGTTTTGGTGATTTGTAATTTTGACACTTTGGATGATTAAAACCCAATGCAGTTCAAATGCACAGCACACACTGAAATGTGAGGTTTCTTTTCACAAATGCGAGGTTGATTGAAAATGCAGTAAAAAGGAACTATTATTTAATGTCTCAATAGTAACGGAGTTTGTGAGGGAATGAAAGCTGACTCATGTCCTGTGGTCTTTAACTGACACTATGGGAGAGATGTCATGGACTACCTACCTACATTCTGTTCTGAGCAAATCCTGGTGAACAAGACCGAATATCTATTAAAACAAGGTATTTCCTGTGTAAATAAAGCAACAACAAGCCACAGCCATCAGTTCTCTCTCTCTCTCTCTCTCTCTCTCTCTCTCTCTCTCTCTCTCTCTGTGTTTTCAGAATATAGAATGATATTTTTGAGCCAGCCCCTGTAGGAAACACTTATGCCTAGAAAGGTATCTCTGCTGGAAATTAGTCAAAACATGGTCATTAGTGCTTACATTTAGATCATAAACATCTCAGGAACGTGCCCCTTCCTGTGGTTTGCCAGGCTGTGAGCTGTTGATGTTTTTGGTTTACATATTACCTTGTTCTAGCACAGACGTGTCACTCAGCCCTCAGGACTGACCCTGATATTTGAGTTAATTGGAATTGAACCCAGTGGAGATCACAAAGTTTTCATATACTATTGTGGTTTTTTTTTTTTTTAACTTTGGAAAGATCTGGAAAGTGATTTAAAGAAACAGAGCTGTTGGGGAAAAAAAAGTGTCACGCTCCGCAGATAAGACTGAGAAATCTCTTCACATGAAGGGACACACTTTTTTTTTTTTTTTTTCGCAAGATCATTAAAACAGTTTAGATCAACACCATTTTCAGTTGAGCTCTTCAAACTGTGGTCCATCAGAGAAGGAGGAGAGGGTTGATTTTATAAACTTTTACAGTCAGTTGCATTCACACTTTTTAGCTGTGGCATAATGGAGCAGAAAAGCAGGGCAGGAGAGAGCAAGTGAAAAAAACCATTGATTTTTTTGTCTGACTGGATTGACTAGAAACATAAGAACTCAGACATCATTTGCTAGCAAATAACTGGCTCCTCAAATGCTTTAGATGCTGAGAGACAAATGAAAGAAAATTTCTATTTCTCTCTGGTATTTCCAATGTATGCATGTGTACTGCATGTGTCCTTACACACAAGGAAATCTGTGATATTGTTAGGTAGACATAGAGTGGAGAGAAGGATCATACAGATAACCAAATCCTGTTTCCTAGATGTGTAACCTATTATAAAATAGTCTATATTAATAAAATAATTTAGTCCATTGTTTGATGTAAAATTTTCAATTAAAAAGACAGACAAAATTGTCTATAAACGTAGGATGACAAGATATCTTGACAGAAGATCATGAGCTCAATCATAAGGTCTTGAGCAGTCTCAAAGAGGAGTTAGACATGGAGTAATCAAGGACCCCAGCTCTCTCTTCATCGTCAGAGTGCCCCCTTGTGGCCCTTTGAGGCATTGGCAGTTGTTAGCCTTAGAAAACTAAGACACTGTGTTCCCACACAAGTGTCCTTGGAAAAGATTGTCAACTACAAAAAGCTTCAGCTTCCTTATAATTTACATTATGGCTTAGACTACTCCTTTATGGGTTCTTCTTATGTGTATATGTGTGGTATTCCTGTGTGGATGTGTGTTCCCATCTGTGTGGACCCATCTGTGTGTGCTGACATGCATTCTAATGTCAGATCTGAGGTTGATCTTAGAAGTTTTCCTTCACTGCTATCTGCCTTGTTAATTGGGAGAAGTGTTCTAGTTTGATTTCCTTTGATGTGATGAAACACTGATCAGAAGCAACCTGTGGGAGGAAGGGGGTTATTTGGCTAACACGTCCACCTCTGAGGGAGGTCAAGGCAGGAACTGGAGTTGGGAACTTGAAGCCAGGGACTGAAGCAGAGAATGTGGAGGAACACTGCTAAAAGGCTTGATTTCTATTGTTCACTCAACTTTACTTCCTATACACCTCAGTACCACATGCCTAGGGATTGTTTTGCCCATAGTAGACTGGGCCTTTGTCAATTCATTTTCACTCAAGACAATGCTATGAAAACATACTGACAAAAGACAATCTGATGGAGGCCATTTTACCAGTTGAGATTCTTTCTTCCCACATTTGTCTAGGTTTTTGTTAAGTAGTGAAAAAATAAGGAGCAAAAGCAGGGCTCATGACTGAGCCCAGAGATAATCAAGCTCTGGATTGGGGTAGGCTGAAGCATCCTTGCAGTCCAGGAACAAATTTTATTTGATTCTGGTAAACAAGTCCTTCAATGCGTGGTTTGATTTGAGTTTCAAGTATTTGACTGTGTTGACACAGCTATAAACCTGCAATTTTATTTTATTATAGTGTAAATTCCTCTTCATGGCTCTTGTACGTTATATTTTACTCAATGCACCTGTTGAATCATTTTCTTACTTTTCTCTTACTTGAAAAACAAAACAAAACAATGAACAAAAAACAAACTTCTTTGCCACTACATAAATTTTGTTTTATACAGATATTAACCTGAATCTACTTCAATATCTTACCAAATCATATCTGACTAAAGAGTTTTACTGTCATTGAGACAAGCTGTTAAATTTGAGGTTCTCCATGTTCTTTCTTACAGCTGTTTCTGAAATGTCCATTCTATCCATCACATTGTGATCTTTCAGACTGAGATCAACAGTGGCCCATTGAAGAGAATGACCTTATATTCTATTGGACAACAGCAGACTCTTCCCTGCCCACCATTTCTTTCTGTGTTGTATGGGTCATTTTTCTCATTGCTGCCACAAAACATCTGAGAACAGCAATGCCTGGGAGAGGAGTGTCTTTGATTCCCAATGGGTGCACGTCACTGTGGAGGGAAGAAGTGGTGGAAGAGCATATGGCAGCCAGCATCACATCTGCAGTCAAGAGGCAGAGAGAGGAGTCTGGATGGCTAGTGAGTGCTTTCCTTTTGATGCTGTCTCTGACCTAAGTTGGTGGAATGATTCTTTCCACCCACATTTTGGATGTATCTTATCATCTTAATTGACCTGGAAAATCCCTCACAGCTATATCCCAAGGTTTGCCCTCTAGATCATTCTAGGTTCTGCCAAACTGACAATCAGTATTAACCATCATGTGTGTTTTCATAGAACTCAACACTGAAGCAAACCGTTGCCTTGCTGCTTAATTTACTTTCCTTGTGCACTAAATATTCTTCTGAAGGAGAATCAAGTTTACATTTTTTATAGATTTTTAGCATAATACCTATCATTCCTGCCACGTAGTTGGCAGTAAATAAGTGCTTTAAGAACACAAACCTCAAATTAAAAATATCAATATACCATTAATATTCAAAATGGTTAATGTTGACTTAAAATTTACAACCCTACATAGAATTATTCCTTATTATGTGACTTATTCCTCAGAAATATTATCTTAAGATGCCTTTGGGATTTGAGTAGGAAATATTGTCCCCATTCATGAAGTGCTGCTAAAGGGAAGAAATGTTGTATAGGATTCCAGAGAAACCGATTCAAGGGAGCTATAAAAAAAGAAGTGGCTATAGTGTGCATGGAGGGTTGAGATGACTGTAGAGGCTAAGTCATACCATCATCTGGGGTTTCCGGAAGTGGTGGTCCAGGTCTATCTAGTTCATGCCCAGTGACTATGAATGCTAATATTAGAGGGAGAAGATAAGGTGGGTGCCCGAGTTTCCAGGGGAGAGAACAAGTTTTTGTTCATTTTATTCAAATTCTCAACTATTTTTAATTATTACTGCTTACATTATGAGTGTAATGGTCATTTAATCCACTGATTTGTAGGTGAATCTTATCTAGAAATATCCTTACGGATTCACCTACATATAATATGTTACCAGCTTAGTTCACCTAGTCTATTGACATGTAAAATTAAACATCATCTGGCTGTTAGGTGCTTTGTGCTAGTTAAATTAGAATGTTGGTATAAAACAAATACAATTTAAGAACTTAACTTAGTCCCTTAAGAAATGTTGCTTATTTGGCAAAATAGGAAAATTCTAGAAATATCAGTTAGGAATTAGGAAATTTTAACGTACAGCATATCAAACATATTCTGAAATCCAGGATCTTCAGTGTTTGTGGATGACTATTAACGATCATTAAATGTCAACAATGTACAGAATGCTAGAGTAGAGATCTCCCAGGAAGGTTACCTTTAAATGAGGGTAACTAAATTAGTAATCATGGTATAACACAAAAGACCTTATTGTTAAATGAAAAATCACAGATTTTTACCTTGTATCAGTTTTCTTAATAGCTGCAAAGATACAAGTAAACATTAGAAATTGGTGGAATGTTAGGAGGTCTGACATGGTCAGTGCTACTCTTCAGGGTACGTTTTGCTGACTACTCTGGTCAAGATTTGTCCTGTCTTTTGAATGATACTCATTGACTGAGTCACATATAAAAGCAAGAGTGTTCACTTGTAGGCATACATTTTTTGCAGCTCAATTTAACAAATGTTCAACCTCTCCTCTTTCTTACCATCCAGCGGAGGGAGTGGGAAAGTTATTAGGGCCTGGGGGCAGTGGACCTGTTCAGCCATAGTTCTTTGGGGGCGAGCTCCATCTTTGGCAGCAGTTCAGGCCTGTAGCAAACATCAAATACAATTCATCAGCAGTTCAGTCCCATAGCAAACACCAGCAGCTGCAGACACCAGGCAGACAACAGGTACGAACCAGCAGCTATAGTTCAATCCTGAGGCTGCAGAAGTGGCAAGCTGCCACAGGAACCTCATAAACAGTTGGGTGAATTTCTCTCAATGGCAACATTATCACAAATGGAGCTTACCAATGCCATATAAGGCAAACCATTACATGTGTGTCCAACGCATGCATGTCCTTAGTGAAGAATAGCAAGGTGGTCCAACGAAACCAATGCTCATTGCTCGTCTCCCACTGTTTGTGGGGTCATATGTATACTTCTTCATCACACATCCTTTCACATGTCTGCTTGAGCAAGATGTGGTTTTACCTCCGTGCCCCAGCAAACCATCATTTGACATAACTGGTTTTCCAAAGAAACTAGAAATTTCCACCTCATTCACTCATGACACATTTTTATTTTGTCCATGATTCTGTCCTATATGTTATTTATTTTCATCAGAGATTCAAAAGATTATTGCTAATTTTATTTTATTTGTAAGCAAGCCTAGACAGACCAGATACATGAAGATGGAAGCAACTACTGGTAAATCCTTCCTTTGGAAACACTACCATCATAATTGTTCAGGAGCCTGTAATTAGCACACCTAGAAGAAACAGGACAAGCTCAACTCTTTTCTTTCTTTCTGGTGATGTATCTCCCATGCTCACTAAGGAGAGAATACAAGCTTTCTTCTAAATGCTTTCTTCACAGCTGACATTTTACTTTTACCTTCCCTGTGCTCTAAGAGTATGCATGCTTGTGTTGTGCTTGTGACTTGAGGGAATTGTAACTACTGGGACAAAATATGACTCCTCACTATGAATAGAGATTATGCAGCCCTTTGTAAAACAACAACAAAAACATGTTATTTCTTTGTAATCAGCTGAGTGTGAACACTAAGAAATCTTTAAGATTTCTTTGGGTTTTGACCTTATTTTATGCCATCAGCAAACATGGGCCAATTTTAATGAAATAGAGGATGGATAAATTATACTGTAGATGCTGCCTGCTTTTAGGCATCAGTTTGCCTTGGATCTGTAGATAGCATTTTCCAATAGTATTTACATAATTTTAAGCAATCCAAACAGAGGAACATGTAGATTAAACAAGGACTTCAAAGCAATACAAAATCAAGGTGATAGCTATTCTTGCTGCATCTTTAATGGTTTTACTCTGTTAGGATTTTGAGACGGGTCTGACTCTCTGAGACGGTAGCCCACCTGAGACCCTCCTGCCTCAGCTCTAGTGCTAGGGTTTTAGGAGTGCTATCATGCCTGGCATGTATTTTATTGTTTAGGTAGCTACCTAGGAGTTAGTTAAAGTAGAAATGTTTTATCTATCAATTGGGGGAACATGTATAAAAATTGTGAATAGATCCTGTTTAAAATCCAAAATGAAAAACAATTATTAAACTTGCCTGCTATTTCTGAGAACAAATGCTGTCTGTTAGTCTTTGTGTGTTAGCAGAGAATAACAAAGAATTTACATGTGAAACCAGAGCGTGTTTCAAAGGCCAATATGATCATTTTGATTTTGGATTTGTTCATAGTAGTTTTTTTTTAACTCTATATTAAATAGATTTATCAATATTTTTTAAAAATTATTTAAATATTATTGTCAAAGCATTTTGACTGTAAAATATCATCTATCAACAGGAATTCTGTGAAGATGGACATGTAAATGAATGGCTTTGCTCATGAAAGGCAGGTCTCAGCAGGATGGTTAATGGACACAGACATGAGAATAAACCGTAATAAGAACTGATCCTGTTTCCATTCGGCTTTCTTAAATCCACTTGCAAATCCATCATCCGGCAAGTGTGAAAGGCAATAACATGCAGTGAAGCTTCTGTATTAGCCTTACCCAGAGGGCCCAAAGCTGTTCTCGGTTCCCCTTGGCCCAGCCTACTCAATAAAGCAGAGCAGCTGCGTGACATAGCCCCAACTAGCCTCACCATCCTTCCACATCACCGATGCCTGATACAAATCAGATGAGAAATTCAGACAATGACCCCAAACTCCAGGTGACAATACCTTTCAAATCCACATAGTCTTCCTTTAATGCAATTCACCCTTGCTCTCCTAATGTTAATGAAATCTTGAAAGGAAAAACATTCTTCCTGAAAATAAGATTTTGGGTTAGTTTTGACATTCAACAGCCGGAAGTTTTTCTGAAAATTGCTAAGTATATTGCTCACCAGTTGGAACTTCAGGAAAGATTTGACAAGTCTTAAGCCAGCCTTAGTAAGATTTATTATACATTGCAACTGTTGGTTTCTGTTTTTCTCCCTTTAAACATAACGCTAATAGTCACTTGAAACAAAAGCCGGATTTAGTGTGGGGCCAATTACTAACGATTACTTTTAAGAGGAAGGGTATCTTGAAAATTCATTGCCATCCAATTATCAATACGGCCCTTCAATTTGTGTATTAAGACTTTTAGAAAATTCTAATGTATGAGTTCACTTTACATTTTATTGTAACCATTCATAGGCAGTTAGATTCAACCTCACTTAGTCCTCATGTGCAGTTTAAGAGACCACCCAGCATGTGACCTCACTGAATTTGGTTTCCCACTGTGATATTGTAATCAGAAGCCCTCAGAACTATTGTTTTGAAAAATACAGAACATCTCAAGGAACAATATCAGATTTCATGGTATCTTCACCCCACAAAGTAAAACAGCACCATACTATGACAAGGACAGACATTTAAAAATTGGATTTGTTTGTAATGTAGGTGAATGTTTTGCCTGCATGTATTTATGCACCACCACGTGTGTACCTGCGCAAGCCAGAAGGGTGATGGATCTCTTGGAACCGGTGTTAGGACTGTTATAAGCCTCCATGTTGGATGCTCAGAGCTGAACCTTTTACATACGAGCAACTAGTCTTTACCATAGAGCCATCTCTCTATCCCCTAAGGGGCTGTTTTTAAAATTCCAATGAAGATGGGTCTCCCAGAGAAGTGTAGATGGATGTTTATAGAATGTGCGTTTTAACTACCTTCTTTTAAGAAACAAGCTCCTTAAAATAGGATAGTAAATGCAGCAACAACCAATTTTCCCTCGTTAGGGAGGAACAAGGTCATGGTGTATGGAATCCAAGTCCTTATAGTGATGATGCGCAGAGTTGCTGAGAATTGTCCACATAACTCTAGACGTAGAGCCTGAGAACTGACCCGGGTCAGCGACCTTATCACCAAGAAAATTGCAATATGGGCGCTGGCAGCTGCAGGGAGCCAGGCAGGCAATTTATCGGAGGAGCAAAGCAGAGGGCAGACCAGGAGCCACCTCTACTGCCAGGCCTCCCTCTAAGCTACTGGGCAGTGTGAAATGGATGCTAACTGTTAGTTTCTGAGAGCCTGAGTGATGTTATTAATTAAATTTTAGTTTAAAAAATATATAAAGCATTTGAAAATACTGAGCCAATACATTGGAAGATCTGCACTCTCTCTAACAATGATTACTAGTGTATTATCATATCCCCCTTCAGAAACTGTCTATCATTATGGTTATGTCTGCAATGGGTGAGTGTCCATACATATATTTTATCTTTAAAAGTAATGGTTTTTTATAACGTTATTTCCATATTAAAATTACGAAAGAGTCTTAACTCTGGGTTTTCCCTGTCAGGAAAAAGGTGATCTGAATAGATCTTACCATCACTTGAACCTTTTAAGCCTCTGTTCAATACTGGGAATGTAAGCATACCTAAAAGGAAAAAAATTACACAGATCAACAAGTATAATAAGGGTCCTGCAGCGTGTGCGTGGACTTTTTAAGTCCTTGGGGTTTTTTTTTTTGTGTGTGTATGTGTGTGTTTCTCTTAAACATATGATTCAGATACTTTCTTCATGCACTCTAGCTGTCAGAACAACTTAACTACATATTACTACAACATCATCATAAATACAAAAACATTCCTATGTGATTGCAAAGCTGACAGTATAAAAGAGCAACTGGACTGAGTTTCTCCATGCAGCATATAAACTCTCTGTGCTCCTTGAATGCAACCTGTATAGATTTGTTGGTAATATTTGTGGTAATGTTGGTAAAAATACATGATCAAGCAGGTTAAATATTCTTTTCCTCATACTGAGTTAGAATATAGTTTGCTGATTTCTATTCCAGAGATTGAAGTTGCCCTGTCCCCTTCCATCTGGTAACTCTCCAGCAATAGTTAGAAGGTAGAACTCCTAATCTGACTGTTGATTGCAGAATACTGAGAAGGGTTTCTAAGCACAGGGTAGTGTCTACACTTCTGATTTACGAGCAAGGTCAGGCGTGGCACTCCACGTATGCTGATGCAATTAGAAGGGTATTGGATTTGTCAGCTAAGTGTAAAATACCCCTGTGCTGCAGAGTGAAGCCTTCATTTTCTAAGTAAATTAACTGTAATAACTATCAAACTACAGCTGGTAAGCAAGTCAGCCATCTGTGAAAAGAGAATCCATCGACAGCAAAAGCCTTGTTAGACATTTCTTACATTTAGGGAAAATCTGAACCGACAGAGCTGTTTTTGAGTCCATGAAAAGCAAAAGACAACATAAAAGAATATTACCCTATAACTTTACTTCTGTACAGAAAACCAGCTTGGAGATGAGAATATAAATGGCATGGCTAAGCTGTTCATCTAGAGCTCGGTGTAAGTAGAATGAAGCAGGAGCCAAGAGGTTAGGACTTTTAAAGCTCATGGTGGTTTGAGTCACATGACTCACATAAGGACCTCTGAGCCAGTATGGTTTGTGTACATTCTGTGAATTGCTCTGAGCTCTGCGGCTTCTTTACTACCAGCAGACTTTAGTTGTAGGTCACAGAACTTTGTTTGTGAAGGGGTTCCCCTCCCCTCTCCCAAATTTAAGCAGAGAAATTTAATGCAATACCTTGTCTTTTTCTTCATCTTGAAACTCCTTACAATGGTATTCATATTTAAAGATCTTGAGCCTGGATAGATATGAAACAGGTTCTAACATTTTTGTAGAAACCTTTGTTGGAGACAAGAGGACATGCCACAATGTTACTAAGAGGCCTTAAGAGATTTCTTATCCATCTTTAGTAGATGAGACAATTTACCAAAAGGAAGAAAGATTTGTTTCAGCTTACGGTTTCTGAGGCTTTAGCCCAAGGCACAAATCCTTCCTGTGAGGGTCTATCTCCTACTGGTTTTTACTACATCCCATAAGTGGCCCAGGGTGGCATCCATGAAGCCTGTAGCATATGGGTTTTTAGGGGACACAAACTGTTAACATTTCTCTAACTAAGACATATCTTACCTAAGGTCTTTCAGGGAAGAGAATAGAGCAAGAATTAGAAAAAAATCAGTTGGGTCATGTTCTGATTAGGTTAAACATTCAAACCCATTGATTGTTAGTGCTACCATTTTTGTTATCCATGAAGAAACATAGTATGTCTCTTAAAAGACCTTATAGGCCAGACATGAAATCATACTCCTGCTGTATGAGATGATACTCAATGGCATATTGTTTCTTCTCCTTGTGCAAACATGACATAGCAGCTGAAATTCTCCCATTCCCAAGTGGCCTTCACTAAAACCTCCTGAAGTGCTTTTCCAAGGAAATCATGATAGTATGAGAAAAACCTTATGACTATTTAGGTGAAGATACTGTCAGAAAGACAGTCATTCGTAAGGCATTCGGAATAAAAAGACTTAAGAGAAAGAACATAAAACTCTATCCAGAGAGCTATCACAGAAGAGAACATCTACACAGGTTACTAGCTGAGGAACTATGTTTCTGAGAAGAAATTTTTAGATTTGATTTTATTAAGGGTAATGTATTTCTACTCACAGTGAGTTCCATCATAACATAGCTCTTTATTTCTGCCTATATTACCAGACATGCTGCAAACCAATGATTGAAAAAAATTCCTTGAGGGGCAATAACACTAAATAAATTCATAATTATTATTAGGGGCTGTTTATTTCACTTGAGCCAAAAAAAAAAATGTTGACAGCTTCATTATGTCAGGTCTGTGAAAGCTGGTAACTTATTCTGTGGTCTTTGAAATTATTATGGTGGTTTTTAGATTGTACTTTGCATGAGTTAATGAATAATGGGCGGAAACATGGCTAAATGCAACACACAGTGAGCATAGCATTTTCTCCATTAACTTCATGTGCAGGGAGGCCTGGTTTCAGAGCAAAATGTATGAAAAACTTTCAGGGCTTCAGAACATCACAAGGCCAAGCTGGTGACATATTTGCCACAGGATGCTAACTCTCAGCCTGCATTATTAGGAAAGGAAACATTCTAATCCTGCAAAGGGCTTGCTGTGAGCAAGCCTCTACCTGGACTGGCAGGCAGGTGTGCATTTTACTTGAAAAGCAACTCATCACATGTGAGTGCAAAATCAGGAAAAATACTCATTTATTCAGAAGTGTATGATCCTGGAGGATGAAAAATATGCCAGTCACAGTGTTTTAGATAGCAACCCTGTGACAAAAAAAGACATGTATAAAATCAATCATTTGATTGTAAGAAGCAGGAATGTTTCTGTTACTCTGGCACTTAGGAAGTAGAGGAAGGAGGTTTGGGTATTGTAGGATAGCCTGGGCTACTTAGACACCCCTACTCCTACCCACAAAATTCGAGTGGAAAGAGATTTGAAACAAAACTTATAAGGTAAATATTATTGTGACCTTCCTGATGACTAGTTTTCTAACATTAGATGCATGAATTAGAATATCCCAACAACGGTTCTCTTCTGGATGAGAGGGCAAAATACATCATATTTTTAGTCTTAAATTTAAGATGCATTTGTAGTATATTATATTCATGTCATGATGAAATTGTTTTCTATAATTGATTTGTGTCAAAATATTTTATCGCATTTGAATTTACCTATCTTGTTTGTATGTATGTGTAACTGATTTTATGTGTGTATGTGTTCACCATCGCACACACGTGGGGGTCACAGATAATCATTCAGGTTTCACCGTATGAGTTCTGGGATATAGCTGAAGCTAGTTGGGTGCAATACCCAACTGAGAGGGCCCTTGATTTGACTGTGGTCAAGCTTGGGTCATGTATATCACTTTTACTTGTGGTGCTATGTTCACACTGTGAGATTGCAGATTTCGGTTTTCAGATTTGGAGTGGTTCACTGTAAATACATTTTTTTAATCTTCTACAATTACCTGGTTTTGTAACTTTAAAATTCTAAGTTATCCTTCAAAGGAGCATAAATCTGAGTAAGTTACAAGCAGATTTAACTCTCTGTTAGATTTGTCATGGAATAGGAAGGTAAGGACCATTTACAACTTTAACTACTACAGAAATAACAAATGAGTAGGTACACCTTTATCTGTGCTTTCATTGATTGTTTAAAAGGAATGAGCACATCTATCTCTCTTCTTTCTCCAAATGCAGAGGTTCAGTTCCAGGTCAAAATAAATAAATAAGTAAATAGATAGATAGATAGAGAGATAGATTGCTAGTATCTTATACTAAAAGAAATGAAACAAATGGATGCTCAACTCCAACTCTTCCTCTAACCAAAACAAACAAGCAAGCAAATAAATCAAAACCAAATCATCAAACCAAAAGCAGGGGACTTTAGAAGAAACAGCAAAGGGGCTGACTTGGAGGTGTGTGTCAGCATTTTCAGCACTTCAAATGCAAAAGGAGAATTGCTGAGTTTTTCTATGCCAAGGTGAACAATAGTGTGAGTGCCAAATCATCTAGTGGTATATAGCCAGACTTTGTCTTAATCGATCAGAAGTTCCAGAGTTGTAAACCTTCAGCAATTCTGCTTTATCCTTTAAGAGATTTCTACATCTAGAATATTAGTGACAGTGGTTGATTTGGTACTAAGTATGCATGGTGAAATTTTTACTTTGTTAAATTAAATACATCATGTTAGTAGAACTGAAATCCAAAATAGGAATGTTTCCTGAGGCCAGGACAAGGTTGAGAGGTCGGAAGGAAGAGCACATCATTTCTCTTCAGGCATTTGTTTTTTAAATTTTCCTTTTATCTCATCTACACCTGTTTAAAGTGAATCCAGGTCCTATAGCAGGTAAGCAGGGAGAACTTTGAAATCTTGAGGTTGAGGAACTGCTCTCTGAGGACATTCAAATAATCTTCTTAATCCAGAAGTCTAATGTTACTAGTTCTTCAATGTTTTGTCATGTCCTTGTATCAGCTGGCTTCTTACTGTAGAAAACAATCAGCAGTTCGCGGTGATTTACTCAGGAGAGTCAGGGATTGATTGACGGATGTTTAGTGCTGTGTATCCGATTTATTTCTATCTGGAAACCAAGGTGGAAAGTAAAGCTTGCAGTATAACTAATTACATGCTACAGGGATGGCTGGATGCAATCCTGACAACCAGCAAACCCTGGTTGTGCTCAGCAATGTGAAGCTGGAAGTAGGTTAGTTCAGGTGTGGCTGAAAACATGCTCACTCACCTTACTTGTCATGAGGCTTACTCTAGAATCACAATTCTGAGCAGAAATACTTGCAAGGATGTCACTTGTTCTTGCTCTGCCTGTCTGGAGTGGACAGATTCCTTTCCTCGTTTTGAATGCTATTCCCTGAGAGTTGTACATTGGGACTCCCACAAACATGGGATAGGGCTCACATGCAGGGCTGCCTAGTATAATTAAAAGAAAGTTAGCAACATATAAAAATCATTTAAAGCCACATACTGTACCTTCTACTCTTCTCAGCCAACCTCCTTTTTCCTTTATGTTGGTAAATCTGAATCCCACATCTACACTTGCTTGCAGCCGAGAGCATAGCTTCTAGACCCCTCAATTTTACAGCATGCTTGTATATCAAATGTCACCGCACTAAAAATCAGTGTTTTCTGGTTTGGTTATCTTCTTTTACCAAATTTGCACTCTTGGCTTCCATGTTGTCGTCGTCATTGTGTGTGAGCCTTTAACTCTTTCCATCCCAGTAGCCCCTCTGATTTCGAAGTTTAAGCTCTAAGGGACTCTTCTCAGCTTTTTTTTTCCCAAATCATTTTTCTCTGCTAGAGTCATTTATTGACACAAGTGCAATTAAATTATTATGCACATTCAGAGAAGTAAACACATTTAGTCTCATTTTTGAGTTTCACACACCAGGTTAACACTTAATGAGTGTGTTTGCACAGTTTCACCTCTTATCTCATAGACATAACTACAATCACACTTGTTTTCCCATGAACCATTTCTTGTGTGAGATTTTGCTAGGCTTTGCTAGGTTATTGGCTTTATTTCATTTTTATAGTGAACTAGACATGAACATCTTTACATTTTTCTCTCTTTCCATTTTTTTTTCTCCCTCCAGAAACCAAGCTTGGGAAACTACCAAGCAAAGTCAAGATCCCTATAGGTTTTTTGTTTGTTTGTTCTGCTTTTACGTCCATCCTCCTTCCTGTTCCCACCTCTATTGACCTGGCACAGACTGTGGCTTCAGTAGTTTAGACAACAGTAAGAGCTTCATAATTGTTCTTCCCACCTCTGGCCTCCAGCCTTCCCAATCAATACCCCTCACTGCTGTATCTGTTTCTAAAATCAAATGCCTTATCGTGTCATTTTCTGATTCCATAAACTCCTGTAATTCCTTCTTCTCTTCTTTATTTTCAGAGCTCCATACTATTGGTCTTATTTGTCCAAATCTTTTGGACTATTGGCCTTCAAGTGTTCATAGAAGCCAGGATCATAGCTGCCAGCCACAGAACCTCTGGATCCTGCTCACAGATCCTTTCTTTTATCTCTTATTTTCTTTCTTGTAATGTTATGTCTATTCACTAGGATCAGTTTTGCATTTTGTGACATTTGATAGTGCTGTACCTTATTTTCTTAGCTTTTAAATGTAAGCTCCAAGTTTGCATTTCACTGGAGTCATCTTTTTTATACTTGGTCCTTAAAATTTCACAAAAGCAGACCTTTCCCCAGTCATTTCCAGGACCTAGTTCAATGTTTTCAAAATACAAGGTATTAAAGGTTGTATTGGACTGAACCTCAAAATGCACACTGAAGATCCTTGCCAATCTGGAGGCAAGATCAATAGAGCAGAATCCTCTTTAAATGTTTGGTGTATACTACCCTATTGTTTCTTTGTACTATTATAGTTTTAAAAGTATTCTTCATGCAACATATTCATCTGCTAATCACAATCAAGCAGGCAACAACCTTCTCAAGTATAGGAAATCTATATGTGATTTAACATTAAAAGATATTACAATATTTATTATATTATTATGTTACTTATTATTATTCATTATTATATTATTATTATTTGATTTGTTAGACATTTTGGTAAATAATGTCCACAACGTTCATATAGTTTCTAAAACTGGTCTATGGATGAAAATTACACAAAATAGTGATTAGTCAGCAATGCTGGGAATTATAAATCTGACTGGTGATTTAGCGTCTCTCTTCATCTGTTATTTTCTTGTTTTGGGTTTTCAGCATGTTGCCAATAGTGCCTAACAGGCAATCTTTCTGCTCTACCTGAATCAAAATTATAGGTGTGTGAGAAGCTCTTTAAATGCTGGTCTTGGCCATCAGTGTTCATTTACCACAGTGCCTTACAATATCCAGTAATGATGCTATGCAGTTAGACACAGCAGCAAGTGATATTGTCTGATATTTGTAGCACCCCATGCCTGCTTTGATGATCAAGATCCATAACCAAAAGTTAGAGTCTTCCTGCAGGCTCCTTGAATTTCTGGTCTTTGGTAGTGGCCAGTGTGCCAGCGCGGGGCCTGGGGTCTGAACCCTTGGCTACTAAGACTTGATGGCTCTCTGGAACTCTTTCTGCAACAGGAACCTGCAGGTTCTCTGAGGTTTTTTTCCCAGTCTTTTACCTTCCTGCCTCTCTTGCTTCCGTTTCTGCTTCCCCTTCCTCCTTCCACCCATAGGAAATGATGTGGGTGTGTTTGTTCCCATGGGTGAGCCTGAATAGACTACTTACATAGTGCCGGAAGAGATGTTTGGCCGAACATAGGCTTGGTTCTAGAGCTAATCCACCACTAAGGTTTGTGCTTGGACTAATCACGGCTTTTCTGCCACCCATGGTAGTTCCTCCAACATTCAAAGTGCGCCCCTTCTAATCAGGGTGGAAACAACGGTTCATGAGGCTCAGGATGACAAATTGTTCAGAGCTCTGGTGGAGACTGTGGCATCAGGAGCCAGGCAATCATCTGCAATCTTTGCATAATGGTCTCAAGGCTCAGTGGAATGTTCAAACTGGGTAGCAGAGGTAATAGGGTGGTCTGTCTGTCTTTATTGACTGACAGCCCGGATGCTCAAGGAAGTTCAAGCATCAAGGGAGAATCTCATAGCTGCTAATTAGAAAGTCAAATTGGCTCATCCACAGTGCTTTCTTATTTACAGGGCATTGAACATCAGAAAGAACACTTACGACATAGCCCTTGAAATTTATGAACTATCAACAGTGATGCTAACAGACTTTAACAGTGCATTACACTTGCCCATAGAGGGTGGGGGTCCTTCCACCTGTTCCATATGCATATATGAATAATATAAGTATAACCTTTTATGGTATTCTGTATATTGATAGAATAAATATCATAGATTTTACTTAACTTGTGGATGTTATGTTGCTAGGGAGGCATGTAAGCATCTGGATAAGGAACAGAGCATGGTCCGGATCCTATAAGAAGCAGGAAAGGCTATTTGTTTTTGTTTTGTCTCTTTGTTTTGTCAGTGAAAGAATATTATTCTTAATTTTGTTTTATTTTTATTTCTTCTTCTCTCATATGATATATTTGGACTTCAGTTTCCCCTCTCTTCTCTTCTCCAGTCCCTCCCCTGCACCACACCAGCTATTTGTGATGCTTTCCTTCTGCACAGAGGCAGTTTCCAGGGCCAGCCTCCATGGGAAGCATGTTAAGTTCTAAGCAGAGCCCCTCTCTCACTAGTGGTTTACCTTGAAGGAGCCATTTCCTCTACAACTCTTTAGTTCCCCCATTCATAAAATGGGGTAATAATAGCTCTTGCCACATAGGTGTGAATAAAAATTAGCCATGGAATTTAGCAAAATCTGTTGAAGAAGATTTATTATTGAAGATATATTTTCTACTGCAAATATGTATTGTTTGTCTAAATATTAAACACGTTTACTGTTTTTATTAGCTCAGTGACATTTATTTCAGCCTTTGTTCTGACTTTGTTTCCCTGCCCTGAAGCTTGATAAGGAGCACAGGAATCAATAGGGATTATCTCAACCAAATTTAGAGTTGGCTAAGCGTACTTCAAGGGTTAGGAGACCAAACAAAACAAGAAAAGAGTATTTAAAGGAAGAAATTAGATTACAAAGTTTAAG
This sequence comes from Rhynchomys soricoides, assembly GCA_019843965.1. Taxonomy (NCBI): domain Eukaryota; kingdom Metazoa; phylum Chordata; class Mammalia; order Rodentia; family Muridae; genus Rhynchomys; species Rhynchomys soricoides. Next base: position 3,605,150 of record JADRCH010000288.1, on the reverse strand, counting down.
AGATTAGGAGAGTGGATAAAGGCACTCAGCATGTACTTTAGACAAAAGCTGGGAAAACAGCAGTACTACTCTCTTTCCTCAATGGCTCCTGACCCCATTAGCAGTAAACACTCTATCTTATTATCAGAGATCTGAACAGAATTATTTTAAGCCAATGCATAAAACATAACATTCTATGTATTTATGGATATCACATGATGTCCTGATATGTACTTTTTGCTTGATCATGTCAGACTAACCATGCATATTTCCTCACATTTTATTGCTCTTCCTCTAAATTCTTGTAAAACTCATGTCTTCTAATTCTTTGAAGTATACAGGATGTCATCAGGATGATCTCCACTCATTGTATCATGTACTTCATACAGAACATCTTGCTTTTGTTTAACTGTGGTTCATCCTGCCCCACCTCAGCCTATGGTTGCCACGATTCCTACCAGCTTACAGGAGAATTTCTTAAGTTTCACCAGGTTACTCATGTATTATTTGTCTTTCTGTGTCTAGCTCATTACCCTTAATGATCATGTTGTTATAGATGATGGAATTTTAGGGTTTTAAATGGCTGAATAGTATTCCATTTTCATTATCCATCCATCAAGGGATGAATACTTAAGAGTGTTTTCATTTCTTGGAACATGAGAATGTGATGACTCTCTGATGTATTGATTTCTTTTCCAGTTTGTATAGATATCCATAAATAGGATTGCTGAATATTATTTTTCCTATTTGAAGAGACTCTGCTCTGTTTCGTTTTTGTGTGTGATAGATCTATTAATTTGTCCTAGCTAATGCAAAATGGACAGATATCTTAAATAAGTCCATGTCAAGTATACATATGTGATTTCTTTTTAGGAACAAAAATAACAACCTTAAAAGGGGAAAGAATGGGTAAGATGTAAGAAAACATGTAGCAAAATCCTCTTTTGGGTACCAAATATAAATACTACTTATGATGGCAATTACTGTTGCTGACATATAAAACGGTAAAACATCACTGAGCGCTAGTTAATTCCAAAATACAAATGTAGGAACATTCATGGACGATGATGGAGAAAACTGAAGAATACCTTCATTTGTTTTGAGCACTATTTTTGCAAGGCTGGAGATTTCAGATATAATGCTTTCTTTCTTATAAAGAATTGAAACCTAGCAATCAATTTCTAACTTGACTTTAACAACTGTAAGGTTGTGTTATCTATAGATTCTGGTTACGTATATTCTGTCTATGTATTCATCTCTATGTTGCCCATCATTAAGATCATCTTAATGGGTTAACTAAGCCTACTTTATCTTTTCTTTACATCTTTGTTTTTCTTAACATTTATTTCTTCATCCATTTCTTTTATACTATAGGTGTGGTTACTAGCATCCTTTGTCATATTAAAACAAGGCAGAGTAGCAAACCCATACATTAACAAAAGTGGTAAACATGTCTGTAATATTCTCTACATCTCTGGACTTGATCAGTCACTTTGGGTCTGACAAATATTTTTAGTGTTCACTATAGAAAAGTGACAGAAATCTTAATATCTGTCACTTGGGGGTAATCTATCCCATAGTTTATCTTTTCATCCCCACATGAGGTTTTTGTTATTTTCTGAAATGCTATTTCATTAATTATGTTGTATTCAGAATAATATCTTTCTCATGTTCATGTATAGCAATTTTTTAATATATTGTCATTCATATTTATTCCAAAGTTCATTTATTTGTTTTTGAGTCATTCTCATTCTTGAGGAATGTGGAAGCTCATTAAATAATAACAAATGATCAAAGATATTTCTCTTCATTTAACCAAGGAAAAAATTTACTCTTAAAGTCAGTATCTTGAGATTTCATTAACTTCCAAATGTTAATATGCTCCAATTAGGTCTTTGGATTTTATTTTTAATGTCATGTCATAGATAGAAGTAATGTATGCCAACATCATGATTATCTTGGCAAGATTGCAAAATCAATAATTTTAAGTTTTGTCATATAGAATACCCTTTGTTTTATGACCAAAAGTCACAGAAGCTTTGAAGTTCTTTAACTCTGTAACTCTTTTTCTAGCATACTCTATGCTCCATAATTCTGTATGGCCTGGATAATGTGTACTTTATATTCATTTCCTTATTTTGACATAGAAATTCTGGTTTTAATATTTTATTTGGTTTAATTGTACTTTAGTCAATAATCACTCTAACAGCATTTGAAGGAAATGTTTTAAAAACCTAAATAAGAATTAAAGCAGCAATTACAAAAAAAGCAGTAGTATTACCATCGTGTGAACTCAGATTAATAAGACTGTCATTGTCAGAGCTGTGTTATGTCACTTCCTTATTATGTCACAGCTGTGATGTGATATCTCAAGACTGTTAAATTTGATATCACTGATTTGTATCAAAAGTTTCCATGCTTTGGAAGGTATATGGTATATATACCTTTTGCAACAGTATTCACACATTTGTGCTCACTTGAGTCTAAAAAATATATGGATCAGAGTTATAGCATTATTTTGCATGAGACTCCCAGGGAAAATGAGGCCCTAAAAAGAATGAGGCCCCTTCTTCTTAAGAAGAAACTTAAGCCAAGGGTTTACGAGTAGCAAAGGAAAACAGATGTTACCGAGTTGAAGACTCAGCGAGATAGCTATCTGTGATGTATTGTGCTCATTTGAGAACTTGTCTTTTCACTTTCTTGCTTATCAGGAACTGTAAACAAAAGGTCGAGATAAGCCACATATGTGCCAGAATCTCATTTTTCTCAATCATGTTATACTTGAGAATGAATTGAGAACACTAACTGCTTCCCAGTCAGAACTACAACCAGTCTTTGTTCTCTCTCTGTTCCACAGCCCCTTTAGTCTTGCAAAACTTCAAAAGATGGTGGCTGGAAAATGATCTTAAGTCAGAAAACATATTTAATAGGAAAATGTCAGTGGAATGTACAGGCTGATGGAGAAACTGAAGATTTTTTTTTTTTGTATGTTGGCCACTGAAGTTCACCTGCATATCTAGTTAGTAAATCAAGAATAGCACCCTTGAATCTGACTCCAAATGGCTCTTATTTGATGTTAATGTATTTCTCTATGACACTCCAAAGCTTCTCTTCATTTTCTCCCAGATTTCCATTTTTACAAGTGGTACAATAGGAAGTCATATGGGAAAGAGTACAAATTGTATTCATGGCTAAATAATGCAAAGACCAAATATATGTCCCAACACCATGTGGCTCTGAAACCGCATCATTTTGGAAGATATTGACATGAAGTTGATATGAATCCTGCATAGTGCATGGGGAAATCCTGATACCAAACAATAAGTTAAAAAAATGTGATTATTATTATTTTTTTCTGCAAGTGTGGGAGGTACTGGTTTTTTTGTCTGGAAAACAGTAAATGTGTATGGTTGTGTGAGCCTGTAGTTTGAAAAGTGTGACTTCTGGAGGGATATCAGCTGGAGAGTTGATGCAAGCTATCCAGCTCTACCCCATATTTACTATCAAAGATGTAGGGATGGCAACTGGCCAGCATCACTTTAACCAGCTGTTCAGCTAGATGGCTGGAAAGACAACAAAGGATGAAAGCTCTACTTTTGATTGCTCATCTGTTTAGCAATTTTGTCCTTAAAGCTTTTAATGAAATCTTACTATTTTCATTTTCTGACTTGTGAATTTGTTTTAAAAAAGCAAATGATTTTTTTTAATGCATCAGTAGCATTTTGGAAAATAATTTATTAGTACTATTAAGTCTACTAAAATTCTCAATTTGGTATTACATTTATTTAAATTTGTTTAAAATGATATATGAATATAAGATATTTTAAAGAATAGTGGATATAATACCATGTCCTTAAAATTTATATCCATGTTAAGATAAGCATGCTAATTAGATGATGGAATTCAAATCTTAAAGGAATAATGAACATGGGGCTAAAGAGATGGCATTCATGTTAAAAGTCTTGGAAAGATCAGGAATTCAAGGCCCACACCTAAACATAGTAAAAGCAATATATAGCAAACCAGTAATCACAATCAAAGTAAATGGAGAGAAACTTGAAGCAATCTCATTAAAATCAGGGACTAGACAAGGCTGCCCTCTCTCTCCCTATCTTTTCAATATAGTACCTGAAGTTCTAGCTAGAGCAATTAGACAACAAAAGGAGGTCAAAGGGATACAAATTGTAAAGAAAAACTTCAAAATAACAAAATTTGCAGATGATATAATAATACAGTTAAGTGACCCCAAAACTCCACCAGAAAACTGCTACAGTTGATAAACAACCTCAGCAAAGTGGCTGGATATAAGAATAACTCAAACAAATCAGTAGCCTTCCTACAATCAAAAGGATAAACAGGCTTAGAAAGAAATTAGGGAAATGTCACCATTCACAATTGTCACAAACAATATAAAGTATCTTGCTGTGACTCTAACCAAACAAGTGAAAAATTAGTATGACAAGAACTTCAAGTCTCTGAAGTAAGAAATCAAAGAAGATCTCAGAAGATGGAAAGATCTCCCATGTTCATGGATTGGTAGAATTAATATAGTAAAAGTGGCCATCTTGATGAAAGCAATCTACAGATCCAATGCAATCCCCATCAAAATCCCAACTCAATTCTTCATAGACTTAGAAAGAGCAATTCTCAAATTCATTTGGAATAACAAAAAACTCAGGATAGTGAAAACTATTCTCAACAATAAAAGAACTTCTGGGGGAATAACCATCCTTGACCTCAATCTGTACTATAGAGCAATAGTGATAAAAACTGCATGGTATTGGTACAGTGACAGACAGGTATATCAATGGAATAGAATTGAAGACCCAGAAATGAACCCACACACCTAAGGTCAATTGATCTTTGACAAAGGCACTAAAACCATCCAGTGGAAAAAAAAAACAGCATCTTCAACAAATGCTTCTGGTTGAACTGGTGGTCAACATGTAGAAGAATGCAAATTCATCCACTTTTATCTCCTTGTAAAAACTCCAGTCCAAGTGGATCAAGGACCTCCACATAAAACCTAATACACTGAATCTAACAGAATAGAAAAGTAGGGAAAAGTCCCGAACACATGGGAACATGGGAAAAGTTCCTGAAAAGAACACCAATGGCTTATTCTCTAAGATCAAGAATTGACAAATGGGACCTCCTAAAATTGCAAAGCTTCTGTAAGTCAAAGGGCACTGTCAATAGGACAAAACAGCAACCAACAGATTGGGAAAAGATCTTTACCAATCCTACATTTGATAGAGGGCTAATATTCAATATATATAAAGAACTCAAGAAGTTAGACTCCAGAGAACCAAATAACCCTATTAATAAGTGGGGAACAGAGCTAAACAGAGAATTCTCAGCTGAGGAAACTCAATGATCTGAAATGTTCAACATCCTTAGTCATCAGGGAAATGCAAATCAAAACAACCCCGAGATTCCACCTCACACCAGTCAGAATGGCTAAAATGAAAAACTCAGTTGACTACAGATGCTGGTGAGGATGTGGAGAAAGAGGAACAGTCCTCCATTGTTGGTGGGATTGCAAGCTGGTACAACCACTTTGTAAATCAGTCTGGCAGTTCCTCAGAAAACATAGTACTACCTGAAGATCTAGCTATACCGCTCCTGGGCATACACCCAGAAGATGCTCCAACATGTAATAAAGACACCTGCTTCATTATGTTCATAGCAGCCATATTTATAATAGTCAGAAGCTTGATGATCCTCGACAGAGGAATGGATACAGAAAATGTGGTACATTTATACAATGGAATACTACTCAGCTGTAAAAAACAGTGACTTTATGAAATTCATAGGCAAATGGATGGAACTTGAAAATATCATTCTGAGTGAGGTAACTCAGTCACAAAAGTCCAAATATGGCATGTACTCACTGATAAGTGGATATTAGCCCCAAACTTCAGAATACCCAAGATTCAATTCATAGACCATATTGAAACCTAAGAAGAAGGAAGACCAAAATGTGGATTCTTCAGTGCTTTTTAGAAAGGTGAAGAAAATACCCACAGGTGAAAATATGGAGACAAAGTGTGGAGCAGAGACTGAAGGAAAGGCTATCCAGAGACTGCACCACCTGGGCATCCATCCCTATACAGCCACCAAACCTGGACGTTTGTGGATACCAGGAAGTGCTTGCTGATGGAAGCCTGATATGGTTGTCTCCTGAGAGGCCTTGCCAGAGCCTGACAAATACAGAGGCAGAAGCTCACAGCCAACCATTGGACTGAGCTCAGGGGGTCTCCTATGGAACAGTTGGAAAAGGGACTGAAGGAACTGATGGAGTTTGCTGCCCCATGGAGGGAGCAACCGTGTCAACAGGACAGATCCTCATTGCTCCCGGTGACTGGACCACCAACCAAAGAATACACATGGAGGAACCCCTGGCGCTGGCCACATATGTGGCAGAGGAGGGCCTTGTTGGACATCAGTGAAGGAGAGGCCCCTGGGCCTGAGGGTGTTTGATGCCCCAGTGTAGGGGAATGCCTGGGTGGGAGGACAGGTGTGGGTGGGTGGGGGAGCACTCTCATAGAGGCAGGGGGAGTGGTCATGGAATATGAGGGTTTCTGAAAGGGAGATCTAGAAAGGGGTAAACGTTTGAAATGTAAATAAAGAAAATGTCCAATTTCTTAAAAAAGGAAAAAAAAATGAGCCTTTTTTTTAAAAAATAAAAAATGTTTGGACAGAAAAGGTAAGGTTTTGTGGTTTAATGAATTCCCAAATTACATAGGAATTCCTACATTTGCTTGTAAGATGGTGCAGGTCCCTGTCCCCAGTTGGTTTTAATTGGGAAATAAAGATGCCAACAGCCAATGGCTGGGCAGGTAGACTGAGATAAGACCTTCAGATTTGCTCGGGCTAGGAACTTGGAGAGAGGAAAGAGACAGAGATCACCATGATGGGCAAGAAGAAAGACCAGACCTAAAGGCCCAGCGACATGTGAGAATCAGGGAAAGTGGCCAGATGGGCCACTTCCCCAATTGTGTTTGGGACAGAAGAGATAAAATACATATTTTAAAAGTTATTAACTCAGGGGTACTGGAGGGTAGTGTTTGCTACCAACAAGAAAGATTAGAAACACCCAGCCATTAAGCTAGTCAAGCAATATTAAAATTAACTAGTGGTGTGTGTGTGTGTGTGTGTGTGTGTGTGTGTGTGTGTGTGTGTGTCTTTCATTTGCCAATCCAGAGAGGACCTGGGCAGGTACAAAGCAGTGAGCTAATTTGCCACTGCAGGTAGATATCCCATGACTCTGGAATCTCCAACCTTTTTGAGTCTCCAGCTCAGTCAACTCTTTGTGTTTACAGCTTTACTCAGTGGCCTCTCTGAGCCTCCACACTGAGACACCCCTGACATATATCTGGCCAGAGATGCTTTCCTTAAGTGAGGAAGCATATTCCACAACCCTGTTCTTGTGTCCATGACTCTCTAAAGCCAGATGCATATGGCCAAAGCTGTCAAACTTGATGTTTGATTGGGATGAGACTTGGCTCCCTTGTTGAATTACATTTGCATGAATTTTCTATTGTTCATAATTTTCTTCAATGCTTAAGCTTTTCTTTCATTTGCTTTTACAAGTTCTAAGCTTAGCTGGATGTGCTTCTGCCCTGAAGTCAACAACCTCTTATTCTATTTAGCATCAAGCTTTTCATTACAACTTTTGTCTTCTTGAACATTGGACTTAGCTCCATTACACTACCCTGTTGCTCTTTTTTCTCCTAAAACTGTGAAGTATATATTTTTCTTTGTTTAACTTGGTCCTTATTATCATGTACCTGCATATGACTGTCTATATGACTGTGTGAATAACCATACAACACAATCTTGAAATCTCATCTGCTAATGACATTAATCCAATACTCTTTCATTTTTGTCTCAGGCATATCTTTAGAAGATGAGCTAAAAGCAGCCATGTTCTTTGCCAAAATAGCACACCAACGGTCATCACCTCTGAAACTTCTTGAACTGGGCTCATCATAGATGATATTACTCTCAGCACTACTTTCTTCCATGCTTCTACTAGTATGGCTCATTAAGCTCCTCTTAAAGCATTCAACTACTGTCCTAATCCAAAGTCCCAAAGTACATATTCCACCAACAAGAAACAAGGTCAGACCTGTCAGAGTAATACTCCAGTTACTATCTTTTGTTTTAGTTAATATTCCACTGCTGTGAAAAGAACATGGTGAAGGCATATATTATAAAAGAAAGCCTTTAACTGTGGGCTTACTTAGAGTTTCAGAGTGTTAGTTCATTATCTTGGTGTGGCATGACAGGGTCATGGGGGAACTCATGGAACTAGGGAAGTAGCTGGAACAGAGAGAGAAGGTGGGGAGGAGAGACAGACAGACACAGAGAGAGAGACAGAAAGACAGAGACAGAGACAGAGACTGTCAGAGAGGCAGACACAGACACAAAGTAGGAGAGAGAGAGTGGGGGCTTGCATGTTGCTGTTCCACTGGGTTGCTAGGCTTGAGCGAATTGCTGATAAACCACTCAGGGAATAGGAAAACACAGCCTAGGATGTGGGAGGCTGAAGATGGGGTTCCCTGACTCCCAGGCATGTAGTCATCACTGGAAAACTATACAGAGGAGTCAGAAATGGAGGGGGGGTCACCAGGCCTGCAACAAGAAGCCTGGGGCTAAGGGCTTCCAAACTCCTGCATTTCTAGGCACCACTGGCTTGCAGGGAGAGAAGTTGGGCTGAAGATGATGAGCCCTGGGCCAGGGAATGGGGAATCTTGGCTTAGCTCATTTGCAATTGTCCTTAGCTTAGCAGTGGTTGTCTGGGAGCACAGAGACTGCAGCACTATAATCAAAGGCCTTCTCCATGCTGCACATAGTGGTTCTTGATGAAAGAGATAGTCCTTAGTTCCAAACTGTTTGCTGATTGTTCATCATGGAGAAATGTGTGCATATCACATTCTCAGGATAGACTAGAGATTAAATACCATTTACAGGAAGTAATGTCTGGGAAGGGAAGCTCATTGGCTAAACCTTCATGGCCTTTAGATACCACATTAGCATGGAAGACTCTGTTCTGGGCTACCTGACCATAGGTCACATTTCCTATGTGGGAAAGATAGCATGTGTTCCAGGCCAGGAATCTGGTATGGAATAGGGAACTGTCTACTATCTCAGGTGGGTGCCAAGGTGCTAGGGACCCTAGCCCTGCCAACCTTCTTACCAATTTTCCTGGCACAGTATACTACTTTCCCACAAGAGCTGGGTGTGGGTTTTTGAAACATTCATGTCCACCTCCAGTCACAAACTTCCTTCAACAAGGACATACCTTCTAATCTTTCTCAAATTCTTAGTTTCTCAACATTCAAAGATATGAGCTTTTGGGAGCATTCATATTCAAATCATCCAGGATTATTTGTAAAGGTACCTAAAGGAGTTGGTAGGAGATATGCAGACATCTAGAAAAAGGGTCTACATGGAGAAAACATGGTGGGCAAATGCACTGAGCAGGAACATGCCTACCTTGTTGAAAAGTCATCAAGGAAACTATTAAGTCAATGAGGGAGGAAGACCAGATAGCAACAGAACCACAGAGAACATTCCCTGCATCTAGTCCTGAGATGATTATGTTGTGATCCTGGCATATGTGGACACACTGGCAAGTGTAAAGAATGAATGTGGAATGCAAGTGCAGGATTCCTGACAGGTTGTTTCAGAACATGAAAGAAAACCAAAAAGCACAAAGTGTAAATTCTAAGTTTCTGTTTAGATCAGCTAAGTCTTGCTCTTGTTAAGATATTGTAGACTATTACTAGAAGTACTTTTTGGGGAAACTCCTGGGGGCTTATTTTAGGATGCTTGTTAAGTGTGAGATACTTGTCAGGTAGGGTAGCAAATATATCAAGTAAATGTTAAAGCTATAGATCTAGGATTCAAGGTAGAGACATTTAATAGTACTATAAACTGGGAAAGAATTTATTGATGGCGTGTAAGATTCAAGATCACCTAGGAAGTGAGAAATGAGAGCAGAAATGTGAAAGGCCTGAGAGCATGGGTCCTGCATACTTAGACGTTAAAGATGGAAGCAGCCGTGAGAGGAAGTGCTGACCAAGGTAAGGGGAATATCACTGATAAGTGTTATGACAGCTGTGGAATGACTACTGGGAGCAGGACACAAATGTCTTTGATGGCAACATGAAGAGTTCAGCTGGAACAATCAGAAAGCCTCACTGGGACAAGTCTGAGTGACAGCAAGGGAGGCGAAGGACTGCCCAGTGTTTTAAAGAATTCTACTTGAAAAGTGAGCAGATAGTACATGAATGCTAAAAGAGATAATAGGAACCTTTCAGTTCCCTTGTTTAGTTTTCAAAAGATGATAAAAGTAATGTGTTTATGGATGGGAAAAATGTAATATGAAGGGATTCATTACACTGATGAAGAAAGCCTGTGAAATTGTCAGAGTGAAGTCTTTCTTTGGTGAAAGGGACATGGTCAGTACAAGGGCAGAGAGACTGGCTTTAGACACAGGCACACATGGATCATATGTTGGGAATGAAATAAAAGAGAGACAGAGAGGGACAGGCACAATAATGAACAGTGCTAAGAAGTCTCTGCTTATCCTTTGTGTACTTCAGTAGCTGTGGAAGTAAGTGATGACCTGACATGAGGAGGAAGGAGGTGGGAGAAATTTGCGAAGATGGGAAACAATATCAGATTCATGACTGCATTCAAGCCCACCTGAAGTTTACTGTGTCTATAAACTTAGAAAGTCCCCAGCCAGTATCCTGTGCAGGTTTCTCTAGTCATTTCAGTTTAATGCATAGAACAATCAGTGAACTGGTTTAACCAAATTTGATACTGAATTTGGCTCAGTGAAAGCCCTTAACATATATCCAATCAAATTCTCAAAAGAAAAATGAGGATCAAACCTGAATAATGGGCGAAATGGGAAACTTAGGTTGATGTATACTTATATAATACATCACAGGTGAGATTTTTACACATTTGTGGTTAAAAATCCTGAAGGGCCTTAGTAACAAACTACAACCAGGAAGGGTTGGGTCTGGGACCAAAGAAGGCATATGAATATTTATAATAATGTCTCCATAACAGAAGGAAAGAAGGATGACTGACTGAGATGGTTGTGTTTGTTTGCTTTCTTGATGTGTATCTGTATTACATATCATTAATACTATGTTCCAAACAGATTTTACCCTAAAAAGGTTTTTGTTCCACTAGAAAATAAATTCCTAAATTCAAATAACACAATGGATTACACTATCTGCTTCTGTCCTGTGGCCACTTGGAGAATTAATAAGAAAAAAAACCCCTAATTTACAAATCATCTTATATATCTATTGTTTGGAACAAGAAAGTAAATGAAATTAGCAGGATGTTTACATGATAAGATATAAATCTCTGACTTCTATTTCCCAGAGTTAAGTAACAGTAAATCTAAATGAAATTATTAAGCTGTTTTCTGGAACTGTGTCTAAGCCTGGAACCTTTCTTTTTTGTTGGAATGGTTGTTCATTTGAGAAAGTGCATCAAGTTGTGAACTTTGAATGTTTTGTCTTTCATTATTCTGTCTTAAGAGGAGTAATGGCGATAACAAAAAAAGTTTAGCTTCATGTACTTATGATTAAGTTTTACTGTTGAACAAAAACAAATTGCAGTTTCATTGAAAAGTTATTCACATAACTTGAAAAAGTCTTTTCCTTTTCAGCTTCACAAATTAAATAATGATGCTGAGATAGTTGCTTATGAGGCAAAGCTAGACAAAATGACATAAGTTCTCATGAGCTTTGGCTTAGCAATGTCAGAACCTAACATGTTCACCCACTAATTGGGTGAAAACTATTTTTTTTTAATGGATCCAGAATACATAGCATTTCGAATAGCCCAGAAATTAATTTTCATGTTTCTGTTTCCTCCAACCCAGCGAAATAATATATCTTAGAATTCAGTCTCAGTAATAATTCCCACATGATAATTATGCAGACAAATATGGAGTTAGCAATTGGATCATATAATTTTACTAAGTCAAAGATAACTAATATGACAATAGATGGCTGTAATCAACCAGCTCCTTTATTTCTGTCAAGAAGAGTTTGTGTGACCTATTGTTGTATTCTGTGGAATACAGTGGCACCCTCAGATTTGGTTTCAAGACAGAATTATAGAGTTCCAGTCCCATATAAGCAGTCATTGGCATGCTTATTCTTATTCAAGATCTGTAAATTAAGTATTTGATTACACCCTCCATGCTTCCCTTATGGCTAGGAACAATGTGAGTACAAAAAACCTTCGTCAGATATATGTAAACATATGTCAATATTGGAGAGTGTTGACATTTATTAAACATAAACTATGTTGAATACACAGGCAATATAATATTAATAAAATTGAAATAGCATCCTCCTTTGGGGTGTTATTTTTTTTTTATAGATGATGGTGAAGTTTTGGGGAAACATTAACAATGATATCTACTAGCATTGTAATAATGTTTATGAAATTATATATATAATATATATAATATATATAAAATGAGAGCAATTTAATTCACACAAGTAGAACCGTGAGCACCATATTAAAGCGGAGAAGTGCAAGGTGAAGTGTGAGTTGTGTCAACATGACTGAGTGCAGCTCTGTGTGTGAAGATGAGGCTCATGAGTGTGGATGAAATGGCTGTCTTTTTTATCAGACCATCAAAGCAGAGAATATTTGGTGTACTGTGGGCACAGAATGAAAGCTCATGTGAAGACATGGAGTCGAATAGAGGCCCATGCAAGAATATCAGTGACCTTCATTCAAAGCCAACTACAAGACCCAAGACTTGGTGGATCATAACAAAAGCTGTCCAACTTGGTCTCCATGATGTTTAAGTACCATAGTAGAAGATAAATTGCAGACCTTTGATAGGAGGTAAGCAATGGGAGACAGCTTAAGGGGACCACCTTTTGAAAATCTTGCCTGTGTTGGTGAGTCAATTAAAAACTGAACTGTAAGAAGTGTTTAATTCTGTTAAGCTTAGTTAAAAAAGAAAGGTCTATGGAAGGTTTTTATGTGTTCCAAAGGCCAGGACTTGCATGAGAAACAGGCTGGATCCAGTGATTGGAGCCCTCTGTGGATCTCATAATGACTCTTGAAACTTTGCATTTCCTTCTTAATTGACGTCTGCTATGTTTTCTTTGAAACTTAATGAGCTTTGAGAACTTGACTCAGAAAACTTGCTGCTGCATTTTAAGAACAAAATCACATATTTTAAAATGGTGTAATTACACAAGAGCCATAATCATACGTGAAATGTCCATATGGAAGCAAAACAATGAAATTATTCAAGACAGTCTTATAAAATTCAGAAACAATATTTTAATAATAGGCATTTGACTGATATGGAAGTACATTCAAACATAAAATTATAAGTTGAAACTGATTCAGAATTGATGTATCTAATTGTGTTTCACCTTTATTCCTTAGAGTCATGCACTGAAGCCCTGACCTTCAAAATGACTGTGTTTAGAGGAAGTATCTTTAGGGAAGCAATTGAGTGACATCACACACATGTGTGGGCCTAGTCCAAACTGCTGAATTTACAAGAAAGAGGAAAGGTAACATTGAGCATCTCATGAGCACACTGGGAGAGCCACTGTGTAAGGTGTCCATCCAGAAGCCAGGAAGAAAACTCTGACCAGGAGACAGACTTGTCTGGCACCTTGATAATGGTCTCCCAGTCTCTAAACCTGTGAGAAAATGTCTCTGGTTTAGCTATTCGACCTGTGACATTGTGTAATGCCAGTACCAATATATTCATACAAAGTTATTTCTTGAAATAAATAAATAATAGATAAAATGTTTTCAAAGTAAAAATACATTTTGGTTAATTTCAATTATCTTTAAAAAATCAAACATTCTTGGTTCTCTATAGATGTAGATGATATAGATATGGATATGGATATAGCTATAGATTGGAGATATCTATCTATAGATATAGATATGTACATAGATTAGGTATAGGTAGATATATAGATAAACTAGAAGGAGAAGGTTGGTGTCAGGTACACACACTATCCAATGACTCCAATGTGCATATCTAATAAACTCTTGTTTTCATAATGACTGTTCCAAATTCATTGGCTCTTTTAAAAATTCTGAATTATGCTTTCCTGATACTATCAAAAGAAAACTCTTTAGATTAGCATACTCCCTACATATCTTTCAAGCTCTATAACAACAACAACAACAACCCAAAAAACTAAAACAACAACAACAACAAAAACATGTAATGGAGAGATTAACTGTAGAAAGATGCTACAAAATGCAAACATTTAAAAATATGATTGTAAAATCTAGAGAATATTAACTACTTTGCTTTAAAACTATAAGAACTAGTAAAACATAGAAGACAGATAACGCAGGAGAGAAAGGAATATTTAGTACAATGTGATTGTGGAGAAGATTAGAGAGAATGGGATCCTTCGGTCTATGTATGAAGATTGCTCCTAACTAAATATTTATATCATTTTGTGAAGGAAAAAAGTAATAGGTTTCTATACTGTACAAATCCCATACTTTGTGTTTGAGATGTAAAATGACATTTGTTTACCTCTTTCATTAAAATATTAATTCTTTCCTCTGTATTAATACAAATCACTGCTATTTTAAATGACAATGAATGCATTTTATTACTTTGTAGACATTCATAACATACGATAAAAATATCATATCTATACAAAACAATTTGGCCGAAAATTAGACAAAAATTCAAGTATTAGACACAAATGATATTAACTGATCTTTTCTCTAACCTTGTGTTGTTTGTACTTTTCTTGTGTCTTGTCCACCAGACACCCTTTAAGGAGGAAGGCAGGCTATCACTAATTATTAATTGGACACAGTAGCCAGTGGTTCTATTCTAACTATATTTTGTTGAACTATGATAATTATGTTTTTATTGGATATTTTATTTATTTACATTTCAAATGTTATCCCCTTTCTTGATTTCCCCTCCAGAACCCCCCTATCCCATCCTCCCTTTCCTTGCTTCTATGAGGGTACTCCCCAACCCACCCACCCACTCCTGCCTCCCTGCCCTGGCATTCCCCTACACTGGGAAATAGAGCCTTCCCAGGACCAAGGGCCTCTCCTTCCATTGATGTCCCAGTAGGCCATCCTCTGCTACATATGTGACTGGAGCCATGGGACTCTCCTTGTGTACTCTTTGCTTGATGGTTTAGTCCCTGGGAACTCTGGGTGGTCTGGTTGGTGGATATTGTTGTTCTTCCTATGGGTTGTAAACCCCTTCAGCTCCTTCAATCCTTTCTCTAATTCCTCCTTTGGGGACCCTGTGCTCAGTCCAATGGTTGGCTGAGAGCATCCACCTCTGTACTTGTCAGGCTCTGGCAGAATCTCTCAGGAGACAGCTATATCAGACTCCTGTCAGCAAGCACTTCTCAGCATCCATGATAGTGTCTGGGTTTGGTGTCTGTATATGGGATGGATTCCCAGGTGGGGCAGTCTCTGGGAACATGTGGGATGGTCTTTCCTTGAGTCTGTGTTCCATACTTTGTCTCTGTATTTCCTCCCATGAGTTTTTTGTTCCGCCTTCTAAGAAGGACTGAAAGCATCCAAACCTTGGTTTTTCTTCTTGAGCTTCATGTGGTCTGTGAATTGTATCTTGGGTATTCAGAGGTTTTGAGCTAATATTCACTTATCAGTGAGTGCATACCTTATGTGTTCTTTTGTGACTGGGTTACCCCATTTAGGATAACATTTTCTAATTCCATCTATTTGCCTAAGAATTTCATAAATTCTTTGTTTTTAATAGCTGAGTAGTACTCTATTGTGTAAATGTACCACATTTTCTGATCTATTCCTCTGTTGACAGACATCTGGATTCTTTCCAGCTTCTGGGTATTATAAATAAGGCTTCTATGAACATGCGTCCTTGTTATATGTTGAAGCATCTTTTGGGTATATGTCCAGGAGTGGTATAGCTGGGTCCTCAGGTAGTACTGTGTCCAATTTTCTGAGGAACTGCCAGACTGATTTCTAGACGGGTTGTACCACCTTGCAATCTCGGCCAACAATGGAGGAGTGTTCCTCTTTCTCCACATCCTCGCCAGCATCTGCTGTCACCTGATGTTTTGATCTGACTGGTCTTTCTGACTGGTGCAAGGTGGAATCTCAGGGTGGTTTTGATTTGTATTTCCCTGATGACTAAGGACATTTAACATTTCTTTAGGTGTTTCTCAGCCATTTGGTATTTCCTCAGTGGAGAATTCTTTGTTTAGCTCTGTTCTCCATTTTTTAGTAGGGTTATAATTATTAATGGCCTGAAAATTAAACTAAAATGAAATGCTATCAATAACATGTACAGAACACCAAGAACACTTAGTAAATTATAATTAGAGGCTTGTTTAAACCATATCTTCAACATCTTGATGCATATTTTGAAAAACTGATTAATTGATTACAGCAGCTTCAAAGCAACAAAGGTGCACTTTTGTGATCAAAGCTATCCTTGTGCTTGTGGTAAATAACTATGTCACTTTCGGAGACAGAGTATCACATTTTATTTTTGCAGTTACTGTTTTCTGTGTGGTCAGCAGAGATTTTAGTTATCATTCTGTTACAAGATGTACAATACAATTTTATTTACCTCATACCCTTTCTGCTCATGGCCTCCATTTGGTTAATTAATAAAGGGTCATTCTGAACATAGGTTAAGATACATATGATGTAATTTTAGCTTATCTCTGGACTTAGTTCTTTTAGTGGCTCCGTATTTTATTCTTAGCAGAATGCTGCCTCCAAATTCTTGCCTATTACTTCCCATCCATTCCCTGATTGATCCACACTGAGAAGCTATGCCATGGAAAGTTCCTGAAAATAGGATCTGTTTTTCTTTCTCATTATGTATTTTCTTAAAAGGACAGTAGATACCACTTTTGAATATTGGCTTTACAATGTGTTCAACTTACTAACAACTAGGAGAAAAAATTGTTTAAGACAGTGCATAACTTTCTGTTGAAGCGAGCTTTAAAAATGGAAGGCATAACACCAGATTTAAATATTGATATGAGCTGTTCAAAATAATAATTTGAAATATAGACTCAATGTAATGACTGAAGTTAAAATTCTTAGTTAACCTTAAACTTTATAGCAGTATAATCAGAATTTCATGAATTGATTTGCTTCTTCATCCTCTGATAACAATGAAGTTCCCAATTTGCAGCCTTTTAGAGAAAATGTTTTTATTTGGGGTACTTCCATTTATACACATATAAAACAAATACAACATTAATTTTTGTAAAATTATTTTGTTAACATCATTTTATGAAAAAGCTTGGTTCATGTTTCTTATCTTTCAGCGAATAAACAGATTTTGCTGTTTGAGCTAAAGGACATTTTGATTTTATATATTATCTTAAAGCCGTTTTTTCTTTTACTCTGTGGAAATATTGAGTCACATAGCTTATATATTATGCTATCCATGAATAAATCTGTTATTTGTCATGACATTACTATATCTTTTTTTCATCTTTAATCTTTTTTTTTTTTTCACAGTTCAGTCTTTATCTCTGTCCTGGTCTGCTCTCTGACAGTGCCTTGTTCCATTCCTCCTCCCCTCTGTCTCCAAGAAAGTGTCTCCCAACCCCACCCCACTCCACCACCAGGCTTCCCCACTCCCTGGGGCCTCAAGTCTCTCGATGGTTAGATGGTTAGGTGAGTCTTCTCTCACTGAGGCCAGACCAGGCAATCCTCTGCTGTATATGTGTCAGGGGCCTTGTACCAGCTCCTGTATCCTGCCATGTTGGTGGCTTGGTGTCTGAGAGATCTCGGGTTAGTTGAGATTGCTAATCTTCCTATAAACTGTATTTCCAATCTTGACTACATGACACATGTCTACTGATAATTGTTAATGTTTGATAACTGCTATAACCAGAGTAGATCCCACTTCTGCTTTTAAGAACATGTATTGGATGCTCCGTGTGCTTACGTCTTGTGGCTCTTCTTTTCATATTGACACTGATCTGTTCTGTGTGTTCCGGAGAATGAGCCACCATAGCCACACTCTCAATTTTATGTATGTTTACTAAGAAGATAGCAAGCCACAATGTAATATCAAATAGCAAGTCATACATAATCAGGTAGCTAGTGAATATCATTAAATTTGGTGCTCAAATTTTCCAAAGAAATTAACCGAGGAAGCTCCTTTACAGCAGCCTGTGGGAGTTGCTAACAGAAAACCTCCAGCAATGAGTGTTGGGTGAGGCTGCCAAATAAAAGAACAAATAACAACAGAAAGGTGAAAACATCAGATAGATGGTTTACAAACAGGCAGCAGAAACTAACTGAGCACCGTTGAGATAAACAGTTGGAATTCTCTGCAGAGAGAGTCCCTGGTAGCATAGGGTATTTCCTTGGGTGAAGTTTCCATAAAAACAATCAAACAAACAAAAGTAACAACAAACAAACAACACACACACACACACACACACACACACACACACACACACTAAAAAACTAAAGGAAGAGAAAACACAGGTAGAATCAACATCATAAAACCTTGTGCTCATGGGTTCCTGCAGAAACCAACTGAAGAAGTTAATACAGTCTGCTGGAGTTCTCAATTGAGATTCAGTGGCTGACTTTGTCATGGATGAACTTTTCTCATCTTCCTTTCCCAGTACAATACTAATATCATGAAATAATCAAAAGTGACATATTTTTGAAATGTACCTTTTGGTTGTTTTTACTGCCGTAGTATTTTTAGCCTTGGGATGTTTGTCCGTTTTTTGCCCTTTTGGTCACAGAGTTAGGTTCACCAACCTATCTTCAGAGAATGGTTCTTGAAGAACAGTTTGAGACAAATATGCTTGGGTCTCAAATGAGGAAGCTCACCATTCTCCCAGAGCTAGTTTCTCCATGAGCTCAAAGAGCACCTTACAATTTACTGACATACTGTATGTTACACAACCCTGAAGTCCTAGGAATGGAGAACAAAAAGCCTGAAGAGATCAGGTAGTCATGCATTTTAGTACTAAAACATGTGTTAATTTGGAATTTTCCTTTCTCTGATTCTTTAGGACATAGTCTTTGTCTATATTTTTTGTACTTTTTAATTTTATTTGTACCACTTTCTTTCTGTAAATATGAAGAAAAAAGCTATTCTTTAGTTGACATTTCTGAAAGATTCATCAACTAGTTTCTGCCGTGACCTTAAAATCACAACCATGAGTGTACTTTAAAAGTCATATGAGTCATTTTTTTCCATTGAGTCACTAATAACTCTCTATATCTTCACATCATAATGTAGTTACTTCTGCTGCATTATTTCAGTTTTCCCTCTGAACAAAGAGCAACTATATAGACAGATAATTTTTCAATAGATAAAATATTGACTCTGTTTTGCAAGTCACTGTGTGCTTTCTTTTTTATGGACTATGCAATAATTAATAAATACAACAAATATGCCACACAAAATTCAAAACTATTATTTATTTTAAATGTGGAATTTAAAAGTAAGAAAAAGTTATTCCTCTTCAATATTACCTTTATTTTATTTAATGCCTGTGAGGGCTTGGGAATTTCCCTAAAGACACAGAAACATGAGAGTTGCAACTGATTGTACATTAATCTGCAGTACTCTTTGCCTTGGTTCATGGAAAGCTAAGACCTAGGGATTTGTGCCACAGACAAGCAAAACTGCCTTAAGTTGTGGGGTTTCATGCTGCTTCTACATACTCAGTAATGTTCTAAAGTGCTGGCACCCTGGGACCTACATTAGCACGAAACAAATGGCAATGTAGATGGTTACTGATAATCCGGCATTATTAGAGTTTAACAAGGTTACAGATACTTACCAATAACTACTCGTGTGACTGAACTTATTAAATTAGCCCGAGCCCCCCAACAATAAAAAATAGGAAACAACTTTTGTTGACTAAATTTTTGTGAAGATACTGCAGACTGTTCTTTGAAGCCAGCATTAGCAGTCATGTGGCATAGATTCTAAGGTTATTCTCAAAACCTTCTGTGCTAAATTTGTGCTTTTATCTTTGAAGACTAAAATATTAAAACATATGCACAATCACACATAGCTTGCTAAGCATTAATGATGAATATCATGCTAATTTGGATCTTTATATATTTACCGATAAGCCATGGTTTTCAAATTAAGGCTGAATCACAAGTAATTTATCACAGAAATAAATATGGTTTTGGATATACTTTGGAAACATTCTTTTGCTAACAATCTAACATTGGGGACAAGCAGCACAATTCATCAATTTGAGAGATGCTTATTAAAAAGGGTAGTTTGCAGAGTTTTAGGAAATTGTCATGGCTTTAGTTTCCAATAAAGCATTAAAAAAGTGTAGCAGACTTTATTTAACAAAATAAAATCATATAGCTATATTTGCTGCTCTGATTTATCACCATTATTTCTGACTTGGACTATCCCACCCTCAGCAAGGAAATTTTATACCTTGTGATTCAGAATGTCCTTTTATAGTGTGGTGAGGTACTTCAGGAAGAAGAAGGCTCAGATCCTAACATACTCATAAATCACAGAGTTTGTAGCCGTGGTAACGTTTGCAAGGTTACCCAACCCTCTAGTCTTTGAGACTTTTTTCTTTTATTGAGAAAGATGGATGCCTTTACAGCCCTGTCCTAGAGGTATAATGGTGTTTTATAGGTCATTTTCTTAAATGAAAGGGAAAAAACAGTGCTGCTTGCTTGGTCCATCATTGCTTTAGTCTCAGATATGATCATTTCTGTCATCTACCCTGTTAGCTCAATTTCTCATGTAGACATAACTTTCCATGGCAGAAATCCTTCCCTAGTCTTATGCTGTCAGAGTCCTACCCAGAGTGCCTTTCTCTAAACCAGCTTTAATCAGTTGGCCTTGAATGTTGCCTGATGATAATAGCTTAGCATGTATGATTTTCCACACATATCAATATTTAATAGAGGCACAAACACAAAACTGAGGGTGACATTGTCAGCCCTCTGACAGGTAACAATGGAACATTTTTGAGTCTGAACTTCTTACTATTTCTATTACATACTGGATTAGGGATTGTGTAAATCTTGGGACATGCTCATTGTAGTCTATTTCTAAAGAAAAGAATGTTCTAATTTTGCAGATGTTTTTGTTGCTTTTTTTAATATTCAATACTACATACATTTCCCCTGTACCAATCTTCCTTCATTTTGACCCGTACCTTGAATAGTTTATTGACACACATGTCTATAAATGGATTTTCCTATTTAATAATGCAAGGCATAATTTCTCCTTATCTTCAGGTAAGAACTTGAAGCTGCTGCAGTGATATATGAGCACTGAAGCACAGTTACTTTCAATCTAAAAATGGTGTCAGTTTGGTTTCTGTGCCTGTGATGAAGCGTTATGACCAGGGCAACTTACAGAAGGAAGGATTTATTTGGGCTTATGGTTTTCAAGAGTAAATAGTCCATTGTCATTGCAGCAGGTAGACATGACTGCAGGCAGGCATAACACCTGAAGCAGCTACCAGAGAACTCACATCTTAAACCACAAGCTAACAGCAGTCTGTTCTCTAACAGACTGGAGATGGCACATGGCTTTTACACATCAAAGTTGACTTGCAGTGATAAACTTTCTCTGCAGCTCCATATATCTTGACATTTACCATCAGTGCTATGAACTGGAGAACAAGTATTCAAATACCAGTGACTGTGGCGGTAAGCATTCTTAATCAAACCACTACAGTTGGTTCGGGTCACCAAAACATTTTGTGAAAATTTCACACATCTTGGCCAGCTTTAAAGGAAGACTGAGTGAAAAATATTTATATTCATAAATAACACTCTGGGGTATCAATAAATGGTAAAACTTTAAAATAATATGCTAATTAATTATTTTTATATAAAAAAATGAAATGGAAGTAGAATACCTGAGGAAAATGGAAAGATTATGCCAGCTTAGCATTTTCTGGACCCTGTTTCTTATATACATGTGGTCTTCAGCAACAGGGACTTAGTTTACACCTCTAGTGGGTAACCAAGGGCAACAGCAATTGGATGTATGTTCTGGAAATATCTTGGAGTCCTGGACAACAAATAGAAACAGGGATTCTCATGTCTGATGTTGAGGTTTTGTGAGGTGGTCTTTAGGGAGGACTGTTAATCCAGATGAGAAATATTCATAAAAACTATGTTTGTGTATGTATACATGGATTTATAGGTATTACAAAGGTTTTGTTTAATAATTAATGGTATGATTCCTTGTGGCTTTCCCAGACTTATTTACTGTTATTTTATTCATCTTCCTTCTTCTGTATTTACTTCTTTCCCCAATTCTACTGTCAGATCACTTGTAATCTTCTATTCTCCTTTACCCTTCCCCCACCTTCTACATTTATTTCTCTTACCCCCTACACAGTTTTTCTTTCTCATTTCCTTGATCAGATCATGTGTACTGTGCTAATTTCCTCTCTATTGCTTCCTAACCCCTCTCCTGTTTTATTTTCCTGGTTTCTATAGTGACTATAGGCAACAAACTCACATCTGTAGGTGTGGAGCTAGGAACCTCCAATGAGAGATCTGTGATATTTGTCTTCTTGGGTCTTGGTTATCTCATTCTGTATGATTATTTCTAGTTCTATCGATTTACCTGCAGGGTTCATAATTTCATTTTTTGCTTCACTTTCTGAATAGTTTTCCACAGTGTATATGCATTGTACTTTCATTAGCTACACATTGGTGTTAGACATTTAAATTGTTTTAACAAATGTTAAATTGTTTGTGTTTCCTATCCCATTGTGACCACAGCAGCAATGAATATGTTTGAGTAAGTACCTGTGGAGTAGAATATCAAGTTGTTTGGGTATATGCTAATGAGTGGTATAACTAAGTCAAATGATAGATATATTTTTAGTTTTTTGAGACTTCTCCACACTGATTTCCATAGTGACTATACCAGTTCACAATTCCACAACAGTGAATGAGGGTCTTTTTCCTTATACCCACTCAAGCATTTCTTGAACCAGTTGTTCAATTATCTTTGCCATTTTGTCTGATATAAGATGAAATTTCACAGCTGTCTTGCATTTTCTTAACTGATAAAAATGGTGAACATTTTTTGAATATTTCTTAGTAATTTTTTTTCTTTTGATAACTCTCTATTCAGATCCTGGGCCCATTTGTTCAAAGGGATAGATCACTTGTTTTTGTACTCTTGGTCATTTGAGTTCTCCCTGAAGGCTGGCTTCTGTGCCACCAAGAAAGTACTTTGTAAGCTTCAAAAGAGGGCAGCAACCAAAAGTCATAGCTAGCAATGATGCCCATTCATCACATCAATGACCAGCATGGCACATCAACCCTAATGTTACAATGATAGCATGAATACTTTGGCAGTAACCAACAGCTCTTTAAATAGATTTAAGACTCAATTTCCTGCTCAAGAATAGTGAAAACATGACTGGTACTGGAAGCCTAGCTAACCACTCAATGCTCATGAAGCTAAAGAAACTGGAGGATAATCAACAACTAAACCATCATAATTCCTAATTGCAACCTATAAACATTTGTTCTTATACCCACAGATAAATGTAGTTCTCACTCCTCATCAAATAAACTTCTCTTTTCAACAGACAGATATCCCAACCAATCAGAATTCAAATTGTGGATCCAGTCCCAAGTGGATCATTTAAAAAACTCTCCTGTACATATGGTTCAGGGAATGTTGTATAAGAGGAGGCAGAAAGATTGTAAGAGTCAAAGGATCGGAGTTTTCTGTGAGATTGTGTCTCCTCATAAGGTTAGAAGCTACACTCATAAAGTCTCACCAGTATGATTGTCTAAATGTGAGCCAAGCAAATATAACACTAAGAGACAAGTTAAAGTAGACAGGGAGAAGCCCACGAGGCTGCCACCCTACTCAAAGAACTATATGCGTCTGAAGAAAGCTGGGAGTAGAAATGGTCTTTCCCATGGAAGATCACACCAACTGGTTGTATAGTGTTGCATGTGTAACTTTATATGCAAGTTTTATAGATTAATACACACACAGGCACACACACACAGACACACACACATACACACACACACACACACACACACACACACACACACCTGTACCTCTAACGGAGGCCAATGATGTGAAGGAAAGTGGTGAGGGATATGTGGGAGGATTTGGAGGGTTAAAAAGGAAAGGAGAAATTTTATACTTATAATCACACTAATGAAAAAGAATAGGGAAGGAAGGCCTGTCTGTTATAATCAGTTTTATGCCAGGCCTATGTTAAAGTTTATGAATGAATTTAGTAAAATTCCAACAGTGATCTGTGAGAAGCTATGACTATTCCCTTCTACAGATGAGGACACTGAGGCTAAAGATGTTTAGTAATTACCAGCAAGGTTACTTACCTGAGAGGAGACAGATCTGGGATGTAAGCCCATCTTGGCTCTTGGCTTACCTTGTCTAGTTATTCAGGCACACAAGACCAGAGGCTACATGGACTTTAGTTGACTAAGGGCTTTCTTCACAAGGAGATACCAAAAGCTAGAATAAAATCTACTTCTTCCTTTCAAGTAATTCAGAGTACAACTCAGAGCAAATCTGTTAGCCTCAAGCACACCCAGCAAAACATTCAGCAAGCGTGTCCGTGCTGCCAATACCCTGCTTGCTAATCTCCATGAACCTGTTTTTCAATATCTCAAGTAGATGTACTCCTTCATTAGTAGACAAACCTCAAAATACATTTAGCACCATTTAAAATTTCAGAACCAAATTAATTTAATGCATTATATACAACCCATCAATGAGCTATTGTGCGAACAAACTGGTGCGGGGGTGGAGAGAGCGAAGTCCCTCGTGTCCACCCTGGGCCACGGGATAAGACACACGGGAAGTGGCTGCGCACCTCTGTCCACAGTCCGAAGGGCATGGGCTATGTGAAGTCACAAGGACACTGCCCCATGGGTGGTGGAGGGGGCCATTCTCAGGGAACTCAGCAGTTGGCTCTGGAGTTCCCAGGCTCTGGACATCACAGACATCGCTGGATGCTGTGGAAGAGCTGGTACCAGATGGGGGCTGCAGAGCGCAGCTGGTGTCCCACCGTGGGACCTGGTTGGGCCAGCTAGCTGCTTCGGCTTGAGTGAATGGGTGAATGGGTGAATGTGTCTGGAAGCGCTGAGACACCCTTGGTGAGAGATTAGATGCGGCTCTTTAATCAAAGGCTGGATCCCTCACTTCCCATGGCAGATCAAGATGAATCGAGACAGTCCATAATTCTAAGGTATTTATTGGCATTGTGGTGAGTGACATGGATGAGATCGAACCCAGCGACCTCCGGGAGGGGTGAGGTAGATATATTAACTGGTAAGGGATGAGGCTAAGCCTCTAGGTGTCTCAATAACATGAGGATGGCTTGGGGCTACGTGGCCACCCCTTTACCTGAGGAAGAGATTGGGAGTGGGTCAGGGGTCTGACAACAGGCACTTCCTATTGGCTTGGTCTGAGAGTTTAAAGATACCTTATCTGCATGTGGGAGGGCTTGGTGTGTTGCTCCTATGTGACAGACCTCACATGACAGACCTCACATGACAGACCTCACATGATAGACCTCACATGACAGACCTCTCTACATGGGGGCTGTGGGGGTTGTGGCTACCTGATAGGAGCCAAGGGCCTCCCAGGAGCATTGGCAAAATGCTGGTCCCTTGCAGGGTAAGCCCCATTGAGTCGCCCAGAGTTAAGCCTGTGCTCCACCATGGGCCAGGCTGCATCGTCCCACAAGGTATAATGCTTATTTTTTCTAGCTTCAGATGGCTTCCTTGTCCCTGTCTGAATTGTGATTTGAGCTGTAACACCTGAGGGAAGCTTGAGCCAACACACAGTTAAGGCATCATGTCAGGGTCCAACTTGCCAGGGGTGAGCTTCCCATTTACTAAACCTGAGAGCACTTAGCTTTGGACAGCACAGAAAGGGGTGCCAGATGTTGATGAGTGAACCAGCAAAGATCATGGGGCCTGGGGGTGGGGGAGAAAAGATCAGTAAGTAAAGCAGTATGAATGAAACCAGGAGAAACAGCTCAACAGTAGAAACAGAGCAAGTGGACAGAGCTGAGAAGTTTAAAGTCACACTGATTCCTATGTCTTTGCTGACCAAGGTTTTTCATTTTGGATTTAGATGATATTAATATTAGAATGGTGTATTGTAATTACCCACGAAAGTCAGGAAGGTTAGCAAGTCACAGTGAAAAACTACCAAAATCTGACACGTGAGGTAATCTCAGTTTTGTAAGGATGGGTTCATATGCATACATTTTTAAAACACATTTATATAGAGGAATGAGGAAATGAATAACAGAAGCAGAAAGAAGTAATGGAGTGGTTTTATGGTTTTACACGTGTGTGCTTACTTCAACTTTTTAATGTAGAATGGATGGATGTATTTCTTATCTAATTAAGAAAGAAGATAATTGAATTCATAAAAAATGTCAAGGTTAGTAATATTTTTCTAAATTTATTGAGATCAACTTCCATGAGTCATCTGGTAAAGATCATGATGACAATGAAAGTATCTCATCAAGGACAGTTATAATGCAGTTTGCTTTTAAATTGGGTTAAATAAGTCACTGATCTTCTTTTCTCCTCTCTTCTCCCTGTCTCTCTCCTCTTTCTGCTTTCAGACATCTGTCTTTTTAAATAAACTATAGATAAAACAAACAAAATACAAAAACAACAAAGAAAAATGTCAGGGTAGCTCTCTGCATATCACCTTCAGAAGGTTGGCTCATGTTCTACCCATAATCTCATTGAAGGAAGATAGCTTATCCCTTTCCTTTTTCCACCATTTATTATTCTTTTTAACAAAAAATCAGAGGAATAGCTAAAACAGTTTTTAGTCATGCTTAGCATGCTTTTATGGTGCCTTACAATATGTTATTCATAGTTGGCTTTCACAGCATATACACTTTTGTTGAATAGGGAGCATGTGTTTCTCATGAAGATGTGCATTTACATAATAGACATAGTTGCAGTTATATGCAGACTGGTATGGTCTTGTGATATTTTGTCAATTAGTATTCATTCCTATAGCCTTGAATAGTTGCTGTTAAATTATTACTTTGTGAAAACCAAGCAAGCATTACGTTCCTTTAGCCTAATGCCACAGCAGAAATGTCAGCACTTTCTCCACATCTGATTTTCCTCTAGTATAAAATCTGGGTTCTAGTCTGCATGAAAAAAAGGATGCTTTATCACTTCCTCAAGCACCCAATGCTTATCTTTTAAAATAAGACTAAGCCATGAAAACATAATAATGTTTTTGGTGCATGCTATAATATGTCATATGGCTTACTCTTGCTTTAAAAATAAATTAATAAGTCTGATTATAGTTGAGGCAAACCTAAAAGAACAATAAAGGCAATATGGATAGCTGTAGTTTGCTTTATTATTCTACAGGGAGAGCAAGCTGGATAAAATGTGATATATTTTCTCCATCAGAGAAAAAAATTAATCTGTGCATTCTGGAGTGTGTGTTGACACAAGGGGGTGTCAAGGAGCTGTCTGCTCCTCTTAGGAAAACAATGACAGTGATGCAGCCCCATGGAAAGGCCTAGAAACTACAGGAAAGATAAACAGAGCCATAGACCTTTTCAAAACGTGAGTAGGAAAAGAAATATGACAAGGCTCTGCATCCCTCTCCTACTTAAAAACATCCCATTGGGCAATGCTATTGAAGAGCTTGTCACCAGCCATTATAGCTACTCAGGTTGATTTGAGGTTGCCATGGCTCTCTTCAGCTCCCTTACATTAGGAATGCCTTAGGACATGCTCGCTGCTGCCCTAAACATGATCAGAGATACTAGAAAATAGTACATATTTTTTAGGTGCTTCTCAGTCCTTAGAGTTTCCTCAGTTGAGAATTCTCTGTTTAGCTCTCTTCCCCATTTTTTGATAGGGTTATTTGGATCTCTGGAGTCTAGCTTGTTGAGTTCCTTGTATACCTTGGATATTAGCCCTCTATCAGATGTAGGATTGGTAAAGATCTTTTTCCCAATCTGTAGGTTGCCGTTTTGTCCTATTTACAGTGTCCTTTGCCTTACAGAAGCTTTGTAATTTTATGAGGTCCCATTTGTCGATTCTTGATCTTAGAGCACAAGCCATTGGTGTTCTGTTCAAGAACATTTCCCCTGTGCCCAAATGTTCGAGACTCTTCCCCACTTTCTCTTCTATTAGATTCAGTGTATCTGGTTTTATGTGGAGGTCCTTGATCCACTTGGACTTGAGCTTTGTATAGGGAGATAGAAATGGATCAATTTGCAATCTTCTACATGTAGACTGCCAGTTGAACCAACACCATTTGTTGAAGATGCTTTTTTTCCACTGTATGGTTTTAGCTCCTTTGTCAAAGATCAAGTGACCATAAGTGTGTGGGTTTATTTCTGGGTCTTCAATTCTATTCCATTGATCTACCTACCTGTCACTGTACCAATACCATGCAGTTTTTATCACTACAGCTCTGTAGTATAGCTTGAGGTCAGGGAGGCTGATTCCCCCAGAAGTCCTTTTATTGTTGAGAATAATTTTTGCTACCCTGGGTTTTTTGTTATTCCATATGAATTTGAGAATTGCTCTTTCTAAGTCTATGAAGAATTGAGTTGGGATTTTGATGGGGATTGCATTGGATCTGTAGATTGCTTTAGTCATCAGGGAAATGCAAATCAAAACAACCCTGATATTCCACCTCACACCAGTCAGAATGGCTAAGATCAAAAACTCAGGTGACAGCAGATGTTGGCGTGGATGTGGAGAAAGAGGAACACTCTTCCATTGCTGGTGGGAATGCAAGCTGATACAACCTCTCTGGATATCAGTTTGGCGGACCCTTAGAAAAATGAACATAATACTACCTGAGGACCCAGCTATTCCACTCCTGGGCATATACCCAGAAGGTGCTCCAACATGTAATAAAGACACATGCTCCACTATGTTCATAGCAGCCATATTTATAATAGCCAGAAACTGGAAACAACCCAGATGTCCCCTCAACAGGGGAATGGATACAGAAAATGTGGTACATTTACACAGTGGAATACTACTCAGCTATTAAAAAACAATGACTTCATAAAATTTGCAGACAAATGGATGGAACTTGAAAATATCATCCTGAGTGAGGTAATGCAGTCACAAAAGAATGAACATGGTATGTACTCACTGATAAATGGTTATTAGCTCCAAAGTTTGAAATACCCAAGAGTCACTTTGCAGCAACAGTAGGGCTGAGTGTGAGGACCCAGATGGAGGACTTGGAGAAGGGACTAAAGGAGCTGAAGGAATTTGCAGCCCCAGGGAGGGAGCAACAGTGGCAACTGGGCTGACCCCTCGATACTACCTGAGACTGAATCACCAACCAAAAAATACACGTGGAGGGACCCATTGTGCTGGCCACATATGTGGCAGAGGAGGGTCTTGTTAGCTATCAGGAGGAGGAGAGGCCCTTGGGCCTGAGGGTGTTTGATCTCCCAGTATCCCAGTTTCCTCCCAAGGAGGGAAGAAGAGAATGGATGGGTGGGTGGGTGGGGGAATACCCCCATGGTGGCAGGGGGAGGGGGAAAGGAATGGGGAGGTTGCAAAGGGGAGATCTGGAAAGGGGGAAACATTTGAAATGTAAATAAAGTTATGAAAAAATAAATAAATAAAGAAAGAAAGAAAGAAAGAAAAAGAAAAAAGAAAAAGAAAATAGTACATTTTAAAAGGGCAGTCTAAAACTCAAAAAATCAAAATGTGAAATGGACACCACATGAAATAAAACATGTTCATGTGCTATATGGAATAGGACATGTAATGTGACATGGCAGAAGTGAAAGGTTTGACAGTTAATTTTATTTTTCAAGCTTTTCACTTTCAGATTGGCATATATTAATTGTTCAAACTCATGAGTTTCATTCTGATGTTGTCATTCATGTATTAGTGTACCTTAATCATACTCTTCTCTTCATTACTGTCCCCTTCCAGCTCTCTACATAGTCCCTGTCCCCTTTCACATAGTTCTGTGATAATCTGAGTCCATAGATGAGAAACAATATGTAATATTGCCTTTCTTTCTTTTCCTTTTTCTTTTTTAAAAGTGTTTTATTTATTTACATTCCAAATGTTGTCCCCTTTTCAGGTCCCCCCTCCAAGAGTTCTTTACCCCGTTCCCCTCCTCTTGGCTTCTGAGAGGGTGCTCCTCACCCACCACCCCACCCCCTTAACTCACCCACCCCCACCCTTGCATCCTCCTTCCCTGGGGCATCAAGTCTCTACAGGATTAGGTACTTCCTCTCCCACTGAGGCCAGACAATGCCAGCCCTCTGCTACAAATGTGGGGTGTGTGTGTCACAGATCAGCCCATGTATGCTCTTTGGTTGGTTGCTTTGTCTCTGGGAGTTCCTAGGAGTCTAGGTTTGTTGACACTGTTGGTCTTCCTGTGGGATGTAATATTGCCTTTCTGAGTCTTCTTTATTTCATTTAATATGATGATATTTAGTCAAATGATTCTCCTGCAAATAGCATAATTCTCTTTATGACTAAGTAAAAATTCATTGTATACAACTGTTAAGAGTTTCTTTATCTGTTTTCATGCTGATAGGCAACGAGGCACATCCCACTCTTTGATCCCAAAGAGTCAGAGTATTCTTTTTATATTGAATTGTATTTTTAATATAATAATTTGAAATCCATTATAATTTTCTGGTTAGTTTTCTGAATTTTATTTGCTCTGATCTACTGAATTGGAATATAGCTGGGTATGTTTGGAAAAAGCTGTCTACTAATTGTTATTCACTTATAATTAAAGTTCAGTGCTTTGATCTAAGAAGGAAACTGTTAGTACTCTTACCCGTGAATTGCAAATATCCATATTCTTACATGTAAGCTAATGTAAATATATACTATACATACTATACATATTTACGCACACACACATGCACACACACACGCACACACATAAATAAACATCCATCCAGTTATCACACACAATTATGCCGTGTTATCATTACTTCTAACTCCTTGAGATTTTGAACTGCACTGAGTATAGTCCCTCTGTAAGGTAAGGAGTTTCTAAAATAGTTCCTAGTTATTTCTACCTTTTGGCATTTGTGTTAGTGTACTCACTCCCCTCAAGTCTTAAAAAACAACCCCCCCTGCCAATATACTTCTCTGTGTGTCATGGGCATGGCTGTGTCATATTTTATATATCAGAGGACAACCTTCAGGATTCATGTCTCTCCTTTCTGCTTATGAGTTCTGGAGATCAAATTAAGGTCATGATGCTTGGCAAAAAGTATCTTCATCTGCACAGTCACTTCACTGCCCTCTTTAGAATCTTAGTGGTTACTTTAAGCATGTAGAATACGGCCACATGAGGAGATGCCTCTTCTATGATCATAAATAAATGTGTGTAGTTTTTTTCTCACTTTTCTGACTTTTCTCTTGTTCACACTGATGAAAGCTAGCTGCCAACTTGTGAGTTGTGCTATTGAGGTTCCAAGGACAAAAAAACAAGAGACAACTCCTCCCCTTAGACAGTGTGGAACCAAGGTACTTACTCTAATGGTCTGTGGAGAAAGGAATCCTTGGAAAGCCATGTACCATGAGTGTTGCTATCCTATGATGCCAAATGGTTTCACTAAAGGGAAGAACCCTAAAACAGAGGACTCATTTTTAGATTCTGGACCTATCAAAACTGTGAAGCAATAAGTAGTGTTTTACATCACTAAGCTGTGGGATCGTTTGTACCACACACATAGTGTCCATACTATATTTTTAGATAAAGTTGGATGGAGAATCAGCTCATCACTCCCATCAATGGATCAGTTTTCCACATCAGTTTCGTTAAGTTATGAGAGAATAGCGCATTATGTGGGTTGTCCAAATTCGAAAATAAGGTGGTTTTGGAAAATAAAAGCTGGCATGATTAATAACTATATCAGGACTATAAACATGAATGAAATTCTTGTAGACCAAGAGGGATAATAGGTCATCTCATATATAAGAAAATCACTTTGTGGAGCTATGTCAAAGTCTAGACAAGTCACAAGTCAAAATTGAGTCTGGAAGGGAAGTTAGTTCACGTATTTTGATTTATGGACCTTCTTTCCCTCATTATAGGATTGAAAAGGTGAGGTTCAGGTAAATAGATTTTAAGTAGTAAAAAACCACATTTTAACTCCTGTATCTAGGAATCATGCTGATCCATTGTTTAGAGTCATGCGGGTCTCCTCTCAAGTAATTTCATCTCTTCTGGGATGATACAGTTTTATAGAAACCAGCAATGAATTATCACCTTTATTCTAGATTATTCTGGAACCACTCAGAGTGGCTCTCAACTTTGGGTGTGCCTGAAAACCAACTATAAAGCTATGAAAATGTCAGTGTCTAAATCTCTCAAGCCTACCACATCAGAATGTTTTGCAATTGGGTGAAAAAACTGTTTTCAAGTCTCATTTGATTATGCTCTTATATATATAACTCGGAGAAGAAAGAATGTGGATGTGAGCTGGTTAATGGAAAATTGGCCACAAAGGGCCATGGATAGGAAAAGACAGTGAAGGCTTTTTAATATTATTTAATTTTGTTTTATTTTATTGACTAAGATATTTATTCATTGTACATCCAGACTGAAGCTTACCCTCTATCCTTTCTTCTCCCCCCCCATACACTGTTCCTCCCCCCAGAAAGGGGGAGGCTTCCCATGGACATCAACCATCCCCTGAACATCAAGTCACAGCAAGACTAGGAGCATCATCTTCCACTGAGGCTAGATAAGGCAGTCCAGTTAGGGGAAAGGCATCCAAAGGCAAGCAATGTAATCAGAGACAGCCCTTGTTCCAGCTTTAGGAGTCCCACATGAAGACCTAGCTGTACAACTGCTACATATGTGCAGAGGGTCTAGGTCTTTGGTTGGCAGTTCAGTCCCCATAAGCACCCATGAGCCCAGCTAAGTTGACTGTAGGTTTTCTTGTGGTGTTCTTGACCCCTTTGGCTCCTTCAATCTTTCCTACCCTCTTCCACAGGATTACCCAAGCTCCACCCAATGTTTGGTTGTGGGTCTCTGCATTAACTTCCAACAGTTTCTAGGTGAAGCCTCCTGGATAACAATTATGCTAGGCTCCTGTCTACAAGTATCACAGAATATCCTCAGTAGTGTCAGGGTAAGGGCCTCTATGGTATGGATCTCAAGCTGGGCCAGTCATTGGATGGCTCTTCACTCAAATTCTGTTCTATCCTCCATCCCTGCACATCTTGTAGATAGGGCAAATTGTGGGTCTAATATTTTGTGTTTGGATTTTATCCCAGTTTCTCCACTGGAAGTATTACTTGGACATAGGAGATTCATGGTTCAGGCTCCATATCCCTCATTGCTAGGAGTCTCAGCTAGGGTTACCCACATAGATTCCTGACAGTTTCCATTGTCCTAGGTTTCTAGATCATTCCAGAGATTCCTACCTCCCCCAATCCTGTAGTTTCTCCCAGTATTCTCTTTTCTCAACCTCATCCTTTCTGTTTACATCTCCACCCCTCCCTGAGCCAGGAATGTAAACCATCAATTTGGTGGTTTCTCAGAAATTTACGAATAGAACTACCTCGAGACCCAGCTATATCACTCCTGGGCCTATACCCAAAAGAAGCTCTACCAGGCCACAAGGATACTTGCTCAACTATGTTCACAGCAGGTTTATTCATTATAACCCAAACGGAAAATAACCTAGATATTCCTCAGCAGAAAAATACATAAAGAAAACATGGCACATTTACATAATGGAATACTACTTAGACATTATAAACAAAGACATCATGAAATTTGCAAGCATGTGGATGGAACTAGAATGTGTCATTCTGAGTGAGGTAACACTGACCCAGAAAGACAAACCTATAAGTGAATATTAGTGATAAAGTACAGGATAACCATGTTGGAAACCACAGAGCCAAAGACACTAAAATTCAAAGAGGGCCTAAAGGGGCATGCTTGAATCTAAGAACAGGGGAGATTTTATGAGGCCTTACATAGACACCATAATGCTTAGATTATTTGTATTTTTAGCAAATGCTTTAAGTAATCAAGCAAGTTTAGAAACTGCTGGCCTAACCGTTTTCAACAATGGCTGGTCATATCTAGCTACTATAATAATGTGTATTTAAAAACATTACAAGTATCTTTATAGTTACCTTGTCTTGATACTTATTCATTAGAGGATCCATGGGCTATTTCAGAGTTCTGACAGCAATAAATAAAGCATTTTTGGACATTTCTGAAAGGCAGTAGGTGTGGCTGGTCAGCCACAGACACTGATAATAAAAAATCGAGATGATATATCTTTAGGTGTTGCACCAAGTATTAGTTGTTAACAATTCCTCTGCCTTGCTCACTCTTGTGTACCAAGAAAACTCAAGAACATCAAATAAGTACATATTGTCTGTCTGTCCGTTACCTGTTTTCCCCTCAGAGACCAGCGGGTTCTTACCATATGCTTACTCAGTTTACTTTCTTCTAGAAAGAGAAGATGATGCTTTTTAAAGAAGCACACAAATTTTTATATGAAAATGGCCACCTGCGGATGCTTTTGAATTTCATCTCTGTGTAGACAAATATTGGCAATTGTGGAAAAGAATAGACATATAATTTAAGGCATGGTTTTTTTTTTTTTTTTTTTTTTTTTTTTTTTTTTTTTAGTAGTCAATTAAAAATACAATGTGAAATTTGGGGAGAAGGTAATTACTTTGGCTGGAGCTTGTCTAGAACAACAGTTAATGCTTGTAGCCATATGAAGTAGGAAAATGGGAAATGAGTAATTCTCCAGTCTAAGCCCTATGTCGGAATGCATTGCATTTATGTTCTTGTTCCCATGTACAGCTCAGATGGGAAAAGAATTTATTACCAGATTTATAGAAAAAGACATGAGGGTAGTTTGTACCTCATAATTCAAAAGCCATAGAAGCAGGCAGAAAAATCCCCAAACAGAAATTTGTACCCTGTCCCAGAGTGTTTAAGTGTTGTACAATATATGACGCAATAGCTATCCATAAGGCATCATGTGCTGGGGTATCCACTGGGCACAGAAAATATTACATTCAATATTCATAGGAAGCAGAGTACATGCTCTTTTTTGATGGCCAGAGAAGGAGAGTTGACAAATATTTAAGCTTAGAGATCATACTTCAATCCACTGGATGTTTTTTTTTTTGTTTCACATCTAATATCTGGATCTTGTCTTTTATCATCTTTAACTCTTCTTGTTCTTCAATAGATTTTAACGGAAAGAAAATTTACTCTTTTGAATTTTAAGGCACAGGGAGGTTTGTGTAAACACCATCAACATCAGGATAGAGATGAATCTTATGACTACCCATCCCAATCTCCCTCCTGTATCTTTTTTTTTTTTTAAATGTATTTTTATTACAGGGAATGGATTCTAGAGGCTGCATGTAGAGGCAATTGTTCAGCCTCTGAGCTAAATTTGACTCCGTTTTGTGTACATTTTGTCACACTAACTTCCTTAAAACAACTGAGTTGTTTCCAATGGTAAATTGTCTCTTTTAGAATATCATAGACTGGGGTTATTTTGTGTACGAACTCCTGAAACTGGCCTAACTCATTTGCACAAGGGTCTGAGATCTTCATTTGTTTGTTTGTATTGCTGACTAGCTGTGGAAATGAACCAGAGTTTAACCTTTGAATCATTCAAGGACCTGTGGGCTATTTCAGAGTTTTGACAAGAATGAATTAAAGTGTCTTTACACATTTCTGTATGCAGAAATCTCTGTGTGTGTTTTCTATAGTTATGTGGTATCTGCAGAGGCCAGAATAGTTGCTATATTACCTGGAGCTGGAATTAGAGGTGGTATGAATGACTTGGCCTGATGTTTCTGAGATTCAAACTCAGGTCCTCTGGAAGAGCAGCAAGTACTTTTAACACTGAGCCACACCTGCAGCCTCCATTGGCTGTGCTTTGTTTGCTAGTCTTCCTGACAGCATGTGGTGCTATCTTAGAACTTTTATGTTTGTTTCCATAAGAACTAATGACAAGAATATCTTTTCCTGTCTTCCTATAGTCTCTCTGGTGAAGGATCTTCTCCTGTCTTTTAACTCTTTTTATGTGGTTCATGATTTTACTTTTGAATTTGAAACCTTTAAAAAATATAGCTTATTTCTGGTTGTGTGTTTTGTGAGTATTTTTTTGTTTTGAGCTTACAGATTCTATCTTAATGACTTTTAAGTTTAATGCAAACTAACTTATCTTTTTATTTTATTTTTAGTGTGACTAAACATTGTCTAACCCCAGGTCATGAGCATTTTCTTCAATGTTTTCTTTTAAAATTTTTATACATTAAGTTTACATGTAGTTTCTCTATTTTATGTTCATTTGGGGGCAAACAAGGAAAGCTGAGCTATTGTTCTGTTCCTTGCTCACACCTGACTGTTTAATGATTCTGAGTGCCTTTGTTGGTAATTGTAACACCTTCTTCTCTCAACAACTTTTTAACATTAGTAGAAATTTTTATTTATAACAGACTCATGAGTTGTATTCGTGTGGTCTATTCCTGAATATTCTGTTCTATTGGATTATATATATACTCTTTGCTGGTCTCACACATCCTTGATTACAGTAATCCTAAAGTAAACTATAAATCTGTACTGCAAGCTTTCTTCATTTTCACGCTTCTTTTTCAAAATTGCTCTGTCTGCTTTACTTCTGTGTATTTCCGTTATATTTATGATCAGATTATCCATATCAACACAATCTCTGTGAGAGAATTCATCTGCAATTAAATTACGCTTATAGATTCATGGGGTGGGGGTGTTTAACACCTTTGCCATGGTCAGATTTCTAATACATGAAGCTGTTGCAACTCTATCTACATCTTCTTAATGTCTGCTTGGTTTCCTGTTTTCATCACGCAGATTCTGCTCATGCTTCATACTTCATGTATTTGTAAGAATTTTAATTTTGGAATGATTGTAAATGTCGTCTTTTTCTCAGTTGTCCTTTGCTTTTACATGGAAATGGTGTTGATTTTGTATGTTGAGTTATATTTTGCCAACTCCTTAGATTGTCTCAGCCCTAGAAGTCTTTCCATACATGTGTTCAGATTTTTTTTACATATAATATCTTATATGAACGTAGAGAAAGCATTTAATTCTTATCTGTATTGCTTTAAATTTGATTACACTTTTGACTATATCATACCTGTGTACAATTCACGATGATTATGTTTGCCCTGACTACCCCTCCCTCCTTCCTTCCCAATGTCCCCATGTGTTTCTGTTCTCAGTCTTCATGCAAGCTGTCACAGTTGCTCTGTGTTCATGATTGCAGCAGCTAGGTCATTGTATTCAGAAGGCAGCACCCCACCACACTGGTCCCCACTCTTTGGCTCACATCTCCTTTTCCACAATGTTTTTCGGCCTTGGCTGACATAAGTGTACTGCTTGAAGCCAAGCATTCAGCAATGACTTTCAGCACTTGGAGGTTTGACTCTCACCAGCTGCTGAAAGGGGCTTATCTGATGAAAACTGAAAGCTGTACTGTACCATGGGTATGCAGTGTATGTGGTGCCTTCAGCAGTCAGGCATTTCTGTCCACTTCTGGTGGTCATTCAAGAGCAGAGCCATAGCCTGTGTTATGGGAGCCTATGGTGGCTTCCTAGTCAATAGTGCAGAAACAAAGCTCTTGTATCCAACACTGGGAGCAGCATTAATCACTGAAGTAGCGCACTTCCGTTAATGCTCCTTTAAAATAATCATACTTTCTAGCTGGCGTATTAAGCCAGAGTTTTTCATACATCCTCAATTTTGGATGACCACCCTGCCTCTGCAGTATTCCCCCTTCCAATCCCCTTTTAAATCATAGGTTTTCTAGTATTTTCTTCTTCCTCGTCAACATTATTTTTAATTTACCATCGTTTCTCCTTCAGACCCTTCTTAGCTCTACCCTCATGACTCCTTTCTTGTTACCTGTCTTCTACTGATTTTCCATTCTAACAACCTAGTCATCTAAAAACTGGAGTCTAAAATTTACAAAGAGACTACTCAGTGCTTATCATTTTGAGCATGTGTTATCTTGCTCAGTATATTTTTTATTTTCTTACAAGTTTCATAATACCATTTTTTTAGTGATGAATAAAACTCACTGTAAATATACCACACAGTATGAACCTCTAGGTTTTCTAAATTCCCAAGAAATTGGTCATGTTTTGTCTTTTAAAATGTTTTTATGCAATAATACTAGCTTGAGGAGGTTTTTATATTTTAATAAGTAAAATATTAATAAGTTGAATCCATATCTATGTCCATTTGGACTATGTCTTTCTTTTAATTGATATTTATATACATTTTAATTTAATACTCAGTGAATCTATACTAGTCAGCATTCTCTAAAGGAACAGAACAGAACTGATAGATAAATATTCTATTAGTGTACACACACTCACACACACACACACACACACACACACACACACCATGCACAGTTTATTAGAGTGTAGTTTAGTCTTCTGTCCTGGTAGTCCAACAATGACTGTCTTACAAGGGAAAGGCCAAGAATTTGATAGTCTCTTGGTCTACAAGGCTAGATGTCTCAGCAGTCCTAACTTGCTGCTGGAATCCTGCAAGAGTCCCAAAGATATGTTGATCTTCAGTCTATGTTGAAATATCAAGGATATTGGTTCTCATAACAGCTAAGAAATGCATCAACACCAGTATTCTTTTTAAAAATTTTTTATCGGTTGTTTTATTTATTTACATTTGAAATGTAAATAAATAAAATTTCCCCTCCACAAGCCCCCTATCCCCTCAACAACAGTATTCTTTCTTTAAAATTTTTTATTGGATATTTTCTTTATTTACATTTCAAATGTTATCCCCTTTCCCAATTCCCCCCTCTCCCAGAAACTCCCTATTCCATCACCCTGTCCCCTGCTTCTGTGAGGGTGTGCCCACTCGCATCTGCTCACTCCTGCCTCCCCACCCTCACATTCCCCTACACTGGGGCATCTAGCCTTCACAGGACCAAGGGCCTCTTTTCCCATTGATGCCCGACAAGGCCATCCTTTGCTACATATGCGGCTGGAGCCATGGGTCCCTCCATGTGTACTCCTTGGTTGGCAGATTAGACCCTGGTTGGTTGATATTGTGGTTCTTCCTATGGGGTTGCAAACTCCTTCAGCTCCTTCGGTCCTTTCTCTAACTCCTACATTGGGGATCCTGTGATCAATCCAATGGCTGGCTGCGAGCATCCACCTCTGCATACGTCAGGCTCTAACAGAGTCTCTCAGGAGACAGCTATATCAGGCTCCTGTCAGCATGCACTTCTTGGCATCCACAATAGTGTCTGAGCTTGGTGACTGTATATGGGATGGTTCCTCAGGTGGGGCAGTCTCTTGGTGGCCTTTTCTTCAGTCTCTGCTCCACATTTTGACTCTGTATTTGCTCCCATGAGTATTTTGTTCACCCTTCTAAAAAGCATTGAAGCATCCATGTTTTTTGTCTTTCTTCTTCTTGAGCTTCATGTGGTCTGTGAATCTATCTTTGATATTCTGAGGCTTTGGACTAATATCCACTTATCAGTGAGTGCATACCTTGTGTGTTCTTTTGTGAATGGGTTACCTCACTCAGGATGATATTTTCAAGTTCCATCTATTTGCTTAAGAATTCCATGAATTCATTGTTTTTAATAGCTGAGTAGTATTCCATTGTGTAATTGTACCACATTTTCTGTATCCGTTCCTCTGTTGAAGGACATCTGGGTTCTTTCTAGCTTCTGTCTATTATAAATATGGCTGCTATGAAGATAGTGGAGCATGTGTCCTTGTTATATGTTGGAACATCTTTTGGATGTACCAGGAGTGGTATAGCTGGGTCCTCAGGTAATACTATGTCCAATTTTCTGAAGAACCACCAGACTGATTTCCAGAGTGGTTGTACCAGCTTACAATCCCACCAACAATGGAGGAGTGTTCCTCTTTCTCCACATCTTCACCAGCATCTGCTGTCACCTGCGGTTTTGATCTTAGCCATTCTAACTGGTGTAAAGTGGAATCTCAGGGTTTTGGGTCACAATGCCTGGCTGGGGACAGGATAAGAGCATGAATATAGGGGTCGCATATCTGATATCCTGCATAGCAGATATTTGCATTGATTTATAACAGAAATAAAATCAATGTTATGAAGTAGCAATGAAGATAATTCTATGGTTGGGAATCACTACACATGAAGAACTGTAGTAAAGGGTTGCAGCATTAGGAAGATTGAGAACCATTAGTATAGATGAACTTACTAGCGTGAAAGCAAGCAGGCAAAAAAAAAAAAAAATAAATTCATGCTTTCATATCCTTTTACCTGAGTTGCTAATAGAAGGTCTGATACTTCACCCCCATTTAATGCAGTCATTGGTGTTTGTTTTAAGTTTGTAACTGTTTCCATTTTTCGATTTAACTTTTTGTCATCCTTCACGAACATCTTTTCTTTCTGGTTTGAGTCTCTTATTTTGACTAGGTTTTCTTGCTTATTTTTAGAGGCTGCTCTAGAAATTATAATATGACTATTTAGCATCTGAAAGTCTACTTAGAATCAATAACTTACTACTTCAAATAAAATGTAGATTTTAAATCGGATAGGTCTCTTCAAACATCATCCATTTATCTCATACATATATTTTAGTCTCCCCATACCATGTACAGTACAGATACTGAAGTTCTTGTCAAACAATGTTGCATTTCCTTGTATTTAATTGAGAAATTGGTACTTAAAAATTAACTAAGATTTATTTTTACCGTTTTGATGATTATTCACTGCTATAAATACTTACAATGGACAAATATACTAGGATTGTTCATTGCTTACTTTTATTCCCCACTTATTATTTTGTTCTTTTCTCCCTGGCCATAATAATTTATTACTTATAAATCCTTAACAGTAAACATGCTTGTTAGAATTTTTCTCAGTTCACCTGCATTCATTGCCCATGAACCCACATAAATGAGGAAGAGAAGACCTGATTGCAGAAGTTGCCATCTTACCTCTACGCGTACTGTGACACATGTGTGTGCATATACCCATATGTACAATAATGATACATTTCTATGAATTCACGTTTATCTAGGAACAAATATCTTTCCATTTCACACCAAAAATACAGAATGGATTCACAGTTATTTTCTTAACATTCATGTGGTGTTCCACTTGTTTCCTGTTTGCACTCTTTCAGGACAAAATTACAGTCATGTATACTCTTCTTTCCCTGTAAGTGACATGCCATCTCTTCTGGTAGCAATAAAGATTGCTTTTAGTTTTTATTCATTTGATTATGATCTTTGTATGTGGACTTCAGTTTTTCTTCTTTTTCATAATTCATGGGCTATGTCTTTCACTAATTTTGCAATATTTTCAATCATTTTTCAATATTTTAAAAATATCATATTCTTCTATCTCTGGCAACATTGGTTAAACAATCTACCATTATCTCACAGGTTCTTGATGGTGCATTCATTTTTGTTTTCAGTGTATGTGCTCAAAGATTCTCATTAAGGTAAAAGTGATTTTTATTGTATTAAAACTTTTAGTGCGTATGTATGATCTCATCTGCATGTATGTGTATGGAGGTCACAGAACAGCTTAGAGGAATTGATTCTTCTTTTACATCATATGGGTTCTGGGAACCAAACTCAGGTGTTCAGGATGGGCTTCAAGGACTCTTTCCCATCAAGTGTCTCCCCATCTCAGTATCAGTGATTTTAAAAATTTAAATGAAATTAAGTTTTCACATGAAATTGGTGATTTTAATATTACACTTAATAGGATAGAAAAATTTATGTTAATTGTAATATAAGAACATTAATAGCCATCAAACTGAGTTATGATTTCATGAAGCTTTAACATATATTAAAACAGCAATAATAACCACATGGTAGCTATTTAGAGATTTCTGTAAAAATACATTTCAGAGGAATTTTAATCCAGCAACTGGCTGCTCTGGCACAAGATCCCAAGCAAAGATTCAATCTGCCTGGAATACACACCTGTAATTCCTCTAGCTGGAATACAGACACACCTTTAGTACACACCTTTATTCTTAAACAATGATATTTAAATGAGGAACAGAGGAAGTGACAAGTCAGAGAAAGATTGGACAGAATGAGTCAGAGATAGGATACACCGAACTATGACAAGAACAGTCAGGAAAGGAAGGCAACTTAAGAGCTGCGAGGGAGAGAGAAAAGTTCAGTTTGGAGCAGAGCAGTTCAGTTAAGAGCAGTTTAATTCCTGGAGTTTAGAGGCAGTCTTTCCAGGAAAAGCAATTCAGTCAGAAACTGGGAAAAGCCAATTTGAATCAGTCAGCTTGGAGAGGAGATTGAACTAGAACAAGTGAGTTGAACCAATCAGCCAGAGTTCAGAAAGAGCAAGAAAGGGTGAATGTATTCAGCAGTAAGTCTCAGATGCTGAAATATTTTAGGTCTAGGTTTGTAGACAGATTCTGGAAGCTAAAGTTTTCAAAGTCCGGGCTTGTAGAAAATTAGATTGTGTGGAGACTAGAAGCTTCCAGACATAAGTATACGGATAGTTAGAAACACTCTAGACTCAGCCAAAACCATGTATTCATAAAGTTTTGGTATGGTTCTCATCTAACCCCTTCCTCTGATGAAATAAACTCAACATCTATAACACATCACATACTTTGTTTCTTTAAATATTAGCTAAGTATATTTATAAATACAAAGGAACTGAGGGTCAACAGAGCACCACAAGCATCTTGGGA
Organism: Rhynchomys soricoides; assembly: GCA_019843965.1. Lineage (NCBI taxonomy): Eukaryota > Metazoa > Chordata > Mammalia > Rodentia > Muridae > Rhynchomys > Rhynchomys soricoides. The sequence goes on along the minus strand of JADRCH010000288.1, from coordinate 3,562,398 downwards.
AAGAAGATCACCTTGTTAGTATTGTACATCCAGGTCTTTAGATCTGGTGGGACCAGAAATCACCACAAGCACAGGCCTCCAACTCTGACTTAGATGTGTCCAGTGACTGACTACCTCAAGACCAGGCCTCCTTATGTTCTGGGATCTTCAGCTCTAATGGCCCCAGATATCAGAGTCAGGTCACAGGTTCAGCTGCAATGGGGTTAGGCTTTGTTTCCAGGGATCCCAAGGAATAGTGTAAAACTGAGATATTGATTTCTGGGGTACAAGTTATCACTGGAAGAATGGAAGCCCCAGCTCCTGTGGTCCCCAAGGATACTTTGGGCTTGCAGTTTTTGTCACATCTATAGACACTACACAGACTATACTAGGTCTAACATTTAGACTCCTATCTTGAGCAGGTTCACAGAATTCAAAGAGTGACCAGGGATTTGACTCCATTCTTTTTAGTAGTCAGGGTATTGTCCTATGCTTGGTGCTCTCGGCACATAGTCAAAACAAGACCACCTGAGTGATTCCATTTTACAATCAACACCAAGTTTCATTCAGTCCCATACATGAACGTTATGCAGACATCCTATTAAAAGGTGTCACAGAGAAAAACAATCTCAACTAAAAATTAGTTAGGAAGAAGTCAAAACTGAAAGACAAATCCACTCCAACAGATGCAGCAAAGCATGACAAAGAAAGACAAAGACTGTGCACAACCACTGTGACTTAATTTTCATGAAGAATGAATACCAAGATGAAAAGAAAAATATGGAAGTTCCTTTTTCTACACTGAAATAGTTCTTGGTAAAATTTAGGAACCTCAAGGAATTCTAGAGGGTAAGTATATGCCAAAAAATAAAAACGTGAATATTTGAATTTTGTGGGGAAATAAAAATATGACTGAATAGAGTATAGAGCAAGATGGCAGATCCAATGATGAGCATTGTTATAATAGTTAAGCAACTTCCATGCTGCATGTAAGCATGGAAAATGTCAGCTTGATTTAAGCAAGCCTATTCTGAAAACTAGAAACATTCATGATCGAATGGACTTCTCAATTATAAACGTTTCACTATAACTGAACACTATTCTGAATATAACACTTGCTTGAATATTGGTAGTTTAGATTTGGAATAATTTTAAAAAATTAAAAGAAAAAAAATCAAGAAAAGTTAATGTAATGGCTATAGAAACTGGTATTGGTAAAGGTAAGCCACTTGACTATAAAAGCATTATAAGACAAGAAATGATGTTGTCATAGCAACAGAACAGAGATCTGTTGAAAAAGAGTTAAGTTCAGGGAGAAGAAGAAATATATCCTACATAAAGATTTAACTAGAAGTTGAATTTAGAAGGAGAAAGACATTCACATTTGGCAAATAGCAACACATCAGTATTAGTTTCTTTGTTTTCTTTATTCTTGTGTTGTGTCAGAGCAGGTGCAAGAATCTTTAAAGATTCCAGTGTGTAGACTTCTTTGTGTATACACTGTGATATGTGAATAATTCCCAGACAAATGGAAAGAAGGAGAAAGTGGGGTGAGATACTAGTCTGTACCAAGCTGTATGTTGCTGTCATCATGGCTTGGAGTGTGCTTCATATGGCCCCTCTTACTTTTTTCTTTTGAAACCCAATTCCCAATAACTCAGAAATGAAGTTATCTATTTAAGAGACAAAACTGTTTCTTCATATCTGAATGAAACATTGAATTTGTTATTTCTATATCTTAGTTTGTCCCTGTTATCACAATGTTTAGTGTCTCAACTGATGTGGGCTTCTGATCTATAATATGGTCAAATATATTTTATAACATTTATTCAAGTTGTGGTTAAAGTCTAAATGTCAAATGTTACCCCAAATTATTTTTCTCATTGTTATTTATTCTTTGGTTACTTGACTAGCCTTGAGGAGATGAGGTAGAATAAGAAGTTCTGAAACCAAAATATACAGGTCATAAAAGGTTGATACATTCAAACATGTACATCTTAAGCACCCTGAGTCAAAAAGAAAATCTAGCATCAACAAAATTGCTAAGCTATTCATAAAAATATTGACAGATTAAATTTAGAAAATTAATGTATCTAAAAAGCTGTATTGCTAGGTTGATAAGATCAATAAAATTGGCTAACTTCTATCTAGGCCAATTCAGAAGAAAAACACTCATCAATTAATATCATTGATGAAAGAAAGTGGGTATTACACCAATCCTTCAGATATTAAAAGTAATAAAGATAACAAACAACTCTACACCCACAAATTGGTAGCTTGGAAATGATGTACAAATTTGTTGAAGGATTCAAACTGATGTTTTAAAAACAAATAAGTAAGTAAGCTGGTGTTAATGACATAATTTGTGTCACTAATATTTAATCTTGTATATTTAAGTTCTCCAGAGAAACATAACAAGTAAATGAATACATATAAAGGTAGATTATAAGAGATTTATTATGATTGTTATTGTTTAATAACTCAAGATCTAGAGTCAGAAATCTGCAAACTCGGTGAAACTGACAGTGTAATCTCCAGTTTGAAAGGATTAAGTCTTGTGACCTAGGAGGAGCTCATGTCTCTGGAGTCTGAGGTCAAGAAAAGTCCAATATTCCTGGCAGCAAAGTGCCAGGAGCAGTTCCTTCTTATTCAGATATGCAAGCCCACTGTTATATTCAGGCCTTTAACTTATTGGAAGTAATCACTGTTCAACTTTAAATATTATTCTCAATCCAAGCCATCTTCACACACAACTCAGAATAGTGCTTGTGTTCTGATTAATTTGATACATGACAGTTATATGCTAACATGACAACACCAGGCTGAAATGCTTGCACTGGTAAATTCTTTCAAACTCAGAAAAATGGTATCAATTCTATATGGAACCATATGAATAGCAGGAACCAAAGAGAACAATTCCTAGCTCTAAGAGGTGACATTAACTTCATACCAAAATCAAATAAAAATATTACCTGAAGAAAAATGACATATTAATATATCCCACAATATGCTTGTAAAACTTCTTGATAAAATATTGACAATTTGAATAGAATATATAAAATTAATTATAAACCATGACTAAATGTTATTTATATCAAGTGCACACTGTTAGTTTGATATTTAAAAAATCAATTAATGCTAGAATTAACAGCAATAGCCTAACGAAGAAGAAAAATCCAATCATCTCAATTAATAGTGAAGATTTAAGACAATTCAATACCAAACCACGATTAAAAGCCCAGAGCAAGTAAGGCATATAAAGAAATTCTCCAAGCTTGGAAAAGAACATCTATACAAGGCTACAGCTTTCATAATCATTAGAAGGAAGATAACTAACTTTGAAGATGGGTAACAAGGCAAGAATACTTCTCACTGCTTTCTATTCAACTTCACAAAATCTAGCTGTTAACAGTAAGTCAAAGAAAAGGAAATAGAAAATCACACAGACTGGAAAAAATAAAACTGTCTTTGGCCATAAATAACATGATTATTTTTAGAAATCCAGAAAATTCAGCAATAATATTAAAATACTCATTATGAAGCAAAATTGATGGATACCATATACATAATGTCAAAAATCAATGGTTTCTGAGACACTTGCAAGGAGAAAATGGACAATATCCCCTTTAAATTGGATGACCATATAGAACAGGATAGCCATTTGGGATGTAAGTTTGGACATTTTTCGTAAGTCTAAACATAGGATCACCACTATGATTAAAGAATCCTACTTTTTAAGCTTTTCCCATCTGTGTTGAAAACTTATTTAAAGCAAACAATTTTGTAGCTTTATTTCTAAGTAGTAAAGACTGGAAGTAAGCAAGACATCCTTTAACAGGTGAATTCATAATTACATTTTACTACACATATCATATTATTTGTGATAAAAATAAAAGGCACTTTCCAGACATTAGAAAAGATGGAGATGCCTTAAATGCCATGCAGAAATTGACAGGTAGTGACAAGGTCAGTGATGGCTAGGAATTTTAAAGGAAGAGGAAATGATGTAGCATTGAAACACAGGAATGTTTTTGAACTGTGGAATTATTATGTATAATACTGTATGATATTTACACTACCTAGTATAATAATAGGGTATTCTGTAGGATACTATAGTAGATACATGACTACACAGCACAGTGAATACTATCGAAAAAACAATAAAAAATATGGACTTTGTTTAACAATAATGAATCTCATTGGCTTATTGATTGTAAATTGTATACCACATTAATATAGGATAATAGCAGGAGGAACTGTTAGGGACAATATGATCATGGACTCACATAGACAGTGTTTTAGATATCTGCTTTAGTATCCACGAGAAAAATTTTTCTTTATTTTATATTCCCTGGAATTGTTCAGTAGTAATCCAGTTATGTCTTCACAATTATGCTAACTTTTATGCACAATTATTAGCAAATTATGCACAAGTGTGCTATCCACTTTTTTTCCTCTCTTGAGAGGTGAGCAAAGTTTTTACAATTTTTTGTATTTCCTGTTATATTCAATTTTCACAATTAAATTTTCTAAAAGCTATATGGTACATATAGCTATAGTTGATTTTACATAAATTCCCAAGACTGATGGACTTTTTTTCATGGAGCATAAGAAGTGTGCTAAGTTGAGTCTAAAGATTTTAATTTTTATTTCTTTCATGGTTGTATTTCTGTGTTGTAAAATTTTATTCATAAATAACAGTAATTTATTTTTACTCCATTATTAAATAATAAATAAATAATAAGGTAAATTATTTTTATCATTATAAAGTGTGTCTTTTTTTATTTGTTTTCCTTTTGAATTTCCTTTAAAAATTTCTTTCAAATTTCTGCATTGGCCAAAGGTTACTGGGGTTGGTGGTGGTATTACATATTTTTCCTTTGCCACTGTGGAAAGTCACATCACCACCAATAGTCAGGAACTGCTAACAATTCTTTGTAAGTGTTCAACTAATCTGTAGGCTCAGTGGTTAATTCAGTCATATGCTTTTATTCAAGTGCAAGTATATTATATCATCAGGATCCTTAAGTACCCTAGAATGAAAGAGGAAAAATGTGAAGCCAGGGTTCAGGTCATCAGCTGTGAACATAGAGCTTATGAACAATTTTTTTCTTCTCTTCAGTCTATTAAACTTTAGGGATTTTAAATTAAATCATATTAATGAACTAAATGCAGGTTTGCATGCATTACAAATGGTTAAAAACCACATAATCTTTTCTAAATGTTAAATAAAGTTTTTGCTTTCTTAAGTAAATGTATATTTTGCCTAGACCAAGACAATTTTAGGTGGAAAGACACTTTACAGATAATGTACATTTATTTGTTTGTAGCGAGGTTTCCTTAACAGGTACAATTTGGATAAGTACCATATATTCGATAATCACAGTGTGTGTAGCCTCAAACTGAACCAGAACTTACATCAGCATATTTTACTTGGTCTTCCTGGTTCTGGGATGGACTTTTACATATGATAAAGCTTTGTAGCAAGTATGTGAGTGTTATTGTTAGCCTATTTATTGGACTGGCTCTTATTGGTGTTTGCCTTCCCCCTTCCCTCTGCTGTGGATAAAACCATGTACCCATGCTATGAAAATGCCCTCTTAAGGCAGCACACTCCAGCTCATCAACTTCTAAACAGCACACAGCAACTTTAAAAAGATTAATAAAAGTATTTCTCTATATGTGGTATGACAAGATGTTTCCTGAGGAGACAACACACAAGTATAATCATCCCAGGTAAGGAACACATAGCAGACCAAAGTAGAGATACAACCAAAGTCCTATTTGGTGAACCACTGAGTCTTATTGGAATTACTTACAGGAGCAGAAATGACTAAAAGACACGTGTGTCACCAAGGCTCACATCGGCATGGATGGCATCTCACAAAATCTGGGAATCTGGAGCACACTGTGCAGTAGTACACCCTGCATGTAGCTCAATGGGTTAACAAGTTCTTTTCAAGTGACTCAGTTAGTCTATACCTCTTCCAGGTGGGTAGACAAGTTTCTGCCTCTAGGCAGCTTATCAGCTCTGTTTTCTTTGCAGTTGGATTTGTCTCAGAGTCTTTCAACAATCTTTATTGTTTACTTTTGGGGAAGAATGAATCTAGGAATCTGCTCAATTTCAGGGACTTCCTGAAACTGTTTTGAGTTGCTTATTCTCTATCTTAAAGAGCTTCCCTGCAGAACAGAAGCTTTCAATCTTGAAGGACACTGCTATTTTGTATTATAGTAACAAAAGACTCCACAGCAAACAACAGTTTTAGAATTTTTTACAAAATGAAGAAGACTTAGATAAAAGTGCATGTAAAGTTTTTTATTTTTATTTTTAAATTTATACATAAAAACAAAGAAGCATTAAAGACTTTCTTATAAATTGTGTGGGCACTCACTGTCTTTTAGAAATAGGTTCGGTAATAAGCTCCTTTTCAGTAAATTGAGAATAACTTTAAAATATTTTATTTTATTATTTTATATGTATAAGTGTTTCATCTGCATGTATGTATGCACACTATGTACATGCTTAGTGCTCTCTGAGGTTAGAAGCAAGTGTAGGTTCCTGGTGTTACAGACAGTTATGATTCCCCATTTGGGTGCTGGGAATTGAATCTCAACTGTCTGTAGAAGCAAATGCATAAATGTTGAGTGTCTGAACAACAAGCCAGAATAAAACCTTCCTCCCTTAAATCACTTCTTGTGAGGCATTTAACAGAGCAAGGAGAAAAGAAACAAAACCAGATGAGTTGCTACTTTTTCTAAGTAAAAACACATTATAATTCTTATGAGACTACTTTAATGCAGTGGTTCCTAAATCTGTGACCCTTTAATACAGTTCCTCATGTTGTAGTGACCTCCAACCATAACATTTTATCTTTGCTACTTCATAATTGTGCTACTCTTATGAATCATAAAGTAAATATCTCATATGTGTGGTCTCCCTCCCCCCACCCCCTGAGAAAGAGTTGTTGGGGTTGAACACACAGGTTGAGAACTGCTGCTTTAAGCATTGGCCTTTATCTATCTGCTCCATCTGGTTAAAAAATGGTGTTCCCATCACATATAAATAAATTCCTTAATGAAAAGAAACAGTAAGCACAAACCTTCAGAACTTCCGCATTGCCCTTCAGGATGTGCAGGAAATACTCACCCAAGTGTGTCTTATGATCCCTAATTTCTACCCCTCTCATCACTATTTGAATAGTTTCCTAAAAATTCTACCAATATTTAATCCAATCCAAGTATCAAATGTAATAACTTCAGAAATCATTGCTTTTCACATGTGTGTTACTTTGAGCTTGTTTAACAAAATGTGATTTAATCCACAATTACTCCAGTCTTATAATTTTGGTGCCTGGCAAACCATGAACCAAATAATCAAAAGCCAATGTCTGGAGATGATTTAAAGGTGAATTTGAGTTGTATCTTCACAGGCAGAAAATTAATTTGAAAGGCAGGCTTTTCCATGTTTTTCCTTTAAACACCCATCCCTAGGGCTACACCCTCATGACTTAATTACCTCCAGAAGTTCCTGTCCTCAAATACCTGTACCTCGTTATGGGAGAGGTCAACGTTTAACATCTCAGTTTGGCACAGCAGGAGCCAAATATTCTTCCCCCAACAGTCACTTCAACGTGGCTGTAAGAGCTAATATCTGAGACCTAATATTGTGATTAGTACTTGGTGTAAGTGGTTTCATTTAATTTTATTATATTTAATTTTATTTTATTATTTGAAGAAAGTACTATTATTTTTACTTTTTAGCTTGAAAATTTGGTTCACAATGGTGGAAATGTTTTCTCTTGTCATTTACAAATAAGAAGGTACTGTCTTATGTGAAAAGACGAAATTGCCCCCAGGCACAGTAAAATACAAAAGATGCATTTACCTGTTACTAGTTCACATAAAGTTACTGCTGAAAAGGAAGCAATAATGTCAGAATTTCCTGCAGTGGTGAATCTTTTTGTTTCATGCTCACTTTTTTACTTTGCTTTCATTTTATTTCAGCAAAAGTTCCTTAAGTAGAAAAGAGGCAAAAATAGAATTAATATGCAAAATTCCCATGAGGCATATGTGGAAAAACATTTGCTCCTAAAATTAACTAAGCAGAATAATTCTTTGACAGTGATATAATTTATTCTTAAGGTTGCTTTCTATTGACTCCTAATCAGTGACTAGTGGCAAAAGATGTTACTAGTCTTTTGTTTGTAGAACTATTGATATCACACAGTGGATTATGTATTTTCACAAAACAATTTTAGTTTTGATTAGTTGAATCCACTGATATGCAAATTTCCTTCTATTTCCAGGTGAAAATATAAGAAATCTTTAAAATGGTCATATGTTCATAAGGATTATTTGATGCTTTCTAGTTAATGATCAGTGTTTCAGCATTTAAAAAATGGCCTGTTATAAAGGATTTGAATGTGTTTCTCTGCACCTTTCTCTGTGTGGCTTCTAAACAGTGGAGACAAAATTCAAGTGAGGTATCTTTATATGTGTGTTAATTAGTATGTAGCAGAAGAACAGTAGCATGCTCCTAGGAAGATATGCTAGTACTTCTGCCTGTCTCCAAACATTAATAAGCTTTTTAATATTTTATAAGGAAAGCTCTAAACTTTGGGAAATAAATCTGAACATTATTACCCAAATTTGTACAGAGAGAGAGAGAGAGAGAGAGAGAGAGAGAGAGAGAGAGACAGAGAGAGAGAGAGAGAGAGAGAGAGAGAAAGACATAGACAGACAGAGACACAGAGAGAGACAGAGTGGAGAAAAAGAGAGACAGAGACAGATAGAGGCAGACGGACAGACAGAGAGACATAGAGAGAAGTACTAACATGAACTACTGTGTAGCTAAGTACTTAACTTGGGATATTATAATTTCTGATACCTGTGAGCTCAGTGAGAATTAGGAGAGTGTGCAGGCTTTCTGGAAAGCTGATACAACATGGACATTTGTGTCACTGTCGGAAAGGATAAAGATTCATGCTCATTTCTGTTCACTCATATCTCAAAGATAAGCAGTTGCAGGGGCTCTCTGAGGATCATGAGAGAACTGACTAATTTTGCTTTCTAATCTAATGTGTGTCAGGATTTTCTTTGAGCTTTAATGCTCTAATGCTGTTTCCAATCATATCTTGACAAAAGCCGGGAAGAAGGGCAATACACAAATAGGAAAATACTTCAGTATGCACTTGTTTCTAAGTGTCTGGAAAGTGTAAAATACGACAGTGCTTAGCTCTGGCTCCCCTTTGTGTTGGTATGCTCTATGCAAAGCTATGCTTAAGTCCCCATGGATTTCATTTGCAATTGATGGGATGAAACTGAATATTTAATTGTGCATTAAATTGAGTATGTGAGTGGTGAAGCCCAACTCCACACAAGTGTCTTACTGACTGGAGGGCAGGCTCTTCTGCAACCTTGTCATATGAAAAACGAGTGCTGAAAAATGAGGTTCATTGATCTTAGCTGCTTCTACTGGATTGAAAAGAGAAGCTATCTTTTGAGGCTTAAAATACAAAATGACATTCTAGTGAACAAGGTTAGATATGAAAATTAAGAGCAGATTTTTAAAAACTACGTTTGGCTTATCTGTTATCTCTCAGCAGTCATATTTTGGCCATATTCTTCTATTCTTTTTGTATTAGCACATGATGATATATTCTATAAAGTACTGTGGCTTACATTCTTTTTCTATTCAAAACACATATGACATAATATCCACCAAGTTTTAACATTTTTCCAAATAAGATAATGTCACCTTCCTCGAGGCTTACACATGCCGTAAGTCCTGTTCTTTATTCATAACCGATTAAGCTGCATCCCTCCTTCCTGATCTCCCTCTGTCCACCTATCCACTTATTCCTTCCTCCCTTCAAGATTGTTCTTCTCTTCTTTCTATCAAGGAAAGACCTCACTGTGTAGCCCAGGCTGGCCTAGATCTTGCAATCCTGCCTCACCCTTTCAGATGCTGACTGTCTTCAATAATATGGCACTGTCTCTGGCTCACAAGTAAACTTTTTGAGCAGCCCTCCTTGAATACAGACTGGACTATATGACCATGAATATAACCAGGAACTATATGATGCCCTATATGAAGGATGAGCGGACACTGACTGTTTACTGGAGATGAGGCTATAGCTCAGGGACTTGTCCTGTTCTCTGTGTGTATCTCTTCACTGACTGCTAAGGCTTCCTAACACATGACTTTTGGAATCCCTGAGTGACAGTTGCAGTAAAAAAGAAAAAGATGCAAGTTTCTTAAGACACAAGGCCCAGAGTCTGATGTTCAGTCATCTCTTCAGTATTGTGCTATAAGTTGTCATATAGTTCCTCACAGCTTATCATCACATGGATACTGGTGTGCTTGTTCCATTGTCCTTCCAAATTTTAATTTATTGTATCATATCATGCAAACATGACCAATAGTCTTTGTACACATAAGTGAAACAAGTTCAGTATTTTGCTTATTTACATAGAACAGAAACCACATTTGTGTGATACTTAATTCAGTTCAATTGAGAGAAAGAAGCTACACACAGACAACATTATGCATACTCCCTTACACTGTAATTTGACTTGCAAATGCCTTAAGCTAAACTGTATTATTGGAGGACTCGTATTTAGGTATCACAACTAAAGCAAAACAATGGAAGAATCTCATGAAAGTACTGATAGGAATATTTGTATTTATTGTGATTTATGAGATTTATAGGCATATGAATGTTAAAATCTGCTGAGGAAATGTTAAGTATGGTGTGGCATTTCTGTATTTGAGACAAGGTCTCACTACGTGGCCTTGTCCTGGAACTCACAGAGATCTTCCTGAATCTGCCTCCGGAGAGCTGGGATTGAAGGAATGAGACACCATGAGAGGCTATGTCTACTTCCTTTCCTTCCTTCCTTCCTTTCTTCCTGCCTTCCTTTCTTCCTTCTTTCTCTCTTTTCTTCTTTCTTTCTTTTATCCCTTTCTTCCTTCTATCCTTCTTTCTTTTATTGCAAATATTTTTCCCCACACATGATATATCCTGATTAAGGTGCCCCTCCCACTCCTTCTAGTTTCTCTCCAATTTTCCTCCCATCCAGATCCACTTCCTTTCTGTCTCTAATTAGAAAACAGACACACTCTTAAGGGGTAAAATAAAAGAAATTATACTAAGATGAGACAAAAAAATTAACACAACAGAATTAGAGAAAAACAAACAAACAAACAAAGCAAACCATAACTAAACCAGAAGGAAAAGCGCCCAAAAGAAAGTGCAAGAACCAGACACATACATTAGTGTACTCAGGAATCCCATCAAAACAATACTGGAATGCAGAGGATCTGGTTCAGACCCATGCAGACCGTGTGCTTGCCACTTCAATCTCCATGAGTACATATGAGGTTTTGTAGTGTTGACATAGAGAACCTTGTTTTTCTGTGGTTTCCATTCCCCTCTGTCTCTTTACACTCCTTCTGCCTCTTCTTTTCTGGGATTCCCTAAGCCCTGAAGTGAAGACTTGGATGGAGACATTCCATGTAGGGATGAGTGTTTCAATATCTCTCACTGTCTGCCAAATGCCTGGCTGTGGGTATTTGTTCTCATTTGTTTCAGGGGGAGCTGATGCTGGATGAATAAGGAATAAGAAACTAGTTTATGAAAACGTCATTAGGAATGACATTTGGAGTCATTTTATTCCTATCTTTTTTGTTTGTTTTTGTTTTCGAACAGTATTATTTGGCTTTACCCTACATCTTTGGGCTATCTAGTCTCAGGATTTTGGTCTCTTAAGCAGTGTCTTGTATAGTTTTTCTCTTGTGAACTAGGCCTTACATAAGCCAAATCAATACCTAGGTGGTTACTCCCAAGAATTTGATGCCACTGTTACCCTAGCAAATCTTGTAGTCGTACCAGTATAGTAGGTCAAAAGTTACATGGCTGGGTTGGTTTTGTGTCTCTCTTTTAGTAGTATGCAGATTACCTTACTGTAATGAAGACACAACAACATAGGGTAAAGGTTCTATGTAGACACCAGTTCCCCATGTTCAATGAGTTGTGTAGATGTTGTCTTCAGCAGTGGGGTCTTGACATCAGTTTGTAGAGAGAAGCCTATAGACTTGGCAACAACCTGAGTTATTTTGTTGTTTCATTTAGATTGTTTGTATACACACACACACACACACATATATTATCTATTTATCTATCTATATGAAAGCTTCTACTGTAATATGTCCCATACTACCTCTCAAATGGTTCTTACTTTTATCTCTCTCCCTGTAATCCCTGTGCCCACTCCCTCTCTAACTATCTACTCTATTTTCCATATATTTATCCTCCATATCCCAAGTCCCTTATTCTATCTCTAACATGGATTGTAGCTTGGTTACCATTGACATAACAGCTAATATCCACATCTAAGAAAATAAATAAAATATTTCTCTTTCTGGGTCTGGGATACCTCATCCATTTACTTGCAACCTTCATGGTTTCTTTTCTCTTTCTTTCTTTCTTTTTTTTTAGTGGCTGAGTAATATTCCATTGTGTAAATATACCATGTCTTCTTTATCCATTCTTCTGTTGAGGGACATCTAAATTGCTTCCTATTTATGACTATTATAATTAGATCAGCAATGGACATGTTTGAGTAAGTGGTACGATGAAGCATCTTTTGGGTACATGTCCTAGAGTAACATAGCTGGATTTTGAGGTATAGCCATTACAATTTTCTTGAGGAACAGCCAAACTAATTTCCATACTGCCTGTACAAGTTTGCACCCCCACCAGAAACAGATGAGTATTCTCTTCACTTCACATCCTCATCACATTTGTTTTTTGATTGTGGCCATGCTGACTTGCGTAAGACCAAATCTCAAAGTAGTCGTAATTTGCATTTCCCTGATGACTTGGATGTGGTGTATTTATTTGTTTCTCAGTCATTTAATTTTTCTGTATAGAGAATTCTCTGTTTAGATCTATAGCTCATTTTTTAAAAAAATTTAGTTGTTTCCTTGTTGTAATTTTTTGTGTTCCTTATAAATTTTGGATATGAGCCTTCTATCAGATGTGTAAGAAGTAAATATATTCCTTTCCCATTCATAGGCTGCTCTTTATCTGAATGATGGTTTCCTTTGCTATACAAACCCTTTTCAATTCCAGTGAAAGCTGATGTATTAATTATTGATCAATTATAAATGATGCATATGTGAATTTTATATCAAAGGGACATGTGTAAACAACTTTATGCAAAGGATATAAAATTTAGAAAACATAGACATATTCCTTTAAAAAATTACGAGTACAGAAAAAAGAGATCTACCATCCCCTATGTCTTTAAGAGAGAGAATAAAAATGGACAAAAGATTTGAGTATGTACATTACCATTAGAAAAACCCATTATAACCATAAATGAAAATCACAATGAGGTATTATTGAACACATAAAAAGGGGCAAAAATAAAATTCCAGAAAACATAGTGTGAGAGAAACTGTGTGCAGCATACACTTATGCAGCTAATTTGGTAAGACATCATGATTTTGGTAAAATTGAAGAAGGTTATTCCTATAAGCTTGATTTCTAGAAGTGCACAGTGCCCTGTCAAGGTGTTAATTTATGTAAAAGCATTAGAAAAACACTCAAAATTAGTTTGTATATTTATCAATAGTTTGGCTGATTTTTCTTTTTGATCCAGGGCTCCCTCAGTTCATGCAAGCATTGAACTAGTGGTGAACATTCTGCCTTAACATCCCAAGAGCCAAAATTACAGAGTATCATGAATAACTTATGAATAGCTTAAAGAATAAATAAATGGATTATGTCACATTCATAGACTGTAATTATGTAGTGAAAGATGAATAATCTTAGCTACACCTATCAACAAGGCTGCATACATAAAGAAGTAGTGATTCATAAGCAAAAGCAGTGAGCAGAAACCAGAGTATAATTTAAGGGACTAGAACTTAAAATGTGCAAAGCTAAACAGCAGAATGTCATGAAAAACTCAAGAGCAGAAGAGCAGTTTCAAGATGATTGAATGAAACAAGGAGCCACTATCTCTTACCTTTTATGAAAATAATTTTCCAACATATTAAAAGCAGACTTGAGAGGTCTGAAGATGGGAACATGCAGAAAAGTGCTTTTGTAAATTGAAAGTGGCAGAGCTTTATCTTTCTACCTCTCTCTCTCTCTCTCTTTCTCTCTCTCTCCCTCCCTCTCCCTCTCTTCCATCCTAACTTTCTTTCCATCTCTCTTTCTGTCTTTCTTTCTGTTTTTCTTTTTAGAAAAATACTCCCAAAGCACAGGAAAACAAACTAAATTGGATAAAATGCAGATGCGATAAAATGAAACATAAAAGCTATTTTGCACTAAGCAGCACAGTGATTGGATGTGGGGCCTCCTATAGCATGAGAATTTACCAAATACATATGACAGGAGGTCAATATGCACAATGTAAAAGCGCATTTTTCAAAGAAAACCACACAAATGGCCTAAAGTTACATAGAAAAATATTAACTATAACTGATCGTCAGGGAGAAGCAAATTGAATCCTAATGTCATGTCACCTCACCCTCATAGAGTGGCAGTCATCAAGAATTAATGATGACAAGTCTTTGGCAAAGATATGGAGAAAAAAGGAATGCTTGATCACTGTTCATGGCACTAAACATTGTGGAATAGAACATGGAAGCTCCTACAAAAAGAAAAAGTGCCACATACACTAGAAATTCCCTTATGGAGATATTTTTAAAAGACATAAAATTTGTCTCCCAAAAACCTTATTGACTCTTTCATGTTCATTGTGGCACTATTTAGAATAAATTAGGAGCAGAAGAAATCTCCGTGTTAATCAAGACATGAAAGGATAATTAAAATTTTGTTTATGGAATACTATTTATGTATGAGATCATAAGATTATATTATTTGCAGTCACAGGGATAGAAGTGGAAATCTTTATGTTAACTGAAATAGAGATGACAGAATAACATGTCTACCATGACCTTGTTCCTAAGTGGACTCTGAAAGAGTTGACTTCATACCAGCTTAGGATATAATGTAGGGAGTTCTTTGGTTTGCTCTGAGGAATGGTTGATCTATAGGAACTGAACTACACTAAGACAGGAGCATGGAGTTATACTGTATGCTTGCATAACATGGTGCACATTTCTATAAGCTAGAGAAAATACATTTGAAAGGTTTTTGATGTAAAGAAATGATAAATATATTTAACTTGATTTATGCATTATACAATGTATACATGTACTGAAGTGACAAATTAGTCTATAATTTTTATGGTTTATTTAACAGTTATAAAAAACTATATATTGTATATGCTTTACATTTTTTTAGCAATGAGGGTTCAATTTGTGCCTTATATATGCTAGCCAAGGTCTCCACTACTGACTCCATCCCCATATGATGTATGTATGCATGTATGTATATATATGCATATATGTGTATATATACACTCCCATATATATGGGGATACATATATATGTACATTTATGTGTATATATATATATACACATATATGTGTGTGTGTGTTTGTGTGTGTACATATTTATGTGAGTGTACACACATATATATGTACATATGTGTTTTTATATTAAAAATAATGTAAATGGATATCATTGACTCCTTTAAGTGAATATTTTAAAAATCTTAACTTAGTTGCATGTACATAGATGTTTCAAGTATTATTTTATTCACTGCTATAAATAATTTAAGGTTTTGTGTCTTTCAAACAATCAATAGACAGTTTTTAGACATGGTACTAGATTGAGAGGCTTTACATGTAACAATGTCTGCCTAATAGAAAATCTGACCAAATGTGAGAGAAATCTAAATAGCCATAGTATTTTGAAGGCTGTGCTTATGGCTCAGCTATGGTTTAATATAAATGGATATTAATGAGAAACATCTGTGATTTTCCTATTTATATTTATAGCTATATGATTATTGAACCATTTTTAGCCACTGATATTTAGGTATTTTAATTCTACATTTTGAAGTACAAGGATATGAGGAACTAAAGTAAAGGTGATTATGTGAGGTCTTAGGACCATTCTCAGCTCTCCTAATATGTGATGACTAGAGAGAGCCAGAGCTGGTACATCACAAAGTTGAAGAAAAGATTTCCAAGACTAAAAAGTCACCATCCAGTGGCTTCTGGTTCTGCTGTTGCCATACCCTTTGTGCCTGAAAAGGAATATACATGTGATCCAGAATGGCGAGGTTTAGGCAGACTGGTAAGCTAGGTGACAGAAAGTCAAAATAAGACTCTTGAGAACAGTCTCAGTTGAATTGAAAAATTATCTTAAGAAATGATTTTTCTCCAGTAGACAAAGTATTTCAGAGCAGGGTATAGCCCTGGTTATGTGATTTTACCTGGTAAAGATGTTCAGAGCTGAGGCATATAATCGTTCCATTGGTAGAATGCTTGTCTAGCACAAATAATGTCCTTGGTTTGATCTACAAAAAAAACCAACCAGGAATACATAAACTAGATATTCCTATAGTTCTTGAACTTAGGATATAAGAACAGGAAGATCAGATGTTCAAGGCTATCTTGTACTGTGCCGTGAGATTTTGTTTTTTAAAAAAAAAAAAAAATCAACAAAGACCTTCAGGAGAATGCCAGTGTTAAGGTGGAGGGGTGCTGTTTTCTGAGGTTTGCATTTATTTTCAGGTCTGCTTTCTTGGTTTTCAACATGCAAACTAACTGACAGTTTAAATGTACAGAAAACAAGATCTTTCATTGAAGCCGCAGCTTGGATAAATGTAGCAGTGTCAAGAAGAAGTCACTCTTATAACTTCGGAGAAAATTAACAGCAATATGAGGAATATATCCATGACCAACTGTTAGCATGAGAAGCTGTTTACAGCCAGCCTCTGAATCCAGTGATGATGTCATCTCTAAGCGACAAGGACCCTCCTGAGTCTGTTGCCATGGCAACCGTTGCACCGCTCCTAAGCAGGTAGTGGTTACCTGCATCACCTGCACCCGTATTCCCAACCCACATAAAAGACACAGACCCTGATCCATAGCTTTCCTTTTCTTCCTTGCTTCTTCCCCTCTTTCAATAAAGACCACCAGAAATGGGAGCTGTCCTGGCTTGGCATGCTCTGCCCTGGAATATGCTGATTTTCCACTAACACCAACACTATGATATTCGGAGATTACCAATTGCTGGACAAATATACAATAACAAAGTAGAAGGGGATGGAATACAGCGATGCCAGACAGACAACATACACAGTCAGGAAAAAAAATACTGTCTAAGAAAAGAAAAACTTTCGAAGCATGTTTTGAGCTATAAAGAACTTAATAAAAATCCAAAATCAATAAAACATCAGGTCAAAGACACGGCACTAAACGCGAATAAAATGAAAGGGGAAATTTCAGAGCTAGTAAAACAAATCAAGTTCAAAGCATCAACATTTATAGCTCTAATAAATAAATTAGAAACAAGACAAGACCAGAAAGAGAGAAGAAAATATTGAATTTCAGCCCTAAAGGGAGAAGTTAGGATGATAAATTCAATAAAGAAATACAAGCATAGAGTCTTAAAAATTATAGAAGTTGGGTAATTCCGAGGCCAAAGATGATCTAATATAAGGACAATTACTATCCTTAAAGGAGAGAATCTATTTAATGGAAGAGAAAAACTATTTAGAAACATAAAGTGAAGAAATATCTACCATATTTAGACAGTTGATAACATATATCCATTATAGGTACAAGTCCCAGAATTCTTTATCCATGTAGACATGGAAGTCTTTCTTGTCTCCCACCGTGGGAGGGGCTGAGGAAGCTCTTCTTAGCAGCTTTCCGTGCCATCTGGAAAGTACCTAAAATTCTGAGAGGGAACAAAAATGACCTAAGAATGTTTACTTAGCCAAGCTATCACTTATTCTAGAAATGGCTTTTGGCAGAAAGTCTTATACAAAAAAGACATCGAGGATGGACAATGTCTCCTATAATCTTATTTCTTTTTATACATTTTAAATTTTTATATTTTTAAAATATCTATTTTGCATGTGTTCATGTTTGTGTATGTGTGTGTGCATGTATAGAAGACAGATAACAACATACAGAGTCGGCTCTCTCCTTCCATGATGTATGGTCCAGGGACTGAAACCTGGTTGTTAAGCTTGGCATCAGGTGTCTTTACCTACTAAAACATTTTACTGGCCTAGGTATGTTTTCTTTTCCTTGATTTAGGTTTTTAATGAGCTAAAAGTAATCAGTAAGGAAGGAGCCAGGAGTAGAAACCGATTTGTAATGAGTCTGGTATACAAGATTCTACAATAATTCTAGTACTCTAAAAACCTGGTTTATCTGCTTCGTACAGTCTCTTGCCATGGGGTATTGATTGACTGTTAACTATAATTCTATGTTTATTTTTTGATTAAGCTGCTGTGTTTGTTCATTTTCTGCCAATATACAAATATCTGAGATGATGAAGTCACATTGTAAAGAGAAAAGATTCATTTTGGCTCACAGTTTTAGAGGTATCAGTGAATCATCAGCTGACTTTGTTATGACTGGACATGTGGTGAGGTAGTGAATCAGGGGTGTGTGTGTGTGTGTGTGTGTGTGTGAGAGAGAGAGAGAGAGAGAGAGAGAGAGAGAGAGAGAGAGAGTTCAGAATATCACTATCCTCTTTTAAAGCATGTTGTCAGAGACCTCAAACAGTCTGTTGCTCACATCCTAAAGGTCCTACCTCCCAGTTGTACCACTGCTTGGGAACCAAGCCTTTAGCACCCAGGCCATTAGATTACTTATCCAAGCTGTAACAGTTTCAAATTGGTGATTTCCTCACACAGGCAGTTCCTGGATGGGGTTGGCTTTATCCGAGTAGATGGTTTCAGGCAGATATTCTCTGGCTGACTGAATGTAGTCATGCCATATGTCCTTGGAGGGGAACGCTTTGCCCAATTGCTAGCAAACACATGGAGGACCTTAATTCTCTAAGACTCTCATGAGTCACTGGGTTCCACTGGTTCTGTGGTAAGATTAGAAAGTTCTTGCTCAAGCTCAAGACAGAATTCCTTCAACGAATGCTGGATTTTAATATTCAGAGATTCTGAGCTGAAATGGGAGCTGAACAAGGCCCAGCAGGCTTCTTGCTCATGGTAATTAGTAACTGTGTGCTAAATAGGTTTTGAGTAGTTAAATCTGTTCTGATTTGTTGTAGCCATTAGAAGGAAAACAGGAAGCTTGTGTGTAGTAAATACTGGAAATTTGTTCAAATTTCAGGTTCTTTTCCTACAAAGTAACATTATGAAGATGCAGATAATATATTAGTTTTCCTGGCTACAGTAAAAAAAATTATTATGTCTATAATATATAGAAGCATCATACTATAAAATATAAATGCTTACAATAATTATTGAAATAAAATACATATTAGTGTTAAAAAAGTGTAAATATACATATAACTGGAATGTAGTTAAATACACATCAGAAAAAAAGAAATAATCTAACTTTAAATGTAAAGAAATATTCAAAACTGCCATAATAAACGTTGGCTGAAACAAAATGACTTAAAATTTTTAGTATTTACATAATATCACTGTCTGTAGGAATGAAACACTGAGGTTTATTATATTTAGGAAAAGTGCCTGAGTTTATTACATATGAATGAAGTGTTCAGATTTATCATGTATGAATGAAATATTCAGATTTATCACATATGGATGAAGTACTCAGGCTTATTAAATGTGGATGAACACTATGAAAAAAAGGAAGGAACAGATACTGTTTACTAAGGGAAGATTCAGGAAGCCATCGACTGGTCATTACTCTCGACAAACTGTTGATAAACATGGAGCATGGTTCAGCATCTCTCAGGATGGCATCATGTTTTTAAAGGAAGAAGACACTGTGGCTGGTACACTGGTCCAACGAGGAAATTAAAATCACAATCCCAAACAACTCTGGTGCTTGTAAGTCAGGGAAAACTAATTTAACGTTGTGCTCTCTGATGCATTTTCCATGGTGAGAAGCAGCACTTGCAGTCACATGCATCTCCACACAACACATGAGATATTCTTGGTGTAACCAACAGGAGTAAGGGTGAGGGGTTTCTTACAGAATCAGAGATGCCAAAATAACCCAAGAGAGCAAACAAAACCAAGTAGCTTGTTTTCCTTTTCTAGGGTGAGTTCGTGAGAAAAGAGAAGAATGTTCTTGAAAAATGGTGACCAAGGATTTTTTTTTTTTTGGTTTTGGTTTATTTATTTATTTTGTTTGTTTGTTGTTTTGTTTTTAATTTGAACCCGACCCAGAAGCAGTAACATTTGGATATGCGGGGAATGGAATGAGTGGAGGTGGAGTTCAATACGCTGGTTTCCCCAAAGGGTAATGTGTGGAAGTCTTGATTTTAATGTGGTCCAATTTGGAATATCATTAAAATAAACAAGGGGTGAGAGACATAGATAGAAGCTGAAGTGGGCAAAGATTTGAGGATCACATGTAGTACTTAATGTTGATGTAAATATAGTGAAAAGAGCTGCTGAATTGTTCTGAGTCAAGTCAGGTTCAGTGGCAAGTTCTCTTGCTGAAGTGCAGAGCATGCAATTAGAGAAACAGGAAGGATAGAGAGACATGGAAGGAAGCCAAAGTGAATGGTGGTGGCAGCCCCAGGGAAATGAGAGAGGGAGGCAGCATGTAGATTTCGATTACAGTGGAAGTAAATTTAACAGGACTGATTTTAGAACTGATGGAAAAATAGGACTCTTAAGGGTTAAGCATAATTTTTAGGTTTTTAGAATGGGCTGGAAAGTTCTGTTAGATGGGAAAAAGATGGCTGAAAAAATGAACTATATATTTTAATGTCATGCAATTTAAGATGATGATGATGATGATGATGATGATGATGATGATGATGATGATGATTTATAGGTGTGTGTGTGTGCGTGTGTGTGGAAGGCAGAGAAATACTCTATGAAATGGGTCTCACTGATCTCAGAAAGAAATGAGCATTTAACTCCACCATGAAGCTGAAGTGCAGTTTTACTGTTTGATTTGAAATGCATTATAGAGAATTAGTGCTATCGACTATTTTTTTTATTATTAAATTATTTTATTTATTTACATTCCAAATGTTGCCCCCTTCCTGGTCTTTCCTCGCCGAGTTCTTCACCCCATCCGCCACTCCCTTTGCCTCTGAGAGGGTGCTCGCCAACCCACCCACCTACCCCACCTCACTCCCACCAGAATTCCCCTTCCCTGAGACATCAATTTTCTACAGGATTAAGCAAGCACATCATCTCTCACTGAGTCCAGATAGGCATTACTCTGCTACATATGTGCCAGGGGACCATGGACCAGCCCATGTATGGGGAGCTCTGAGGGTTCCGAGTTAGTTGATGCTATTGTTCTTCTTATGGGATTGTAATCCCCTTTAGCTCCTTCAGTCCTTCCTCTAACTCTTCCACAAGGGTTCCCCATCTGAATCCAGTGGTTGGCTGTGAGTTATCTGCATCTCTTAGCTGCTGGTAGAGCCTCTCAGAGGACAGCCATGCTAGGCTCCTGTCTACAAGCACAACATGGCATCAGTAATAGTGTCAGGATTTGGTGCCTGCACATGTGATGGATCCCAAGTTGGGCTGGTCACTGTCTGGCCTTTCTTACAGTCTTTGCTCCATTTTTGTCCCTGCAATTCCTTTAAAGAAGAGCAATTCTGGGTCAAATATTTGAAGATGTGTAGATGGCCCCATGCCTCAAATGTGGGCCAAGTCTATCTGCTGGAGGTACTCTCTTCAGATTCCATCTCTTCATTGTTGGGCATTTCGGCTAATGTCATCCCCATTGAGTCCTGGGAACCTCTCATATCCCAGGTCTTGGACTATCTAGAGGTTCTCCCCCACCCCAACCCCAGCCCAAACTGCAGAATATTTCTATTCATTTTCCTGGCCCTCGGGGCTTCTCTCCTGCCTCCCCTCATACTAGATCCTGCCCCCATTCCCTCCCTCTCTCTTCTCCCATCCAGGTCCCTCCTTCCCTCTGCCTTTGATAATTATTTTGTTCCTCCTTCTAAGTGGTTTTAGAGTATCCACATTTGGGCCTTCCTTTTTGTTAAACTTCTTGCAGTCTGTGAGTTGTATCAAGGGTATTCTGAACTGTTTGGCTACTATCCACTTACCAGTGTGTACATATCATGAGTCCTTATTGGTCTGGGTTACTTCACTCATGATATTTTCTAGTTCCATCCATTTGCCTGCAAAATTCATTATGTCCTCATTTTTAATAGCTGAGTATTATTACACTGTGTAAGTAAACCACATTTTCTGTATCCGTTCTTTGGTTGAGGGACATCTTGGTTGCTTCCAGATTCTGGCTATTACAAATAAGGCTGCTATAAATATTGTGTGTGTGTGTGTGTGCATGTGTGTTGGTAGTGTTTTGCTTCTATTTTTAAAAACAGGATATGGATATTACAAATAATGCTGCTATGAACATAGTGGACATGTGTCCTTATGATGAATCTTTTGGGTATATGCCCAGGAGTGGTATAGCTGGGTCTTCATGTAGAATTAGTTCCAACTTTCTGAGGAACCTCCAGATTGATTTGCAGAGTGGCTGTACCAGTTTGCAATTCCATCAGCAATGGAGGAGTGTTCATCTTTCTCCACATCCTCACCAGCATGTGCTGTCACCTGAGTTTTTGATCTTAGCCAATCTGATTGGTGTAAGGTGGAATCTTAGGGCCATTTTAGTTTGCATTTCCCTGATGACTAAGGATGTTAAACATTTCCTTAAGTGTTTCTAGGATATTCGAGATTCCTCTGTTATGAACTGTTTGTTTAGCTCTGTACCCCAGTTTTTAATTGGGTTACTTGGTTTTTTGGAGTTTAGCTTCTTGAGTTCTTTATATATTTTGAATATTAGCCCTCTATCAGAGGTAGGGTTAGTGAAGATTTTTTTCCCCAAATCTGTAGGTTGCCAATTTATCCTATTGACAGTGTCATTTGCCTTACAGGAGCTTTTCAGTTTTATGAGGTCTCATTTATCAATTGTTGATTTGAGAGCCTGAGCTATTGGTGTTCTGTTCAGGCAGTTTTCCCCTGTGCCAATAAGGCTCTTTTCCACTTTCTTTTCTATTAGATTCAGTGTATTTGGTTTTATATGGAGGTCTTTTGATTCATTTGGACTTGAGCTTTTTACAAGGAGATAAATAATGGATCAATTTGCATTCTTCCTTATGCAGACTGCTAGTTAGACCATCAACACTGTTGAATATGCTGTCTTTTTCCCACTGTATGATTTTGGCTTCTTTGTCAAAGATAAAGTGTCCATCAATGTATATAGGTTTTTAAATTACTTAGTGGAATTCACCATTCAAACCCCATATATTTGTTACTTTCTTTTTGAAAAGATTCCTAGATTTAGAACAATTTTTTTGGCACCTTTCTTTCTTTGTAGGTTGTCTTCTGTACTGGCTGGTTTTCTGTGTCGATATGCACAAGCTAGAGTCATCAGAGAGGAAGAAGGCACAGTTGTTGAAATACCTCCATGATAGCCAGATGTACAACATTTTTTCAATTAGTGATCAGTAGGGATGGGCCCAGTCCATTGTGGGTGGTGTCATCCCTGGACTTGTGGTCCTGGGTTCTATATGAAAATAGACTGTACACACCATGAGAAGCAAACCAGTGAGCATCACCCCTTTAATGGCCTCTGCATCAGCTCCTGCTTCTGGGTTCCTGACCTGCTTGAGTTCCAGTCTTGACTTCCTTGATGATGAACAGCAATGTGGAAGTGTAAGCCAAATAAACCCTTTTCTCCTGCTTTTTGATTTATAGTGTTTTATCAAAGCAAAAGAAACAGTAACTAAGATATCTTCTAAAGGATTGCCTATTTGAAGTGGGTTGATGCATTTGTGGGTACAATTGTTCATCATTATCATTTAAATTTTTATATAATCAGCAGTCACAATCCTTTATTTATTCCAGATAATAAAATCTGTGTCTTCTTTTTTTCCTTAGTTGCTTAATTCAAGTTTTGTTGTTGTGGTTAATCTTTTGAAAGTACTGGCAATTGACCTCATTAATTTTCTTTATGGCTTTCCTCATTTAAATATTATTAATATTAATTCTGCTATAACTTCTATTATTTATTTTCTCCTGCTTCATTTGTTGGAGGACTGATATTTATTAACACTAGAGTAGCACCTCCAATTAGATGAATGAGCAGATGACCTGCGGTGAAATTGGCTGTCAGTCGAACTGCTAATGCTATAGGTTGGATAAATAAACTAATTGTTTTGAGGATAATAAGTATAGGAATTAATGAAATTGGGGTACCTTGTGGTAAAAAAATGAGCTAGAGAGTTTTTAAGTTTATGTTGGAATCCTAGGATAACGGCTCCTGCTCATAATGGAATTGCTATGCTTAAGTTTCTAGATAGTTGGGTGGTAGGTATAAACGTATGTGGGAGAAGACCTAGAAGGTTTGTGGATCCAATAAATATAATTAGGGAGATGATTATTAGTGTTCAAGTTCGTCCTTTTGGTATGTGAATTAATATTATTTGTTTAATGATAAGTTTGATTAACTAATGTTGAAATGAGTGAAGATGATTATTGATTAATCGTTCTGATGGTGGGAATAGAATTGACGGGAATATAATGATGGTTACTATGATTGGCAGACCTATTACTGTTGGTGTAATGAAAGAGGCAAATAGATTTTCGTTCATTTTGATTCTCAAGGGTTTTTAATGTTTTGTGTTGTTAATAGTTTTGGGGATGGAGATATAGGAAATGTTTGTGAGGAAATTTTTAATTTTTAATTTTTTTTTTACTTAGATAATTGATACTAACACCCTCCCCAATGACTTTTCTCAATGTCAACTAGACTGACTTGGATAGTAGAGCTGTAAGGTCAATAACATTGTTATTTTTACATTCTTTATCATTTACAGATATAAAAGAGGCAGAGACTCAGATATATTTGTCAATTTCTCCTCCTTTTTGTATCACTCTGTTATCCCTTATCTTTATGCTTTCTTGTTAGGCACAGATATAGTCATTACTGTTATCTCAGAGAGTTTTCACCTCTTCTGTCATTATGTCACATCACCTGTCCCTTATAACAGTCCTTGATCTAAAGTCTAATTTTCATAACATTAACATAGCCACTGGGACTTTACTTTACTACATTGTTTATTCGTGTGTGTGTGTGTGTGTGTGTGTGTGTGTGTGTGTACATGCAGGCAGAGACAGGTGTCATGCTGTGTTTGTGGTGTGTATAGGATGACTTTCAGGAGTTGGATCTCTCCTTGTACCATGTGAGTCCTGGGGCTTGAACTCAGGCTGTCAGGCTTGGTAGCAGGTGCCTTTCTATGCTGAGCCATTTTGTAGGCCTAACTCTTGCTTGCTTTTAATGATAGGTAATATGGTGTACGTTTTAGGTTCTCTAATAAATTCTTGCAAGATTATTTATGTTCAGTGTTTTCAGTTTTCCTGGTTATGAGGGAGTGATGGTTTCCAAACTCTATATCTCACAGATGAAAGCAGAATTTCTACAGAGGGTTCATAAAATTGTCAAAAGAGAAACTGAGTAGAGAGAAATTATGAGGCTTTAGATACTATAATACACATGTATGTCCTACACACACACACACACACACACACACACACACACACATATAAGCATACATGACAAGTATGTATGCATGCCATATATATATGTATATGTGGATCTGTATCTGTATATATAGTGTAATGGATAATAAGACGGGGTAGCTTTTTAGAGACAGACTATGTAGCCCCATGACTGTGACATCATAAAAAAGGAGTGATTATATAGTTGAACGTGCATAGAGGTTCTGACACACCAAGTAAGAAAGCCTAGAGTCAAAATATGGAGAATGAGTATAGGTGTGATTCTTGTGATAAACTGTATTTATTTATGTGTCAATGAAAACATTACAAGACATTCCTACAGACCAAAGTAGCTGAATATGACTTCTGTGAGTGAAAATCTTAGGTATAAGTTTAGAAATTCTCATGTAGATAATTAATAATTTTATAGGATGAGATCATCCTCTGTAAAAATGGGGGCTACAATCCTTCTATGTAGCTGAGACTCTTATAAAGCTTAACATGGCTTGCCAGTATATACAAAATGTTAAAAATCCATACATGACACTGGAGAAATAGCCCTGTTTTCATTCCAGGGCAAGATATGCTTCCTTGCTGCACTTCCTGCCTAGAGGAGAAACAGTTAAGTTGCTGCACAGTGTTGTCTTTTGAGACTGGAACCTAATCAGGCATGCTGAGGAGGCAGACCATCAAATCCAAGGTGGTAAGTCTAATTGCTTTTATTTGTGCTGTGTATAATATGCGCATTCTGTCCCAGGGTAGAGCAGGCTTCAGATGAGGTTTCTCAATTAAAGGAAACAACTTAGTCTGGCAACTTGAGTTCTGTAATGATATTCTGAAGCTCCACTTCTTAGCGTGAAGCTGATATATCATCATAGAACAGTTTCCTCATTCATTAACTCCAAATCAAATCAACAGTTCTTTTTAAACCCAGAAGCATTATCTTCTCTAAACTAGCTGTGTGAATGCTACTTCAAGTACAGCAGCATTGTGTCTGAAGATGCTAAATCTGAAATGTGTGCATCAAACAATCTCAACTGATTTCCAAGGTCAACTCGTCTCAAATGCCCAACAAGAGATTAGAACACATCATGGCATAATAAGGCAGGTACTAGGTTGTATGATCAGGTCTCCTGCCTCTAAAGCAGGTTTCCTGAGTAGCGAACAGAATAAGTCTGGCAGTGAAGAAATGAGCACATGTAGTTAAGCCATTAATAATACTCTTTTTGAACTTGCGTTCTGACTTTTTCCTTAGAAATATAGTTGAGGGCTTTCTGTGTGTGTCTATAGTGAGTCATGGCTTTTCTCTTGGGTGGTCCTTTCTTCACATTTTAATATGCGTCAGGATAGTCTCTTTGTGTTTTTACTCTTTTATGAATTTTTCATAAAAGAAACTTCCCATGCATAGTTGCTAATATTTCCATGACTCCTATTTTCCCATTTTCTTTATTCATCTCCAAGCTTTATGAGTGCTTTATGATCATGCATAGCTCTTCCTTCACTATGGAACAGTGAAGAGACACTAACACAAGGACTGTATTTCTTAAGAGATTAAAAAATCTATACAAGTAATTCCTACATCTAAAACATAACTCTGACACGAGCTAGATTTTATTTTTCTTTGGATACACAAGAGATAAAAGCTCTACACAATTTCAAAGAAAGGATTATTAAATTTTTATCAGCTAAAATCAATAGCAGAAGTAACACCAAGAGCCTGGGGATGGGCTGGGGGAAGGCATGGCTATTCCACTGGAAAAAATATCATTTTATTTGAAGAAATTTGGCTCAGTTGCATTTTAAATTCATTTGCTATATAATTAAATATGGTTCTCCAAATATAGTACAGAGAAAAATTCCTTTATTACCCATCTTTCTGTCTCTGTATGGCCAGTGTGCTTTGTACCTTACACATTTTTATTATATCAGTCTCTTAAAATATAAAGCAAAACTTTCAAATTCAAAGCAAGTATTCACTTTTAAGAAAAAGAAAACTTGAAAGAAATATAAGCAGCCACATGGGTGTTAGATCTTTCTTAACACTCAACTCTCATTAGTGAGAGATATATTTAATCAATCCCACCTCATAAAGATACACCTTGAAAAGACAGCTTAATACTCATTTATATATGTATCTACTAGTAAGCTTATCAAAAGATATTTCCTTTATAGAAAATTAAATGTCAACAATCTACAAAGAAGCTGAAATCTCACAATTATGACAAGTAGCATGAAAAACAAAAGAGAAAATTGCCACTTTTTACAAAGAGACATGAAATATTGCTCCTAAGAACATCTTTAGTTTGAATGCCGTTTGGTGTTTAATAGCATCGCCTGAGTATCAAAGCTTCAGCACAGCATTCACGAACACATTTGTGATGCCATTGACCTTTGCTTTACAGCTTCAGGACTTTGTTTGTTAACCAATCTTGTATAGCTAAAGGGGTTGAAAATCACCCATCTATCCAACATTATTTTGCACTGACTTATTTTTTTGATTTTTTTCCTCTATCACAGGTGCAATATTCTAGCTTTGAGGTTGAAGAGATCTGTTTTGAATCAGCATATAAGTTCACAGAGAATCCTTTAATCAGTGAAGATACCTGAATAAGAACCCAGGGACTCAAAGGGTGGGTCCAAGGCTAGGTTGTTTATGTTAGACAGAAAAAAAAAGTGTACTTCATGAAGTACAAATAGACAAACATATTTACTTACTAATCAAATATAGTGAGAAATGTTACAAATATATGTTCATTCCAAAGGTCCTCAAGGACCTCTTTGATGCTTCTCTCGACAGCCAGGGATTAGGTTGTCAGTCTTCTTACAAGTTTTTTTTCATTTTCCCAATTTATTTTTTTTTTAATTTTTTTTGTGTGGGTGTTTGCCAATATATATGTACTTGTATCACCTACATTCCTGGTGGCTGCATATGCCAGAACAGGACACTGTATTCATGAACTGGAAATAAAGATGATTGTGAGTTAATTTGTGATTACAGGGAACCAATCTTCCAGGGTCCTCTGCATCAACTGCTATTAACTGCTGAGCTACCTCTCCAGCCCACTCTTCCAATTTCTCTTCTATTGTAATATGTTTTACTATAGTTTTAGGAATATCTTAAGTCTATAAGTTATAAAATATTAGTCCAACACTTATTGTAATCCCTGAGACTAGTGGAGAATGAGCACATAAATGCACAGATGTATAAATTAAAAAGTACACCAGCATACAAAATAAGAAACCCACATTGCTGCATGCTCCCAATAGAACAGGCTGTGATCTAAGGAAACCACTTGCTTATTATTTTCTCATATTCCTTTCAAGAATCTATGAATTGGTGCATTGGCATACCTTTGACAGATACGATTTAGAAAGGTTACGAATCAAAGGCTTAAATTGTTCTGTGAAACCTAACAGCCCATGATCCAATTCTCATGCCCCAGTTTGACAAATCAGGGTTCACGCATCCATTTCAGGCATAATACCTTGTAAGAAGGTATTCTCTTAAACTACCTAATAAATAGTTACCCAGGAAACATATTATATCTTCTTTTACAGAAATTTCAAAGAAGTACATGCTATTGTTATCACAGTCTTATAGACTATGTAACAGAGATTTACAAAGATGAAGTGGCTTATTCGAAATCATGTAAGTTATAAATGTCAAACTGGGATGTGGATGGGGTAGTCCTGTAGTGTTCTGTGGCCCATGATTTCAGCACTGCAGTGGTGGACAGTTCCCCATTACTTTTTGGACTTTCATTTGTCAAATACCATAAAGCCCAGACAGCCATGATTTGCTAAGCATGTATGAATTAACTTTCTCAGAGGTAAACTTTAAGTAATGAATGTAAAAGTCGGGGCGTGTTAATTCCTACTCTGAAGCTCTCTCTTTCTTTCTCTCTCCCGGAGCTCTTTGTAGAGCTGAGCTCAGCACCCCTCCAGAATGGAAAATAGCTCATTGACACTTTTCTTGTCTCCTCACCCTTTGATATTTCAATTATTCTGTTTCTTCACTCAATCAAATCCTAACAAACTCATCACACTTAAGAATTTATCCTGTTTTTTGCTTTGGGTAAGGAGAAGAAAATTACTAAATTTTTTAGTAATTCCAATTACTAAAATATTTTATAGTTTATTCACATATAGAAATTTATTGTATGATATAGACAAATAAAATTATGCATATGTGTATATATACATAATACATATATAGATGATAGAGATACATAAACACATAAGCCTACCTGATTAGACTTGTCAAAGGCATTTTCTAATAATTAGTGTAAGAAATATTTTGAGAAGGAACATTCGAGTCACTTCCTATCAATAACAGCAAATGTGTTGTTAATTGTATGTTTTAGTAATTAATACTGTAATTCAGTATTTTTTTCTTTTTTTATTGGATATTTTATGTATTTACATTTCAAATGTTATCATTTTCCCCAGTTTCCCCTACACAACCCGCCTCTCCCATCCCCCAACCCCTGCTTTTTTGAGGATGTTTTCACTCCCACCCACCCACCCACTCCTACCTCACCACCCTGGCATTCACTTACACTGGGGAATTGAACCTTCACAGGACAAAGAGCTTCTCCTCCTATTGATGCCAGACAATACCATCCTCTGCTACATATGTGGCTGGAGCCATGGGTCCCTCCATGTGTACACTTAGTTGGTGGTTTAGTCCCTGGGAGCTCTGGGGGGTCTGGTTGGTTGGTATTGTTCTTCCTATGGGGATGCAAACCTTTTCAGCTCCTTCACCTTTCTCTAACTCCTCCATTGTGGACTCTGTGTTAAGTCCAATGGTTGGCTCCAAGCATCTTCCTCTGTATCTCTGGAAGAGCCTCTCAAGAGATAGCTATAACAGGCTCCTGTGATCAAGCACTTCTTGGCATCCATAATAGTGTCTGGGTTTGGTGTCTGTATATAGGATGGATCTCCAGGTGGGGCAGTCTCTGGATGGCCTTTCCTTCAGTCTTTACTCCACACTTTGTCTCCATATTTCCTTTAGACCAGAGCCCTTCTGTATTAAGAATTTGGAGATGAGTTGGTGGCCTGTCCCCCAACCGGCAGCCTTGCCTAGCATTTGGACATGGTCTCTACAGGTTCTCCCTCCCCTTTGTTAGGCATTTCAGCTTATCTCATCTCTGTTTGGTCCTGGGAGACTCTTGCTTTCCTGGCATCTGGGATTTGCTCATGGCTATCCCCAGTTCCCAATCTCCCATTACTACACACTTCTGTTCAAATTCCTGACCCGATTTATATCATCCCAGTCTCCTCTCATACCTTCTCCTGCTCCCTATTACCCCTCCCCCTCCTCTATTCCTCCAAAGTCCCTCCCACCCTCTACCTCCTTTGAGTATTTTGTTCCCCATTCTAAGAAGGACTAAAGCATCCACATTTTGGTCTTCCTTTTTCTTGAGCTTCATATGGTCAGTTGTACAGTGAATACTTCACGTTTTGGGGCTAATATCCCCTTATCAGTGAGTGCATACCATGTGTGTTCTTTTGTGACTGGGTTTCCTCATGCAGGATGATATTTTCTAATTCCGTCAATGTGACTAAGAATTTCATGAAGTCATTGTTTTTAATTGCTAAGTAGTACTCCATTGTGTAAATGTACCATGTTTAATGTTTCCATTCCTCTGCTGAAGTATATCTGGGTTCTTTCCAGCTTTGAGCTATTATGCTCAAATGAATATAATGAAGCATGTATCCTTGTTATATGTAAGAACATTTTTTGGGTATATGCCCAGTAATGGTATAGCTGGGTCCTCAGGTAGTACTATGTCCAATTTTCTTAGACTGATTTCCACAGTGGATGTACCAGCTTGCAATCCCATCAACAATGGAGGAGTGTTCCTCTTTCTCCAAATCCTTGACAACATCTGCTGTCACCTGAGTTTTTGAGTGTAGACATTCTGAATGGTGTGAGGTAGAATCTCTGGGTTGTTTTGATTTTCATTTCCCTGATGACTAAGGATGTTGAACATTTCTTTAGGTGCTTCTCAGCCATTCAATACTCATCAGGTGAGAATTCTTTGTTTAGCTCTGTACCCTATTTTTATAGCATTATTTGGTTCTCTGGAGTCTAACATCCTGAGTTCTTTGTATATATTGGATATTAACCCTCTATCAGATGTAAGATTGGTAAAGAACTTTTCCCAATCTGTTGGTTGCAATTTTACCCTATTGACAGTGTCCTTTGTCTTTCAGAAGCTTTGCAATTTTATGAGGTCCCATGTGTTCATTCTTGATCTTAGAGCATAAGTCAATGGTGTTCTGTTCAGGAACTTTTCCCCTGTGCCCATGTGTTTGAGACTTTTCCCCACTTTCTCTTCTATTAATTTCATTGTATTTGGTTTTATGTGGAGGTCCTTGATCCACTTGGATTTGAGCTTTGAACAAGGAGATAAGAATGGATCAATTTGCATTCTTCTACATGCTGACCTGCAGTTGAACTAGCACCATTCGTTGAAAATGGTGTCTTTTTTCCATTTGCTGTCTTTTTTCCAAAGGATGGTTTTAGCTTCTATGTCAAAGATCAAGTGACTATAAGTGTGTGGGTTCATTTCTGGGCCTTCGATTCTGTTCCATTGATCTACCTCCCTGTCTCTGTACCAATACCATACAGTTTTTATCACTATTGCTCTATAATACAGCTTGAGATCAGGGATGGTGATTCCCCCAGAAGTTCTTTATTGTTGAGAATAGTTTTTGATGTCTTGGGTTTTTGGTTCTTTCAAATGAATTTGCAAATCGTTCCTCTAACTCTCTGAACAGTTGAGTTAGAATTTTGATGGGGATTGCATTTAACCTGTAGGTTGGTTTTGGCAAGATGGCCATTTTTACTACATTATTCCTACCAATCCATGAGCATGGGAGATTTTTCCATCTTCTGAGATCTTCAATTTCTTTCTTCAGGAACTTGAAGTTTTTGTCATACAGATCTTTCACTTTCTTGGTTAGAGTCACATCACGATATTTTATATTATTTGTGACTATTGTGAAGGGTGTCATTTCCCTAATTTCTATCTCAGCCAGTTTCTCCTTTGAGAAGAGGATGGCTACTGATTTGTTTGAGTTAATATTATATCAGGCCACTTTGCTGAAATTGTTTATCAGGTTTAGGAGTTCTCTGGTGGAATTTTTGGGGTCATTCTGTAAATAATGATATTTTGACTTCTTCCTTTCCAATTTGTATCCCTTTGACCTCCTGTTGTTGTCTAATTGCTCAGGCTAGAGAATAGGTAGGGAGTGAGTGAGCAGCCTTGTCTAGTCCCTGATTTTAGTGGGATTGCTTCAAGTTTCTCTCCATTGAGTTTGATGTTGGCTACTGATTTGCTGTATATTGCTTTTACTATGTTTAGGTATGGGCCTTGAATTCCAGATCTTTCCAAGAATTTTACTTTGAAAGGGTATTGAATTTTGTCAAATGCTTTCTCAGCATCTAATGAGATGATCATGTGTTTTTTTGCCTTTTTTTTTTTTTTTACTTAAATTTGCTTATATAGTGGATTACATTGATGGATTTCTGTATACTGAACCATCCGTGCATCCCTGGGATGAAGCCTATTTGATCATGATGAATGATCATTTTGATGTGTTCTTGGAATCAGTTTGCAAGAATTTCATTGAGTATATTTGCATTGGTACTCATAAGGAAAATTGGTCTGACGTTCTCTTTCTTTGTAGGGTTTTTATATGGTTTAGTTATATGCATAATTTTTGGCTTCATAGAATGAATTGTGTAGTGTTACTTCTGTTTCTATTTCATGGAATACTTTGAACATTATTAGTATTAGGTCTTCTTTGAAGGTCTGATAGAAATCTGCATTAAACCCATCTGATCCTGGGTTTTATTTGTTGAGAGAATTAATGATTGTTTCTATTTCTTTATGGGTTATGGGACTGTTTAGATAGTTTATTATATCCTGATTTAACTTTGGAACTTGGTATCTGTCTACAAAATTGTCCATTTCATCCAGATTATCCAGTTTTGTTGAGTATATGGTTTTGTAATAGGATCTGATGGATTTTTTGGATTTTCTCAAAGAACCCACTTCTGTTTTTGCTGATTGTTTGTATAGTTATTTTTATTTCTATTTGGTATATATCAACCCTGAGTTTGATTATTTCCTGCCATTTACTCCTCTTGGGTACATTTGCTTCTTTTTGTTCTAGAGCTTTCAGGTGTGCTGTCAAGCTGCTAGTATATGTTCTATCCAGTTACTTTTTGGAGGCACACAGAGCTATGAGTTTTCCTCTTAGCAGTGCTTTCATTATGTCCCATAAGTTTGGATATGTTGTGCCTTCATTTTCATTAAAAAGTCTTTAATTTCTTTCTTGATCAAGTTATCATTGAATAGAGCATTGTTCAGCTTCCATGTGTATGTGGGCTTTCTGTAGTTTTTGAAGACCAGATTTAGTCTTCGTTGATCTGATAGGATGCATGGGATTATTTCATTCTTCTTTTATGTGTTGAGTCCTGTTTTTTGACTGATTATATGCTCAGTTTTGGAGAAGGTAACACGAGGTGCTGAGAAGAAGGTATATTTCTTTCTTTTAAGATGTAATGATCTATAGTTATCAGCTAAATCCATTTGTTTCATAACTTCTATTAGTTTTACTGTGTCTCTGTTTAGTTTAGGTTTCCATGATCTGTCCATTGATGATAGTGGGGTGTTGAAGTCTCCCACTGTTATTGTGTGAGATGCAATGTGTGCTTTGAGCTTTAGTAAAGTTTCTTTTATGAATGTGAGTGCTCTTGCATTTTGAGTATAGATGGTTAGAATTGAGAGTTCATCTTGGTAAATTTTTCCTTTGATGAGTGTGACATGTCCTTCATTTTTGTTTTTGATAACTCTTGGTTGAAAATTGATTTTATTCAATATTCAAAGAGCTACTCCAGCTTGTTCTTGAAACCATTTGCTTGGAAAATTTTGTCCAGTCTTTCACTCTGAAGTAGTTTCTCTCTTTGTCATTGAGGTGTGTTTCATGTCTGCAGCAAAATGCTTGGTCCTGTTCAAGTATGAATTCTGTTAGTCTATGTCTTTTTATTGGGGAATTGAGTCTATTGATGTTAACAGATGTTAAAGAAAAGTGATTGTTGCTTCCTGTTATTTTTGTTGTTAGAGATGGAATTATGTTTGTGTGGCTATCTTCTGTTGGGTTTGTTAAAAGAAAATTACTTTCTTGCTTTTTAAAGGGTGTCATTTCCTTCATTGTGTTGGAGTTTTCCATCTATTATCATTTGTATGGCCGGATTTGTGGAAAGACATTGTGTAAATTTGGTTTTGTCTTGGAATATCTTGGTTTCTTTATCTATGGTAATTGAGAGTTTTGCTGGATATAGTAGCCTTGGCTGACATTTTAGTTGTCTTAGGGTCTGTTTGACATCTTCCCAGGATCTTCTAGCTTTCATAGTCTCTGGTGAGAAGTCTGGTGTAATTTTGATAGGTCTGGCTTTATATGTTACTTGACCTTTTCCCCGTACTGCTTTTAATAGTCTTTCTTTGTTTTTGTGCATTTGGTGTTTTTACTATTGTGTGATGGGAGGATTTTCTTTTCTGGTCCAATCTATTTGGAGTTCTGTAGGCTTCTTTTATATTCATGAGCACTTCTTTCTTTAGGTTAGGTATGTTTTCTTCTATAATTTTGTTGAAGATATTTACTGGCCCTTTAACTTGGGAATCTTCGAACTCTTCTATACCTGTTATCCTTAGGTTTGGTGTCTTAGATTTCCTTGATGTTTAGGGTTAGGAGCTTTTTGCATTTTCTTTGACTGTTGTGTCAATGTTTTTATGATATCTTTTGCCCCTGAGATTCTCTCTTCTATCTCTTGTATTCTGTTGGTGATGCTTGCATCTATGACTCCTGATCTCTTTCCTACATTTTCTATCTCTAGGTTGTCTCCCTTTGTGATCTCCTTATTGTTTCTATTTTCATTTTTAGATCCTTGATGGTTTTGTTCAATTTCTTCACCTGTTTGGTTGTGTTTCCCTGTAATTATTTAAGGAATTTTTGTGTTTCCTCTTTAGTGGCTCGACTTGTTTACCTGTTTTCTCCTGCAATTCTTTAAGGGAATTATTTATGTCCTTCTTAAAAGTCCTCTATCTTTATCCTGAGATGTGATTTTAAATCATCCAAATCTTGCTTTTCCCGTGTGTTGGGGTGTCCAGGACTTGCTATGGTAGGAGAACTGGGATTTGATGATGCCAAGTAGCCTTGGTTTCTGTTGCTTATGTTCTTATGCTTGCCTCTTGCCATCTGGTTATCTCTGGTGTTAGTTGTCTTGCTGTCTCTGACTGGAGCCTGACTCTCCTCTGGGCCTGTGAGCCTTTGATCTTAGGTGTGTCAGCACTACTGGGAGATCAGCTCTCTGTGAGCTGGATTTGTATATGTAGGGCTGTGGGATAACCTTAGCTCTGGGGCACAGATGAATACTGGAAGGATCCTGTCCCTGGGTACTCTGCAGTTCCTGTGCCCTGTGTACTCCTGGCAGTTCCCTTTTTGGAAGTTTTTCAAGCAAAAGTGGTGATCACACCTGTGTGATTAGGAGTGAGAGAGCTCATTGGAGACCAGCTCTCTTTGGTAGGGATTTGGTTAAGGAGGACTGTGGCACAGCCTTAGCTCAGGAGCACAGATGGAGTAAGGAAGAATCCTGTCCTATTAATTGTATTTGAAGAGGTATTTTAGAAAAACTGAACTTAGTTCTTCTTTTGTTTACCTTTTGTCATTAACAGGTCTTATTTAAGGCAACTAAAATGGTTTTTTGTTTGTTTGTTTCAAATATATCTATACATTATATATATTATACTCTTTGGGGAATTATATTTTTAAAAATAGTAAAAGAAAAAATAGTTTAGACATCCATCAGATGTGACCAAACACTTTTTGTGCTATAATTTACTTCATGCTATAAATGAAATGTCAAGCTAAAAAGCTATATTAATAAAAAGTGAATGGAAATATGGGAAGAGAATTAGCTTTCATAAAATTTTTACGCTAATAATGTGGTTAATTTGGTTCTATTGCTGTGTTCATTTAGGTCTCACTAAGATACAGCAGCTTCAAAATAGATACATACTGTGAGGAAGTCTCAGGTTCAAAATACAAGTCAGTTTAACTCCACATTCACCACAAAAAGACCTACTATGCACAATTAGATCCCTCTTCAAACTCTGATATTTTGCATTCTTTAACAATTGGCAACTTTTAAACTACATTCTCCTAACCCAAACCTTACTAACACATCTTCTATTTATAAGCTAGCATCTAGTCCATGAATGGGCTACAATTTCTTCTTTGCTTTGAATTCCTTTGGTCCCTGTTGCTTCATACCTGTTTTATACTTGATAACACATTCTTTACACCTCTTTCATGATGTTTTCCCATCTGTACTTTAAAAGTATGATTGGCAAATTCTCATCTTACAAATAATTGAGCTTCGTATAATTTTTTGCCTTTAGAAAATAAATAGGCTGTCATAGAAAAAATACTTAATATACAATACTATTTTTACTTTACTCTCTATCTCAATATTTTTATATTCCAGAGAAAAATGTTATCTGTCTAACTTTTCCTGTGGCTCTGATAAAATGCCAAGACAAAATCAACGTATGAGAAGTAGGATTTATTTTGGTTCAGTTTCAAGGTTCAGCCCATGATGGCAGTCATGTCAAGACAGCAGGAGCATGAAGACACTGGTCTTATTGAGTTCACATTCAGAAAGAAGAAATCAATACATCTTGTTTAGCTAGCTTTCTCTGTTATGTGCAATATGAGAATCAAGACAAAAAAAATGTTGCTACCATTTTTTAGAGTGAGCTTTCCACTTCAGTAATCAAGATAATCCCTTACAGCCCCAAACTACTTTAGTCTAAATAATCCCTCACAGGTGATCCAGAAGGATTGGTTACCTCCTGTGTGATTTGAAATCCTGTCAAGGTCACAAACACAGAGCTTCACAATCTATAATACATTTCCTGATATATTTATATAAATCATCAAAACATTGAAAACCTTAAAATTCATTATATAACTATAATTTCCTGATTACTGTTATAGGAGTAATTTTTATCTTGAGCTTTTGGATAATAAACGTATCTAAATATACATTTATTGAAAATTTCTGTAATATGTTGGAATTATCATAATAATATTAATAAGTACTAAATAGCATTAATGAAGCACTTATATATGCTAAACAATGTGACAATTGTTTTATTCATGTCACTTCACTTAAATTCTCATTACTTTTATATTTGAGGAAGCTGAATTTCCGAGAGCAAAATGGCTTGCCTAATTCAATCAAGTAATTAACAGATAGCTGAAGGATAGGAGTGAGGGTCATAATCCAATGTCTTTAAAGTTCAAAGCCCACCCTTAACTGAAAGGTGATAAGTACTCATGAAAAAGAATGCATTGATTAGCAAATGGCACTTTCTTTGGATTGAAAATAGCTAGCTCTGTGAGTATAATTCTGAGCTCAAGAATTTTGTCAAACTGTAAATATGACTCAATTATTGTTATGCACAATAACAGATGAGCATAAAAGCCCAATACTGAGTCCAAATCTGTGTCTGTATAAACAGTCTTTTTGTTTACATAAAGCTACCCCAACAGAGCAATTTGTTTGAAAGTGCATGGCCATGACTATTCACTTTACACCTGACCAGGCAACAAATGAAGATGAGGTAAATTGGAAGAGCCATATTCAGGATAGATAATCAACTAGCAGGAAATTGGTGTTATTAGTTTTAAAAAGTGAAATAACCACTGTGAACTGTAAAAGTTATTTTGGCTGAAATTGCACATAAATTTTTATAAGCTTCAAATAAAATCATTAATCTAGAAACTAGAACAATACTTACTGTTTCTATATCTGTTTTGATTAAATTAACAAAATGTCTTATATTTTTGCTTTTCAAAATTCTTTAAGTATAATTGAGTAATAAAGCAAGTATATAATTGCAATGTACAGTGTGATATTTTTGTGTATGTTTGGATGGTAAGAGCCTAAATTGCATTGGGTAACATACACAGTGCCTCAAAGATGTAGCATTTCTAGGGCAAGATGTGTATGAGAACATTGAAGATTTCTTAGGAATAATTAAGTCTGCAATAGACTAATTGCAATGGGGGTTACCATGGTGTGCAATTAATATCTTAAGTGTATTTGATGTAATTGAAACTACCCATATTAATGTATTTTACCCTTTATTCACATAAAAGTAACTTTTCCAGATTCAACGCATGAGTGATATCATGGTGTTTTTGTCTTTTTTGCACCTGGCTGATTTTGTTAAGTATAAAGTCTTTGGGTTTCTCTGTTATTTTGAGTCACAGGATTTCTCTCATCTTTGACTAGGGTGGATCACTGTAAATGACTCATCTTGTTCTTCTTTTCCATTGACAGACATGTTACTTCATTCTACACACTGACTGCTGAGTGTAGTTATCTTTTCAACATATTACATTCATTTTTTAAATTTTTTTTATTTTTTAATTTTTTCATACTTTATTTGCATTTCAAATGATTCCCCCTTTCCAGATCTCCCCTTTGGAACCTCCCCATTCCCTCCCCCTGCCACTATGGAGGTATTCCCCCACTCACCCACCCACCCACTCTCGTCTTCCCTCCTTGGCATTCTCCTATACTGGGGAATCTAACACCTTCAGGCCCAGAGGCCTCTCCTCCCCCTGATGTCTAACAAGCCTTTCCTCTACAACATATGAGGCCAGCACCATGGGTCCCTCCATGTGTATTCTTTGGTTGGTGATCCAGTCTCCGGGAGTATCGAGGGGTCAGGCTAGTTGCCACTGTTGCTCCCTCCCTCATTTTTTTGTTGCCACTTGGCTTCATACATCAGTAAATGGGAGGGCAGATAGCTTTTCAACAAGTTATTTTCATTTCTGTTTGCCATATGCCCACTAATAAGACTGCTGAATGATATGGAAGCCTTGTTTTCATTTTTTTTTTTACAAAATCATTTTTGCTGTTTTCCATAATGATCATAAAGCTTAAAATTTCTTAGTAATGTGTAAAACATTCCTTTCTTAAGAATCTCTATTATTTAGTTTTTTTTTGCCTTTTTATTTAAAAGAAAATCAAACGTTTTTCATGAATATTACTTAAGGAAACTAAATGAGATGGAATATATTAAGAAACTATTCAAGCATTTTAGACATTTTTCTTTCATTTTGAAATTAAATGATTCCATTATTTATCCATTCTCTTTACTCCCTTCAAAAACCTTCCATAGACCCCTCCTCACTCTCTCTCAACTTCAAGGCTTCCTTATATTAATAGCTGTTATATATGAACATATTCATACACACACACACACACACACACACACACGCACACACAGTCCAAAATATCAGCTTCGTAATTTGTAAACGTTATTTGTATGTATGTGTATATTTTCAGGGATGACCATTTGGTATTGGATAACCAATTGGCATGCTTCTTGGTGAAGACTATTTCTCTTGTTTTCAGCAGTTCTTTGTGGCCAGCAGTTCTTTGTGTAGGGTGGAGGCCACACAGTCATACCCGCATTTACTTTGGCATGTCCATAGTTGTCCTTGTTCATCTTATAAGGACAAGTTTAACAATGAAGAGACCAAATTTTATAGTGGTTTAAAAACTCAAATAATAGTTAATAAATAATAATTGATAAATGTTACTATCTGAATGTGTTTGTATACACACACCTGTTGGCCATTTTAAAGTTTTCTTTTGAGACCTATTCATTTGGACATTGATAATCACACTATTTGTTTCTTGCTGTTCAGTTTTAGGAGTTTCTCATCCATTTTTGACATTATCCTTTGTCAAATGTGTAGTCATCAAATATTTTACCACCAGCCCATAGGCCTTGTAATGCAGTGGTCATTTCTTTGTTCTGTAGATCCCTTTTAGACAGAGACAACCTCAGAGGTTCAGGTTCAAAAATATCCTTGCCCACAAAACACTTGCCCACAAAATGTTTTCTTGGTACTTTTGTTAATTAAATGACCAAAATATTCATATTTGTTTCTTGGTTATTTTTCATTCCCAAGCATCAAGCTGTTTTGATTATTATACATTTCAATATCTTTTTGAAATTATGTACTACCTGCCCACAGCTTTGCTCATTTTTCCTCGAATAGCTTTGGGTATTTGGAGCTTTTCTAGGTACAAAGGTATATGAATATGAAGATTTTTCTTCTGTGTATGTGATCATAGCCACTAGAATTTTGATAAGAACTTCATTATATATACATAACTTTGATGGTACTAATACTGGAAAAAATATACTTTATTCCAAGCTATAGCTCATATTCATAGATATGAAATGTCTTTCCATTTTAATGTTTTCTAATTTTTTTCAACAGTGCATGTACTGGTTAGTGTTTGTCAACTTCTAGAGTCACCTGAAAAGAGAGAACTTCAATAGAACAATTGCCTTCATTAGATATACATGCTTGTATACTTTGCAACCTATGGAAACATCATCCTGGGAAGTATAAGAAAACAGGCTGAACAAGCCATGGGGACCAAGCCAAGTAAACAATAATTCCTTTGTAGTTTTTACTTCAAAGTCCTGCCTTGAATTTCTGTCTTTGCTTCCATCGGTGATGGAAAAAGTTAAAAAACAAAAACCAAAAAAACCTTTCTTCCCCAGTTTTGATTTGGTCAGTGTTTTTATCACACTAACAGAAAGCAAACTATTACATACAGTGCATTATACTTATTGGTGTATAGATATTTTGCTTCCTTAATTAGAGCACCTGGATGAACTCATAGATCTGTCGAGCCCTGCTTCCCTAGTTCTAGGATTATCACCACAGCCAGCTTCAATTAGTTTTGTTGTTGTTGTTTTTTGCTTGTTTGTTTGCTCTGTTTGTTTTTTTAAGTTTCTTTTTGTCCTAATTCTTGAATAGACCTAGAACTTTATACAATAAGAGGAGTTTATAGTTTGTGTTTATGTAGGCTATCCTGTTGTTGAAGAAGGCCTAGAGATTGCATCTAAGACTTAGTCCACAGGGGCTATCTTAGAGCCTGAATCCTCTGGTACTATCCTGCAAACTAAGTCAATAAACTCCCTGCGTTATTGGTTTGAGCTGGAATCTGCATGAGTCCTAGGATCACTTTGGATTGGGAACATATAGAATAGACTGGCTGTGGGGCTAGTCTACCTGTGACAATCATGAAGCCTGAGTGTATTGGGCAGACTAAAAAACCTAGTTTGTGATTTCTGGCTGATCTGGTGACTGGGACCATGAAGGTCCCAGGTCAATCCTGTGGTGATCTACGGGCCAAGACTATCAGGAGTCAGTTCAGTATCTGAATCTACTGGGTATGCCTTGGCCTGAGGTCTGCTGGAATTTGAAGATATTGGCCTGAGGTCTGGGATGGGCCTGATAACTGAGCATATGAAGGTATTAGAACTTCTGAGATTGATTTGTCTATTAACACAGCTCAGTGCATAGAACCTCAGGCATCATTCTGAAGACTGTGGCTATGAGGTTCTGTGGCAGGATACACCTGTCACTGAAACATAACTTAATGATGCAAGTATAGGGTCTAGCCTATTTCTAGTGTAGGAACTGTGTCTTCCAGGGGCATCCTGGAGATATAAGCAAATGGTCTGACATTGGCTTTGATCAGATTGAGCATTCTATAAATGCTGTACTTGAACCTGGGCTCTAACAATAGTTTATTTTGAGTTAGGCTTGAAGGTAGGTCCAAGGCAAAGTCAACTGCTCATGTCATCCTCTAACCTTGTGTATTGGCTTTGATTTCTTTCCTGTGCCATATTGTCTAGATTTGGAGGATGGGTAATATAGAGGTATAGTTTGGCTATAGTTTGAGTGTATCCTCCAAGGTTTCATGTATTGGGAGCATGGTCTCCATTGTGTGATTTTAAGAATTCTGCATGTCCTTATGGACATTGGTCTCTGAAGTGATTAAAGTAGTTCTCATGGAATCTTGTGTCAGTTCTCCTGTAAGGGAGTTGTTCCCTATTTCTGTCCTTCCTTTTGCTTTCCAGTCTTCCTATGTGATCTCTGCCTTACATATAACCTTTGCCCTGAGGATATCTGCCATTCCAAACTGTGTCCTAACCTATGGAGGCACCTAATTTTGGACACAATGACTTCCAAAGTTATGAGTTAAAGAAAGTTCTCTTTTAAGAACCCTCAGGCTGAGACAGTTTATTGTAGCAACAGGAAACAGAATGATACAAGCCAGTATGTGAACCCATCCTTACCCTTCTCAGTATGTCTTTCATTATTCCCTGATACCCAGATAGACCCCAGTGCTGTCTTTAGGTTTGTGAAGATATTTTTAGGCATGCATAGCTGTTGAAATTCATATGTCCATGAAGGGATGAATGTTGAAAAGTATTATTCTGCTACCTTGCTGACAAAACTCCTCCAGATCCAGATTGGCCTTT
Source organism: Rhynchomys soricoides (assembly GCA_019843965.1). Taxonomy (NCBI): domain Eukaryota; kingdom Metazoa; phylum Chordata; class Mammalia; order Rodentia; family Muridae; genus Rhynchomys; species Rhynchomys soricoides. Next base: position 3,519,383 of record JADRCH010000288.1, on the reverse strand, counting down.
TTAAAGTAAGATATCACTTATTTTCAGAGCCAGGTTACATGTCCCAGAATTAATGCTACTCTTTCCTATCTCTTAAGGGTCATAGTATTCACTGAAGACATTTATATATGACTGTAAAAGAAATGTTTTCAAATAGATTATAGTGTATTTAATAGAAAGACTAAGTGTGTAATATGTTTATTTAAGATATGAATAAGAGTAATATCACAGAACTAATTTTATATAAAATGGTTAAGTAAGGTTTTCTCATGTTTTTTATTATGTATTTTATAGGTCTGTGTACATGTACACATATGAAATTTTATAAAGAACATTTGTCATGAGTTAATACTTCTATGGAGACAAACTAGGCTATTTATAGGACTAGTGTCCCTAATTAAATGTAACAATATATTTGACAATTAAAATAAACTTCAGGATAATTTTCCTTTTCAAATTCCTTTCAGAAGTAAAGTAAGGTATTTACCCCCTGGTAAAAAGAACATGTGGATTTGAAACATTCCAAATGCATGCAATTTTATGAGGTTTATTTTCTGTGTCTTTTATGTAACTTATGCACAAACTTTTTTATATAAAATCAATAGACAAAAATAGAAGATTAAACTTTGAATGTTATTTAGAAAGTTGAAATGAATGACTGGAATCAATCTTTATGTTGAAATTGTTCCCTCATTGTCATGTTATTTGAGATGATGTGGTTTCCTTTATCAGCATCTACCTGATTTAGTTTGTATATGTATACAGGTTACCATGTTAGCCTAAGACCACTGTCTCTTTACTTTAACAACTGCTTTTTCTTTTATTAGTTACTTTAAAATTTTCTTTTATGGTTGTTTATTAGGTCTTTGAGGATTTGTCTAATCATATACACCCGCTCTCCACCAACTCTTCCCAGATCCAGCCTCTGTCTTTTCCCTATAACTTTGTGTACTCTTTTCCCTGTTACATGAAATTTGTGTTGTCTCAATATTCTTTGATGTGTGGCCTTCTACTGGAGTGTGATCAACTATCTGTACTACATACACTATTTGAGAAATCTTACTCATCTTCTCCCAGAAGCTACCAGTTGCCAATAGCTCCACAGTTATGGAGGATAGAGCTTTATACCCAACTCCACTCTTCATGCTGCCATTTGGTCTGGTTTTGTTTGTATAGGTCATATGTATGCTGTGGTTTGTGATAGGCTTTTTGGAAAGAAAATCCATTCTTCTGTATTATATCTAAAGTCAAAATTTATCATTGCTAGAAGTGTTTTCTTTGCTACAACGTAAATATATATTGTATACTAGTTACTCTTCTCATGTGTGTGTGTGTGTGTGTGTGTGTGTGTGTTTGTGACATAATGCCTAGCAAAGAGTAACTTAAGGGAGAAAGTTTATTTGTACTCATAGTACAAAGGGAAAGAGCTCAGTGTTGCAGGTAAGGAGTGGCAACAGGACATCCAGCCATAAAGCAGAGAGAAAAGAATGGCGCTTGCTTTCTCCTTTGTAGTCATTCCAGGGCCCAGCTCATGTTCAGGGTGAGTCTTCCTACCTCACTAATCCCAAGCTAGAAAACTCCTCATAGAAGTTTGTCTCATAGGAGTCAATAGACTCTGTCAGGTTAAAAATCACCACCAGCCGTCAGTGTACATATGTGCACAGTCATTTTTAAATGCCATCCAAATACTTCTTCTTTGGCAGTCATACAGTTTTTAAAATTTCTTTTAAGTACAAATGATCATTTACCATTGTTCACATCTGTGCCATCTGTTTGTGATTCTGATGACTGTTTCAAATGCTTTGATTTTATTTTCATAAGTGACCCTAAGGCTATGTTGAGGAACATATAACAATTTCTTGTTGAACTTGGGCCAAAGGAGATCTCTAAAATCTTTTAAACACCTATAGTACCCTTACTATTCTTACTCAAGTCATTTTTATACTTTATATATTTTTAATTAAAAATTAATTACTTTATTTCTTGTTATGTTTTACCTAAACTTTTAAACAATATTCATACTAGAATAAGTGTTATAATATTAAAAATCTATTGATAATTACGCCAAAGATACAAGTTAAATATTTTTTAATCTCTATTGCTTTTAATCATAGAAGCCATTGAAAATGTTGGACAGCACATGTTTTATCAAATAGTTCACTATTAGTATCACTACTTTTGAATTTAGAAAAAGTTAATATTATCTCAATTTTATTTATATGAAACCTAAAACTTAGAATTTGACCATTTCATGGTTTAATTATGTAAATAGTACAATTCTAATTCCAATCCAGGGTTACTTTCCTATAAACCTATAAAAATTTCCATCTTATTTATTTTTTAAGCATATTTATGTATTTATATCCCAAATGTTACCTCCCCTCCCAGTCCCCCCTCACAGGGTTCCTTCCCCATATTCTATGTTCTTCTGATCTAAGAGAGTCCCTCCCCCATAAATCCCACCCTGGTGGATCAAGTCTTTGCAGGATTAGGCACATCCCCTCCCACTGAGGCCAGACAAGGCAGCCCTCTGCTGCATATGTGTTTGGGGCCTTGGAGCAGCCCATGCATGCTCTTTGGTTGGTGGCTCACTCTCTGGGAGCTCGCAGAGGTTTAGGGTGTTGACTCTTCCTATAGTTAGTTGGTTTTCCTGTAGGGTTGCCATCACCTTCAGGGCCTTCAATTCTTCCCCTAAGTCTTCCATAGGGGTCCCTAATCTCTGTCCAATGTTTGGGTGTCAGTATCAGCATCTGTCTCTGTCAGCTGTTAGATAGAGCTTCTCAGAGACAAACTATTTTATGTTCCACAAGCACAGCATAGCATCACTAATAGTTTCAGGAATTTGTGCTTTCCCATGGGATGGGTTTCAAGGTGGGTTGTTCAGCTAAGATTACCCACATTGACTCCTGGGAACCTCCTCCATCACAGGTATTTGGGACTGCCAAGATATCCTCCCACCCCACCTGACAGCTTCATGTTTCCAATCATTCTCCTGTCCCCCTGGGCCACTCTCCTGTCTCTCCCCAAATCTGATTGAACTTCGTTTATAAAAACTCAAAAAGATTTTAAACTTTAGTATGCAAATTATATCTATAAACTAGCAGTTTAGAAATTGCCTAAATTGCCTGCTAAACAGTATTATATATGAAATATTACTTTTATTTCAGAGGATCATTAGGATAATTGACATGCAATGTTCTTTTGGCTTAAATGCCCGATTATTTTAATGCCCACTTGCAGTATCAGTTTTAACTATTTTCCCTCGAAGATTTCCATCACCGTATCCATTTGCAGAATACATTAGTGTTTATCTTAGAAGGTTAAACTATTCTTCCACCCAATGTTATCTATTCTTTATCAATGGACATATTAGTCAAAAGAATCTGAGTCAAGTGATATTTTCCATGTCTACTGAGAGTCTAATAAAACACAGAGTTGAACTGAGCTCCTCTTAGGAACACCACACCAGTCATCCTTATTCACAAGGATCAGAGTGGTTTTTCTGCCCAATATCTTATAATTAATAGAAACTTCAGATTAACATTTTATAGGTTAGTCTTTGCGTAACACATGTACAAACACAATGCCTGATCCTTAGTTAAAAATTTGCTTATGAAAAGAAACATGTTAGATTTAGAGAGAGAGAGGAAGGAGGGGGGGGATGCATTATAAGGGTAGGATTATTTGTTCCCCATTCACCATTTTATTAGAAGGAAAGCTACACACTCACTTGCTTTCTTGAAGTATTTTGTAACTCAGCTGTCAAGCAGAGCTGTATGTGTTGGCAGATGTGGAATTCCTGTTCCCATTGAAACTGGCATGGCTCTTGTCTAAAAAGTCCTTAAAATGAGTATGATTGGTTTGAAATCTCCTTTATTACCAAGCAGCAACCATTTATTGTTTGTGTATTTGTAAAGCAAAAACAACAACTCAGTCTCAGAGATCAGAGATCAGCTTTAATGGGAGGTTCTTTGGATCTTATTTATCACTCTCGTTGGCCACCTGAACCTGGAAGATCGGGGCAAACTAAAGTCTCATGCAATATCCAACTTTATTCAGAGCACCAGAACTTATGCTATAAGGGTTAAGAAGTCACCCTAGAAGAGTATACAATCACAAAGACAAGGCACACATGACAAAAATACGTTTTTCTGTAGAGGCATATGAATAACAACAGCTGAGAAAAACTCACTGGCATTCACTATACTCGGGATAAGATTGGAAACACATTCCAAAAGCAATTCTGTGTTTTGAAGAAACTGAGGTCACAAGACTATTGTCCTTTCTTTGTTTATTTATAAGCACTCTGAATTCTCACATGACTCCATGTTTAGGTGGTGTTCTGGCAGATCACATTTTGTAAAAGGAAGAATGTTAAAGAATTTCTAAGTTAGTTTAAAATCGACTGAAATGTATTCACAGTTATTCTACAACATCACAATACCTCCCGCACCGTTTCTTCTTACTAGGACAACAAGTGAAGGAATGGAGAACAGAGTTTCCTTATCCCATATCATTCAGAAACTGGCAAACATCTGTAAGTTCAATATTCTTTGTCATGTAGGTAGCTTTTTGTTTTATCAAAAGATCTGTAAACTAAATGATCTACCCGTACCCCACCCCATACCTAAAATGCAAAATTAAGACAGTCAGATTATTATGTCTGAATTAGAAAATTAAATTCACAAGTTTAAAGCAATTGGTGCCCAACAGTCACTGGTCTGATGAAAATCTAGAATCTATGTAATTTTAATTCTTGACTTTGGCTAGGGATACTTTCTCAAGATAATTCCCTAGGACTCCCATCTCTGTCCTTGTTTAAAGAAGATCAGTTGTTTAATGGATAGGTACATTCAGAGGATGTCCCTTCTGAGGAAATCTGTGAGGCCTGAGGTTTTGACAAAGGACTTTTTCTTTGAGACAGTCACCTCAAGAATATTTTGTTATCTGATTGGGGATAGAGCATTTGCCAAGGGTATTTTGTTACCAGAGGAACCTTTTTAATGCATATAGTTTTATTGGGGGCATAGTGAGCCCTATTTCCTTTAGATGAGAAAGTTACTTTTGAGTTTCTCTCTCTTCTCTCACATTTTAACAGCAGGGAGAAAGCAGGAGACCATTGCAATATTCTGTCTGAAAATCTCAAGGTTAAATAAATTTCCTGTATTGTATATTACTGCAGGCAACTGCTGGAGCAAATTCCTGACATTACAGAATAAAGATTTACCATCTTTCAGTTTTCAACATTTATTTACCTTCTCAAAGCTCTCAGCAGTAACATCAGTGAAGTTGTTTTATCTCTTCCTTTTTGGATACTGATATTTTGGGAAAATGTTTACTGGCTTTAAATGTTTTCTAGTGAATTCCTTACAGTCTTTTAAGGATCATACAATATGAATAAAAGGATAATTTGACTCAACCCTTTCCTATTTGTGTAAGCATCATGCTGTAGTTGATTACACTACTGGTGCACCCTCTATTCTTATTTGCATATCTTTCCTTTATTCATTTTTATATTGCTCTACCTAAGACTTTGAGAACTTAATGATTACGAACAGAGAGAATGGGGACCTTTCTTTTATTATGATTTTAGATGAAGTGTTTTCAGTTCTTTTCTACTGAATTTAAGTTATCTTTCCTATAGGTCTTTGTAGGAATAGGTGTCTTTACGACATGACAGGGATGCTGTACTCACTGGCTCAGCAATTGTTACCTGTTCAAGACCTATACAAGATAAAGCCAGTTCACATGTCAGCTTGATAAGGGGACATCATCTCAGTTTGTTGGTATTATTGATTGATTTGGTTCATAAACACACATATACATTTTTATGTATTGGTCTGGATTTTATATATTAGAACCCATAATAGCACCTTGTCAATTTCACCTTTGTTCTTCTTCATGTTAATTTCATGAGGCATAAAATTATATTAAACTTGCTTTGTAGATGAAGATGTTGAGCAAGAGAGTTTCAGTAACTTGCTTAAGAGTCATGCAAATAATAAACCTTGGAACTTATACCTCCTGCTTTCCTTTTTATAATATACTTGCCATTTTATCTTGAAAATTATTAGACAACCAAAAACCATTATTCTATAATATATATAGATTTGTAAAGTGAATTATGTATATGAAATATAAATCTAACATTTAACATAGGGAATTTACTAATATGTCACGTTTTCAAAAATTTCCTAGTCATTGTTTCCTAGTAATATTGAAGCCAGAGACATTTTCAATTAAACATGGTGTGTCTAACATACTCTGATACTACAGGAAATGAGTAGTGACTAGCAATTTAGTTCTCTTGATCATTTCACTAAATCCTGAGGATTCCTGTGGGGAAAAATTGCAATTTCATCTAGATAGATATGCACATAGTATCTTGTCTTTCCTGGAAATATTTTCTCTCACTAAAACTTCATAAAAGGCACTATTTTTATGTGCCATCCAATGTATCTGTTTTTAAAAGTAACTTTGAAGAGTTTCAAGGGCTGTCTAAGATCAGTTCTATGTTTGATTAATGCAGCAACAAAACTCAGCCCAGCCAATAGAAATGCATGCTATAAATAACCTGCAGCCACATTATCATTTCATTATGAGTCTAATGAAATATTGTCTTAAGGAGGGAGCCACTGCTGACAGCAGTGCAAAACAAGATATCAGAGATTCCATTTAAGTGCCGGGGGCAGTGTTATTTACTGCCATCCACTCATGTTACTGCCAGGCTTTTTAAATTTACAAAGAGAGAATATATCTTCTCAGCACATGACAGCTGAAGGGGAAGCCATATTGGTGGAAATACAATCTAACAAATGACCAAAGAAGACTTTGCTTTTTCTTCTGTTCAAGTTACATAAAAGTGTAAAAGCAGCACACTGTTCCCGAGAAATCAAAATTCAGAGATTTCAAAGCAGACCTCTCAATAGTACTATTTTCAAAGCAAATTATACCTCCCTTCTCATCTTTTTCTTCATCTTAGCGTTTAAAAATCCCTACCACTAGCAAAATCCAATTATCACAAATCAAACTTTCTACTTCTGTATTTCAGTTGTACTTAGACATACATATCCAAGCACCATGTAGGAATTTGTAGTGCCCGACTCACGAGACCCCAGAAACAAAGACCACCAGGAATCGACTCGATGCACAAGCAAGAGGGCTTTAATCAAAGCAAGCTAGCTTGGACCGCCACAAGATGGCGATCCTGTGCTCCAGGGAAAGGGGCATTTTAAAGGCAATAATCACAGGTGGGTGGTTAGGGGGTTTCCATAGTAGCGAGAAGGTAATTGGCTGTAGGCAGGAATGTACCCTCTTCTGCTTGGCCCCTGTCAGTGGACAGGGTGGGGATCTTAACATTCTGCTCGGTGGGCAGGTGAGTCATTCTGTTCAGTGGGCAGGTGAGTCATTCTATTTAGTGGGCAGGAGTCATTCTATTCAGTGGGCAGGGAGGAGACCTCCCTGGGACATTCTGCTCCTGAGCAAGTCAGAAGTTTAGTTTCCCAGGCCCTTAGTTTGGCCCATATGGCGTCTGGAAAACAAAATGGAGTTAGCAGTGTTGTTTTTAGCTCCACAAATTCATATACACACATGCATCGCAGACATCACACACACACACACACACACACACACACACCCCTAAGCAGTAAAAGAACACATGGTATTCCTAGGCAATTCCCTATCTAAGAACTAACCAGGCTATCCTGCTTAGCTTCCACTATCAGATTGGAAGTATTTGGGAAGTATGACCATAGAACAAAGTCTCTAACTCTCTCCCTCTCTTCCTCCATCCCCCTACCTTTCTCCCTCTCTCTTCCTCCCTCCCTCCTCCCCCCTCTCTAGTCGTTATTAGTTATCTTTCTTAATCCAAATTTAGATTTAAGATATTTTTCCACATTTGAAAATGTAGTAATTTCTTCTTAGTACCATACCTGCTATGCTAAGTAGCCACGTAGTCACATTAGTAAATTTTTATGGTGGCAGATTACCTATAGAGCAGTTCAGAAAGATAAAATACCCTGATGATAAAAATATATAGTGTGGTGTTTTCTGAAAAATTTGTTTGATACAAGATAGCAAAGATTTCTTGTATAGAAAGAAGCAATGGTTTGATCTGCTGTTTATCCTATTGCTGCGACACAGGAAGTGTTAAATACACCATGTCCATTCAAGCTATGAACTTTAGAGATAGGGAATCAAAGTATCAATATAAGAGAGGAAATCTGCAAAGAGAGTAACTGTTGTTTGTGGCAGATGTTAGAAACTGGGGTCACTTCCATTATCTGTAAGAGTTAATGTCCATTTAGCAGTGCTATGTGAAATTGCCCCATAGTCTGGCAGTACACATATGAAACTTTGACCTGCAGGGAACTCAGATGGCAGTTAAATTCTGAGAGCAAGCATTTTCTTTTCAGCTACCAGACTAGCTGAGAACAGTGGTTCTCTAGGCATCAATGGGAGGACTTGTTAAAACAGCCAGTAACTGAACTCCAGAGTTACTGATTCAGTAGGCTTAAGGCTTGAAGACTGAGAACTTAACACATCTAATAAGGTTGCAGATATTGCTGGACTGAGCTAACACTTGAGATGCACTGGATCAGTTTTTTAAATGTGCTTTCCAGTAGATCCACTTCCAAAGGTTCAGAATTTATTTTCACATATTTCTATATAGTAACAGACTGTTTTGCTTTGAATAAGACATGTCTTCCATGTGTATTTTAACACTTGGTCCACAATTGTTAGCATTTCCTAGAGAGGTTACAAAACTTTTGATTGTAGGTCCTTGCTGGAGGAAGCACATCACTAAGAGTGGGTTTGGGGAGTTTATAGCCTTGCATCTCTTGCAATTTGTTCTCTCTGCTTCTCCTGTACAGCAAAATATAATCATTCAGTTTCCTATCCCTGCCCCATGCTGTCCTTATTGTTACAGACTCTCTTCCTCTGGGACTATAAGTCAAAATATACTGTGTTCTGTAAGTTCCTTCTAATCATGTTATTTTATCACAGCAACAGAAAAGCAACCAATAAACCAACCATGCCTACGTTTTGTTGTTGTTGTTGTGGTGGTGGTGGTGGTGGTGGTGGTGGTGGTGGTGGTGGTGTTGGTCTGGTTGGTTTTGTCTCAGTAGGGATTAAACCCAGGGTTGTGCATGGATAAATGTTTTGCCACTGAGCTACATGAAGCAGCCAAGAAAGAGGGAAAATGTGGAGGGGGAGGAGAATGGGTCTTGTGGGAGACTAAGGTTGCTTTCTATAATAACCTTTATCTGCCTTTACTCCAAGTTATTCTGAAACCAGAAGCTTCCTCTATGTGAATTAACAGCAGGCGATTAAGCAAAGGGTTAATTACTAGGGCTTCTTTCTATCTTTCCCAGAAGTCTCACCTCTCTTGTCAGGTGGGAGGGAGGTTTTGAGCAATCCATTTTTTGAACCAGGAGAAGAGAGTCATGCTCACAGAAGGAAAACATTTACACAAGGAAATATTGAAAGACACACACACATACATTCATATACACATTCATCATCAATTATTGATTTGTTGGGCCCAACAATCTGTCTAATGAACTTACATACTCACCTAAACACACCTATATTTATAGACAAATACCTGTGGAACAAAAGCTCAAGCACCAGAGCAGAAAGAATTCACTCATTCTGGATCAAAGGTAAGCTTCACCCTTTATTGCGTAGATAAAGAAAAAGCTTTCATTGATAAATAAATTAAACTCAAGTATGTAAGAAAAGAGTCTTGTCCTCTTTAGTAATGCTAAGCTTGCCTTGCTGTTAAGGAAAAACCTGTTCTGTCCTATAGTAAGGTGAAGCCTGGATGTTCCTTTTGCTCTTTCTGCAGCTCCCTCGTTGTCTTTCTCTCTGTATTTTGTGTACTGCCCTTTTCTTCTTCCTCCTAATTCTGCTCTCTCCTTTTGCCACCTTTTGTCTTCATTCCCAGTTTTTTATACCTTTTTTCTCAAAGGAAACGAGAGCACATGGTATCTTTTTCAAAAGTTCTTCATAAGTTTAAACATGAATTCAAATCATAAATTGAATAAGAAGTTTACAACAGAGAGATTTATATATGTCTCTATTGAAACTAGTTATCGAGCTAGTCTTCATTATCTGTCACTAGCTCCACAGGTTCATTGAGAGTCTAAAACTATAATTCTTGTGTCTAAGTTAACATTAAAGTTTTATGTAGATAAACCCTGTCAACATTTTCTCTTCTCTCCTTGTACCTACAATAAATCACTCATTCTCAGTTTATGGCCTTTAGTTAATTGCCTTACAGCCTGAAGGAATGTATCCCTAAGTTACAAGTGCCTGCTTTCTATCTTAAAAGAAATTAACTTGTGCCACATGAAGACTGGCAGAGTTTTAATTGCCATTTTAATATTAGAGTGATCTCTAATTGCAGCCCTAATTATAATGGGCTTAATAATTGCTAGTATAATTATTAGAAATTCTTATAGAATCGTCATTAGGGATTAAGAAATCATTTATTTGTATAGCACCACTACAAGACAGTACATCTTTGATGATCTGCAGAAAATTTGCCACATCGGGAAGGTTAATGCCCAGGGATTATTATATTGATTTAATAATGACAAGAAAGGCATATCAATAGCAAGAATCAAATCCTGAAGTCATTCCTTGGGTGTTGATTGCAAGGGTTCATTCATCCCATTCCATCAGGAAGACCACCTGCTAGTATTTAATTAGCCTCTTCTAGATAGCTCCTGACATCAGTCTTTAACTTAAAAGGGCTTATAATTCCACACCTGTTATGTCCTGGTTTAGCTTGTATACTATCTGAAAACAATCCTTTCAAGTCTATATCATCTTTCTCAATGCTAAACACCTTGGGTTGGCTATGAGACTATAATCAGTATTCAATCCCGCCAGAATTCTGAGAGCAACATAAAATTTATCTGAAAATATAGGAAGCCTAACACAGCTTCCAGAACTGAAACAAATTGTAGAGACGGCTGCCTACCTATATAGTCCCCCGATTTTCACCACGTTGGAGTATAAAATTGTGACTATTTGACCCAGGATCATCTGACAGACCTTTGTAACACAGAATTATGAAGGATTGACTACCCTGTCTTGGCAGAGATAATCAGTTGACTATTCTGCATAGTGTGTCCTTTTTCTGGACAGTAATTTGTCTATAGATGAATAGGGAATTTCTATCCAGTGGCTACCTCGCCACAATGTACAACTTTATCTGGAGGTATAGATACTCAGTTTCTTCTTTGAATCCAAAACAGGGTGCTGTCAGGAGCAGATATGTCTCAACAACAAATGACTAAATGTCACATTCTGTACATTTCTGACGTTTTTGAAAACTATCTATGTAAAGTGATCTGGACTGTTGTCCTTTAACTACTTGCAGCTATTTATAATTAAAATATCCTGAAAACACCCTAACAATTAACTCAGAGCCTTGAATTTTCTATCTGGCCCTTAACTTGTATGCTTAATCATCTAAAATCAGTTTGCAAAGGTAATTATAAAAGGACTGTGTTTAAGCTTTGTATTCTTAAAATTTTGTATCACTAGAAGAAATTCAATCCAATGAAAACCTTAATTCTGTATCAAAATAAATTGTGTACCAACATAAGAAAATATAACTTCAACTTAGTAATAACTATAAGATGTCTACCAAATGAATTATGGATACACAGTGAATTCTAGCTATTTCCTCCCTGTTAAATTATAAGCATTTCTAAATTCCCCAGAAAGACAACCTTAGAACAACTACCTCCAGACCCCCACGCCCAGGGAACTGGGATGACGACTCTTCATAACTTCTTCTTGCTGAATATAGGTGTTGAGATATCTTTGAGGGGAGAAGGGTAAGGAAAATGTGAGAGTTGGTTTGGTCTTAAGAAGGCCACACCAACAATTGTTATTAGTCTCTGATGTCTGTCTTTTGACTGGATCTGTCTGAAAATCCATAACATCACAAGTCCAAGCAGGTCAGTTCAGCATGTCTGACAATGAATCTCACCAAAGCTGTACATTCTACAATGTACAAATCTCAAAACAAAATTTAAGTATCATCAAGATATCTGTATGGATTATGTTAGTCTGTGTAGGATGTATAGACTAGTTAGGATGAAGTTCTGCTTTTTCTGGCATGTAAAAGACAGTCTTTTTTATAACAATTTTAATAACAACCAGTCATAAGTCTTTATTAATGCCATGTGAGTGATGGCACAAAGAATCTTTACCATTTTTCTTTGATTCTCTTGAATCTAGTTCTTCAGGGAGCTGCCCTTTAATAAATCTGATCCATATAACTCTGAAAGGTGTGCAGAGTCTAAACACCTTTTCTAAAAACACAAAGACAAAGCCTTTCTCCCAAATCAGCATATCCTTTAGGCAATAAACAGGAAAACATTTAGCTTGACTGCTCTTCCAGAGGAATAAAAAAACAACCACAAAACTCAAAATCACGCCCATTTTTTATACCATCTTTAATACAATTAATGTACATTTCTATTAATACCTGCTTGTAGGAAGCAGGCAGCTTCTACTTAGTATGCTCTCTGCCTGGAGCCATTGTATTTCTCCCTGTATTAGTTCCAAACCATGGGTGAAATTCCCCATGTGAGTCAGGCAAAATCAGTATTCTTATCTATTCTTAAGAACAAGTAAACTAAACTTTAAAATTCTATGCTATGATTATTTGCTTGTAGGAAGCAGGCTTCTTTTACTCTCTAAATTTCTGCATCAGAACAGTCATCTTGTCCATTTTCACAGCAGGGGACCTCAGAGCCTGTGAGCTGAGTCTGCTCCTGCGGTTCTTTGTTTTAAGGTTCCTGGACTTGAGCCACCACATGACTTCTCTCCGCTCTGCTCGCTAAGAACAAAATCTCTAACTCTCAGGCTAAGAATCTTAAATTTCTGGTGGATTCTTGCCTAACATGCTGGATCGCCATCTGTGGCATGAACCCACTCTAATGCTGGTTACTTTCTGGCCCACAGTGGTCTCTCTGCCTTCATGGTCATCCCTATGCAGCTGTCTGCCCAAATTCTCAAGGTTAACTTGCCTCTGAACCATTCTTATCTTCTGGGGCTAGCTGTCACAAATCCCCATAACCCAGTAAAACCTCTAGGGGCTTGTAAATTATTAGTCAGATTTATACCAGTAAATTGTCAGCTCGCAAAATGCCCAAAGAGCTCAAAACTCAATTGATATAAACACAACTTGCACTGCTAGATTGGACAGATTGCCTTACATTACTCTATTACTCTTCTATGATATTCATAACTACCTGTGGCTATTTCAAGCCATGTGGATCTGGCTTGTCCTCTTCCTCCATCTTTCTCTGTCTTTGTCTCTTCTCTGTCCCTTGTCCTCCCTCTTGGAAACTCTTAGCCCTGCCTTCCTTTTTCATTGCTCAGTCACAAGCTCTAACCTTATATTTCACCTACCCTCACCTGAATACCAACAGCAATCCACACCCCTCCACCCTTTTCAATGCTTGGGATGAAACCTTGGGCCTCAGGTGTCAGATCTACTTGTCCAGTGCTTTACCACTGAGGTAGAGTATTAGTTCCTTTATTTAATTTTGTGGCTCAGTTATTCAGGACGGCACTGCGTTAGGGTCATCCTTCCTCAGCCTCCTGAGTAGCTGGTATTAGAGGAATGTTTTGTATGTGCCAACATACCTTGCCTCTTGAGTTCCGTTAAAGCAGTCAAGTGATAGTCTTCCCTATGCCTTTATGGCTAGCTCACTACCCATTTAGTGACATGTATGATGATATATACTTTTAGTGATATTGTTTTTGCAAATTCATTCCAACAGAGAAAGAAGTTTTGAGAATTAGATTAATCATAAATTTACTTTCTAATTTATCTGGCTGATTAATGGTTGAGCAATACTATCAGCAGCCTAATCTCAGACTTGTGACTATGTTAACATAACAGGGGAAAATAACTTTAAAGATGGCCCCAAATGGAGAACTTTGAAATGGAGGGATTGGGTCATCCAAATAGACGTGCTGTAATCGCAAAGCCCATAGTAGCCGAAGGGAAAGGTTTCATTGTAGATAATTTTGTGGTACAAAATAGGAGTCAACCAGCTTTTCTTTTTTGAATTTGATAACAGAGATTATGTTAGAAGCTAAGCAATGTTGGTGTCCTCTAGAAGAAATCCAATGGACTCTTCCCAAAATTAGCTTCAAAGTGATGCCAACACTCAAGTAAAATTGGAAATGCTGGGATTCCAAGATGTGCTGAACAGAAGTGCAGGGAGATATTACAGGAATTAGTTCCTTTTTGACTAATGGCCCAGTCTATAAAGTCAATTCTTTGAGTAATTCCTCTAAAACCTTATCATGTGTATATATTGTGTTGGTTTGCTTTCTGTTGCTGAGGTAACCACCACAAGCAAAAGCAATTTGAAGAGGAATGGTTTTATTTCACTTTACATTTCTGGGACAAAGTCTATCTTTGCAGAAAGTCAGGCAGAAATCTGGAATCAGGAACCATAGAGGAATGCTAATTCTTGACTTGTTCACTGGCTCATACTTATCTAGGTTTCTTATACAGCCACAAACCACCAGCCTAGGGATTATGCTACCCACAGTGGACTGTTTCTTCTCACATCAATTATCAATCAAGACAATCTCTCTCAGACACAACCATGGGTGAATTTGATTGGTGCTAATTTTCAATCGCTGTTTTCTCTATCCAAGTGATTTCAGAAATGACAACTTGACATAAAGATTATCCAGCACAGTCCCTTGAGTGGTTACATCTTAATAAAATTGGTACCAGGATATTATGGTATTGCTGTGATGGATATGACCACAGTTTAACGAAAACTGTGAAAACAATTGGATATTTGAGCTGGAAAATCTAATGAATGCCCAGAGTTTAATGGTCTCTGCCAGTAAAACTCTAAAATATTAGAATATCAAGAGAAATGCACACAATTGAGGTCTGACTTATGAAGTTTCAAAGGAGATCAAGGAATTAAGAACTGGACTAGGGATATCCTGGATTACGATTGTGTGATTGCTGCCAGTCATTGGGGGCTGAAGAATTGAAGACCAGCACCATCATTGTGAAACCTTCTGTGCTTTATAAAGCACATAATGGGTAGTGGTGACCTGGTGTTAAGGAATCATCTTCAATTAATATTAGATCAATATCTTTGAGGTGAAAAACTCTGAGGTATCTTTTATTAGTTCTAGTATACAGAAACTATGATTCAAGTGGGCCAAGGCCTCATCTCAAGCAAGTAGACAAGTCAGACAGTATTTAAGAGTCTCCTACACAGTACTTGTTTTAAAGACATCCAAGCTGAAAGATTAAGTGGGGCATGGAGAATTGCTGAAGCCTGGTACCAGGCAGCAGAGACAGAGTCCCTGAAGGGAGACTGGGAGAGGTCATTGTTGAAGGCATGTCAGTTTCAGTGCATGTCTCAGTATATTGGAGATCCAGAACGAAGGGATGTTTGCCAAAGACTGTGGTAGATGTGAAATAGAGTTGGCCTGAGATAAGCTGTGTATGCTGAAGAGAGACAAGCTAGAGAAATGTAGCCCATCAAGGCTCATTGACTGCCTGGTGATGAAAAGATTTATATTTCTACAATTAGATGTTGTTTTTGATTGAGAGCAATTGTTTTATGTCTTGCTCCTTCCATTCTGGAATAAGAAAATATAACATATGTTTTACACAGGGGATCATAGTTAAAAGAATGAGTTTTCAAAGAGAACTTTGACTCTAAAATGTTGAACTATTACTATAGTAATGTAGTACTATTAAAGATCAGACTGTGTTTTAGGATATTAACATGAGATCTTAGGGACAAGAAAAATGAGACCTCAGAGACAACAAGACAGGTTATGGCTTAACAGTCATGTGTTTGTGCATCAAGACGACACAGGGTGTATTGTACTCATTAGTTTTTATTGTCAACATAACCCAACCTAGATTTCACCTGAGAACAAATCTCAGCTGAGGAACTACCTAGATCAGCTTTGACTGTGACCATGCCTCTGAAGGTTGACTTGACTGATGATCAATGTGAGCTGTAGCTGTTTGTATTCTCATGCTAATTATGTTACCCAAAGCCCTGTTTGCACTGTCCCACAGGTAAAACTGAGGGAATCCTGCCCTCAGTTGGTTTTGATTGGTAAATAAAAATTGCTGGAGGCCAATTACTTGGCAAAGCAATAGATATGGTTATTTTTAGGATTCCCAGGCAAGGGACAGAGGAAGGAGCAGGAAGAAGATTAGCTGCCATGATAGAATGGAAGAGAGATACCAGGCCTGAGAGGTGTAGAAGAATGAGAGATAGTTGTCATGTAGGTGCTGGGGAACACAGCTGAGTGGACTGCAGGTCTGGGTCTGGGGCAGCAAAGATGGACTATAGATTTTAGTAAGTAATAACTCAGGAATATCGGAGGAGCGTACATCAGCCACATAAAGTTTAGGAAGTGGCCCAGCCATTGAGCTGTTTAAGGCATATTAAAATATAAAGGCTGTGTGTGTGTGTGTGTGTGTGTGTGTGTGTGTGTGTATGTGTATGTGTGTGTCTTTCATTCAGAACCCAGAACACTGGGAGCACTGCCACTCGGGTCAATTTGAGTAGCCGTAATTGGATATTGCTACAGTGAGCGAACCCATACCACTGAAGGCAGTACCATCTTTAGGCTGGTGTGCCTGGTATGTATAAGAAAGCTAGCTGAGCATGTGTGAATGAGCAAGCCAGAAAGCAGCATTCTTCCATTGGTCTCTACTTTATTATCTGTCTGAAGTTTCCCACTTGAGTTCCTGCCCTGACTTCTCTCAGTGATGGAATGTTACCTGGAAATACGAGCTGAAACAAAACCCTTTCTCTATGTGCTGCTTTCTGTCAGAATGTTTTCCCAAACAAACAAACACATGGATGCAATGTGTTCCTTGATACATTTATTTAAAAGATTATATCACTACAGTCTTTATAAGATTAATACATTCTTTATCCCAACCACATTGATTTACTTAGAATCTTGACATTTTTCATGAGTGACTTGAATGTTTTTAGGCCCAAGTTCTATGAACTATGATAATATTTAGTGTTAGACAATGAAGATGTCTATTTAACAAAATATTTTCAAATGACTAATGATGCACTATTATTGAAAACATTAAGATGAAATCACATAGCACAATGGATAGAACATCACAGACATCCAAACACTACTAACTAAGCTCTAAAAGATACTAGTCAACATGAAAATGAGTCCTCTTCTCTTGCTCATCTAGTCTGTGCGCTGACAGCTTCTCAGAGCACATATGTCCTGCTTCTGCTGCAGGAGTGGGCTGGTGTCTACTTTGTTATCTTAGTGGATTTAACTTGCTCATTTTTGTTGATTTGTGGTTTTCATGGCTGATATCTGGAGAATGCATCATCAACCTTTTCTTTTCTAGTACATTTAGTTATATTTTATTTTCTTCACTGCTTGTGGTAGGGATATGCCACTGTTTGATTCTGTCATATTGATTAATGTTCAGATTGAATCCACATTTGTTAATAAAAACAATGCTATTAAAAATATTGTAATGTATTTGCTTGATTGCTTATATTCATGGACTACATTCTTTGAACCAGAATTTCTGATTCAAAGATAAAGACACTTCACAGAATTTTACATTGAACAAGAAAATATCTTCATGAGAATTTGCAACAATTTATTTTCACATCCAACTTTCAGTTTCTTTTCTCTCACATTTGCACAAATTCTGTATATGAAACAAAAAACCTGAACGTTTTCTAATTGGGTAAAATTCGCAAGAATTAGCACCTATTCTGTATATTTGTAGACTCATGAGGGAAAATAGATATAATTTGTCTATTTAGTATTTTCCATACTATATATTACTTAGGCTCACATTCCTGTTCCTATGGGAACAGGATCCAAGTATATAGCATGAAGTAAGTATGAGTCATTATATGTATAACACATTACCAATGGTAACATATAAGGCATAAATCTTGAATACCATAAGAATGCAGCAAGGAAAAAACATCATGGCTGAATTTGCTCTGTGAGAGATTATGGTAATCATCAGGAGAAGTAAGGGTAAGAGCAAGGGGAGGCAAGATGAACATGTCTAGTGCTAGGTATGACCAGGCCACAGACGTCTGATATTTCCTTCTTTTCCTAGAGAAATAGTATCATTTTCCTATGAAGTTTTCTGATGATGATAAAGAAGCAGTCTCACTGGTTCCTTAAGTTTGGCTTTCAAAACTTCAGGATTTACATTTTGGTGCCTGACATTTCATTAATTCATATGAGTGCAGGAGACAAGTGCTGGGATCTGCCACTAGCTATAAATGAGAGCTTAGGTGACAGGCAGCCAACACACATCCATCATGATTCAGCCCCAAGCTCTGGTTGCTGTGCTTCAGAAGCAGCTGTAACACTTCTGTTCTGATGAGTACCTAAAGCAAACAACAACAAAAACTTGAGAACATCCCATGTGTGGAGAAACATAACTATAGGCAGTACTGAATGCAGGCAGCATATTTGGATCAAGAGTTTGGAAATTATACCTGGGGGTCACTAGTTCTGAGGGATGCCTGAAAGCAAAGAGATCAGAACTTGGAAAACAAGCTTGGTGTGAAATGCTCAGAGGGAAAGGCATAAAGACATCTCTTTCCTAAGGCTCCAAACAAATCAGCCAAGAAACATTCTGCATCATAAAAAGGAGAGATGCTCTGAACCCTAGAAAAAAATACACATGAATAAGAATTGTAGTTTCCATATTCTCTCTCTTGCAAACAGCTGCCTCTATTGAAGAAAGAGAAATGTAGTTTGCTAGTTTGGGAGAATGTTTAAATAAGTGTATTCAACCTTCCTAATGCTGAAATTCTTTAATATAGTTCCTTATAGTGTGGCTTTCATTGCTGACTCATAACTGTAATTTTGCTGCTGTTATGAATCTTAATGTAAATATTTTTGGAGATGAGAGGTTTGTCAAAGGAATTGTGAACCACAGGTTGAGAATCACTGGCTTAAATAGATTCTTTTATTCAAAAATTTGATATATACATACTATATAGTAGAGTCACTGGTATTTTTCTCATGATGTATTTATATATTAAGTAGATTGTGATTAATCAATAAAAGAGCACTTCTTTCCTTTGCTCTTTATTATATGTGTTCTCTTGCTCCCTTTGAGAGTTATAAACTACCTTATTTCAAGAGTGAATCAACACTCTCTCTCTCTCTCTCTCTCTCTCTCTCTCTCTCTCATTCATTCTTTAATAACATAGGACACCTTGTGATTAAAGTGTATCAGAAAAGAATGGGGGATAAAATAGGAAAAAACAGACACACACTCAACCTGACAGTTACTACCCAGGAGTGTCAAGTTTAGTAGAGATCAAACGAATTAAACCATTGGCCTGTGGAAGCTCTTACAATGCTTATTCTTATAATAAATGAAAAACCTAATGACAGAGATGTAAAGTGTTTAAAGAGAACAGGACCAGTTAGGCCTACAACAAGGTCACCCACATAGGTTGCTTGATTCATAGTCCCTCAGAAATCCTAACTAATATTTTTCAGGGACATAGGGTTTAGTCTCCGTATTGCAGGCAGGCAACAGCCAGAGCTGGTGGCATTCCTGAGTCTTGCCCTGTTCTGACCTTGCTAGAATATAGTGATGGTGTAGCACTAGGTAAGAAGCAACCTGCCTAATGCATTTCATCTATCAAGCGGCGATAATAAAGCCTTCTGTAGTTTTGCAGAATACATTGGCAAACACTAGATAAAGAATTTAGGCATGATTTATCAGGAAGCAATTGCTTAATGATATGTCATAATTATTTTTACCATTCCAGGCAACTACTCAGATTATTCCAACTGTAGGTCCATGAATATAAATGAGTGAATATAAATAGTCATTTTGTTACAAAATCTATGACCAAATTTCTTTGTTACACAGATTAGAAAACCGAATTCTTTGGTATTGGAATTGCAGATAACCTTTAACTGACTATTAATCATCCAAGGGAAGACAACCCCTCACCCATACCTTTAACAAACTCCTTTCTTTTTTATTGGACATTTTATGTATTTAGATTTCAAATATTATCCCCTTAAATGGTTTCCCCTCTGAACCCCCATCTCCCATCCCCCATTCCCCTGCTTCTATGAGGAAGCTCCCCCTCCCCCACCCACTCCTGCCTTCCTGCCCTGGCATTCTCCTATGGGGAATCGAGGCTTCATAGGACTAAGGTCTTCTCCTCCTATTTATGCTAGACAATGGCATCCTGTGCTATATATATATATGACTAGAGCCATGGGTCTCTCTATGTGTACTCTTTGGTTGGTAGTTTAGTCCCTGGGAGCTCTGAGGGGTCTAGTTGGTTGCTATTGTTGTTCTTCCTATGGGGTTGAAATACCCTTCAGCTCCTTCAGTCCTTTCTCTATCTCTTCCATTGGGGACCCTGTGCTAAGCCAAATGGTTGGCTGTGAGCATCCACCTCTGTATTTGTCAGGCTCTAGCAGAGCCTCTCAGGAGACAGCTATAACAGGCTCCTGTCAGCAAGCACTTCTTGGCATCAGCAATAGTGTCTGGGTTTGGTGTCTCTATATGGGATGGACCCCAGGTGGAGCAGTCTCTGGAGGGCCTTGCCTTCAGTCTCTGCTCCACACTTTGTCCCCATATTTCCTTTAGACAGGAGCCCTTCTGGGTTAAGAATTTGGAGAGGAGTGGGTGGCCCCTTTCCCCCAACCTGGGAGATTCTTGCTTTCCTGGCATCTGGGACTTGCTGGTGGCTACCCCCAGTTCCCAATCTCCCATTACTACAAAACAAACTTCTGTTCAAATTCTTGACCCTCTGTATATCATCCCAGTCTCCTCTCATACCTGATCCTATCCACTTTTTTCCCACCCCCTCCTCTCTTCATCCCAAGTCCCTCCCACCCTCTATCTCCTGTGAGTATTTTGTTCTCCCTTCTAAGAAGGACTGAAGCATTCACATTTTGGTCTTCCTTCTTCTTGAGCTTCATATGGTCTGTGAGTTGTATCATGGGTATTTCGAGCCTTTGGGCTGATATCCACTTATCAGTGAGTGCATAATACATGTGTTATTTTGTGAGTAGGTTACCTCACTCAGGATGATATTTTCAAGTTCCATCCATTTGACCAAGAATTTCATGAAGTCATTGTTTTTAATAGCTGAGTAGTACTCCATTGTGTAAATGTACCACATTTTCTCTATCCATTCCTCTGCTGAAGGACATCTGTGTTCTTTCCAGCTTCTGGCTATTATAAATAAGGCTGCTATGAATGTAGTGGAGCATGTGTCCTTGTTATTTGTTGGGGCATCTTTTGGGTATATGCCCTGAAGTGGTATAGCTGGATCCTCAGGTAGTACTATGTCCAATTGTTTGAAAAACTGCCAGACTGATTTCCAGAGGGGTTGTACCAGCTTGTTTTCCACCTATAATTTTGTTGAATCGGATGTATGACTTCCATTTTCCTTCTTTTTAACAAGAAAGAGGTCTATTTTATGTTTTGCCACTTAACCAGAATTATTATGAAGTTATTAATCAGATATTGTTGCTTGCAACATCCTTGTGAACTTAGTCTCTTCCTAAAGGAATCCATTTTGGGGAAACGAGGGTTTGTTTTTTTCTTATATATACCTTAATTGATTACTCACGGAAACCATTGTTTACCGTTAAAAATACGTACTAAAGTGAAATCAAGTCACTTTCCACCTATCTCTACATTTTTAGTGGGACTGAAGTCTAGCAGGTGTCTTGCATTGCTTTTGCTCCCTTCTGAGCCCCTATCCCTCAGAAGAAGAAGAAAGCATAGCTTTCCCATGGACTTCCTTTCAGTTCTGCCCTCTTAAGCATCAGACTTTCTCTCTTATTTCTTTCTCCTAGGATCTCACTGTTTCAATTTCTCTCTCCTCAATGATCCTTTTCACTAGTGAAAATGTATCGTACACACAGTTTCTCTGAAGGTGCAATAAGTACTCTCGTTCAGGCTAGTGAGGGATGCAGCAGCTCTTGGCAGGCAAGTCTTTAGGCTTCTTCCTCTTCACACTGTGTTCCTAGCTTCTCTTCAGTCAGAACTGTGAGCCATACTGAGCTTCAGGGAAACTAACAATAATGCGCAATGTCTTTTAAACTTTTGAAACCGTTTTGGAAAAGACGAATATGGCAAAATACCATATTAACACAGCAGTTTGCAGCATCCATCACTGGTCTTATTTCTCTTTAATTATCTGATATCCATTCTTAAAGTAGATGCAGTTTCAGATCTATGTTATTTTGTGCATGGTACTTCCCAAACCTTCTCTGTGAACCCTTTCAAATTATTTGAACTGTAATTAAAAAAATTATTCATGTACGAAAACTTTCCCTTGTTTGTTGTTTAGTCCACAGACATTTTTAAAGCATTTTGGGATTTTAAGTTAAGGGATCCAACATTCTGCATGATAATTACTTGTTCATTTACTTATTTTAAATAGATTGGGAAGGGCAATTTTTACCTCTTTAACAGTACATGGCTTTGAGTAAGTACCGAGCTATTCCTTTTTATAAAATCATAAAAATGTAAATGAAAATAACTCTGGCTTTATTGTTAAACAATTATTTTAATTTTAAAATATTTTCTTTAAGAAATCAGTATTAAACATTTTTATATAGAGGCATCTGGAGTAATTCAGTGAAATTTGGGAAAATATTTACTATTTCCTTGGAGATGAAGACAAGAATTTTAATCTTGATTTACCAAAATTCTATAAAAGTAGACCCTACATGCTTAGCTTTAAGCTATTTTGATTTGTGTTTATGTGGATCCTTAGTTCCCCACTGGAGTCTATTCATCCATTAACCAGGTGATGCAACATTATATTTTAAATAACATGTTCAAATTATCCAAATATCAAGCCAGGCAGTGGTGGTGCACGCCTTTAATCCCAGCACTTGGGAGGCAGAGGCAGGCAGATTTATGAGTTTGAGGCCAGTCTGGTCTACAGAGTGAGTTCCAGGACAGCCAGGGGATATACAGAGGAACCCTGTTTTGGAAAACCAAAAAAAAAAAAAAAATCCAAATATCAATGAATCGATTTTTCCAGGTGAAGACACAAATTTTTTTAGTCAATATTTAGGTAGGTCAAAGAGCGTTTTTTAATAAAATATAAATCTCTTTTCTGAAATTACAGTCATATGTTTTATCCTCTATCTCATAATATATACATATATATTCACTTGAATATATATATATATATATATATATATATATATATATATATATATATAATTCAGGGGGGAAACCACTAACTTCAGAGAGAAAACATCCATTTCTTCACTTATTCCTAAACCTCCCCTGTGAAATGAACTCTAATTCTGTAGGCATTTTCAGTATTCTGGGACAACTTTAAATCATGGCATTTTAGATTAAAATGTCCTGATTGGCTTCTACTTTCACATTAATAATTTTCATTAATTGTGGTTTAACGGTTTGATGTCCATGAAGGAAGGACTTCTTTCTCACAGGTGGTTGTTATCCAAGGCCTTTACTTGCCAGCTCGTTCACAGGTTGCCTCAGCTGCAGAGATTCCATGTCTAGTGCCTGTACTGGCTGGTTCTGTGTGTCTACTTGACACAAGCTGGAGTTATCACAGAGAAAGGAGCTTCAGTTGAGAAAATGCCTCCATGAGATCCAGCTGTAAGGCATTTTCTCAATTAGTGATCAAAGGGGAGGGCCCCTTGTGGGTGGTGCCATCCCTGGGCTGGTAGTCTTGGGCTCTGTAAGAAAGCCAGCTGAGAAGCCAGGGGAAGCAAGCCAGTAGGAAACATCCCTCCATGGCCTCTGCATCAGCTCCTGCTTCCTGACCTGCTTGAGTCCCAGTCCTGACTTCCTCTGGTGATGAACAGCAACGTGGAAGTGTAAGCTGAATAACCCTTTCCTCCCCAACTTGCTTCTTGGTCATGATGTTTGTGCAAGAATAGAAACCCTGCTAAGACAGTGTCCCACCCCTTCATCAAGTTCATATTAGTCACTGTGACTGGGCAAGATGAAATCTCAAAATGGATTTAATTTGCATTTCCCAGGTGACCAACAGTGGTAAACATTACACAAAAAAACTTTAATCAGCTATTTGTGATTTTTCCTGGGAATTCTGATTTTTTCCCCATGGCTCATTTTATTTTTTTGTTGTTGTTTGCTTGTTTTGTTTGTTTGTTTGTGATATTTAGGGTTGTTTTTTAGCTCTTTCTATATCCTAGATATTAACCCCTTGTCATTTCAATTTGGCAATTATTTTCCCCACTTAGAAGTCTGTCTCTTTACTAGAATATGCTGCGCTTTGCTATGCAGAAGCCTCTTGGTTCTACGAGTTTTCATTTGCCAGTTGTTAGCTTTAATGCCTGTGCTGTTAGGAGCCCTATTCCTGAAGTCCTCACCTGTACCAATGAGTTAAGCTTAATCCATGCTGTCTTCTGTATCAGATTCAGGGTATCAGTTCTTATGCTGAAGTCTTTGATCTATTCACAATTTAAATACGTACAGGATGGAATATTAGAATTTTCGTTCTTTTATGTTATTATCCTGTTAGACTACTATCATTTAACAAAGGTGATTGTTGTTGTTATTGTTAATATTATTTACTATAATGTATATTTTTGGCCTTTTTGTTACAAAAAATAGGAATTAAAGTTTACATCTGGGTTCTCAGTTATATTCCATAAATCATTGTATTTGTTTTTAATGCTAGTACCTGGCCTTTTTTTATTACTATAAATCTGTAGTATTACTTAATATCAGAGTTGTTTATAACCCCAAGTAGTGTTTTTGATGTTCCAGATTGTTTTGGCTATTCTTTCTCTTTTGTGTTTCTGTATAAATTTTGAGATTTTTTTTTTCTATTTAGGTGAAGAATTGCTTTGGAATTTTGATAGGGATTCCATTGAATCTGTATGTTGATTTTGGTAGAATGGCCATTTTCACAATATTAAGTAAAAATTCATGAACACACAAGTGTATTCTTTATTCACATCTTAGTTTGTGGGTTCTTCTCCTGTCTCCTAGCAATATCTTCTGTGGCTCAGTTCAGCTTTTTTTGGCTTAACTTGCACCAACTGTCTACTCTAATCCTACTCTCTGACCCTACTATTCTGTCTTCTGGATCTCCCTCCTGCTAATCCCCAATCCTATCCCCCAGCATACAGCCTCTGCTGGCATTTTATATCATCTCTGGTTCTGAGAATTCCAAGAGGCAACCATTAATGAAGGGCATAGGATCCTTTAAAGGGACAGACACACAAAACACATCATGGTACTTGTTCAGTCTTTCTGTCTTCTTGTATCTTCTTCAATTTTCTTCTTGATTGCTGGATAATGCCTTTTCTAACTACTACAAGCTACCAAATAAAAATCTCAGCATCAGGTATAGAGTGCTTCCTTAACTGTTGGTCAATAGAGACTTTATAGACTTTCTCCCAAATAATAAAGATATGGCTATCGCACTTGTTTCAACCTCCAGAACTTACTGTTCACCCCTAATTGCTAGACAAGAACATATACTACTTGAATAACAAAACGTGGAGAATTCAAGCTGATACAGACCTGGAAGCATCATTCCAATTGGCTAACTTTCTCAGTGTTGGAAGTTGCTATTGCATACTACTCTGAGGAAAGAAACCAACAATCTTCCACAGCTTTGAACTGAACCCTGCAAGTTACAATAACAAATGTGTAGTGGTGGCCTCATCGTTAGGAGGATAATCAATTACTGTCTGTTTGGATTGAAATGAATCAAAACTCATGCATGAAACCTGTAACTGTGCCGACCTAAGAGCTGTTCTTTCCATAACTACACCCATCTCATTCTCACTAATTATGCTTTGATGAGAAATACAGTGAGTCCCTATGACATTGCTTTCTGAGCTAACCATCACATTCTAAGCCTGCCACTCACAGGTTCCCTCCCCCATTAACTTTAGCACACCAAGAGCAAACCTATACCACACAAAGCACACCCAGACATAACAGTATGAGAGATGTTTACAGTAGCCAAACTAGCTTATGAGCTCTTCCTTTTTTGATAGTAGCAGAACGACCTTCAGGTTTTAATTAGAACATTAATTCTTTAGCTTTTAGACTGGCTGTCCTCCAAATTCTAGATTTTCTTTATACACACACATACACACACACACACACACACACACACACACACACATGCACGTACACATGGTCTTATTTGCTTTGTTTCTCATGGGGGGGGCGTTGACATTTTATATAGGTTAGTTAGGTTATTATTTGAACCTCAAGTCTATTTGCAGGAATGAGAATATAATGAATGTTGGATAGCAGCAGAGAGTAGTCTACAACTCATTAGTTAACAAGTACTTCCCTATAAAGAACATTCAAAAAATTTAAGAAAAAATGATCTCTCTAATAAAATATTTTCAAAGTTTGAATTCCACCTTGACATTCACATTTATAGCATGACATTAAGAACCCATTTCCCTTTATTTTTCCATGTGTCTATCTCCTACTTTGCACCGTAAAGAGCTCAACTACAGGGCTGGAAAGATGGCTCAGCCATTAAGAATAGTGGCTGCTCTTTCAGAGGTTCTGAGTTCAATTCCCAGTAACCACGTGGTGGTTCACAACCAAACTATAAATGGATCTGATGCCCTCTTTTTGCATGCAGGTGAGCATGCAGATAGAACTCATACATTAAATAAATAAATAAATCTTAGGGGGAAAAATCTCAAGTACATGAATGTCCCTTCTCCATTCTGATCATGTTTTGACTTTCTTTTCTTCCAGGAAAGCCTTTCTTACAGACCACAGAGTCCTGGGTGAGAGAAAAACTTTTTGTTTGCTGAGTAGGCCAGTATTCTTGTTTTTTCAGAATACTTGTGATTAAAGAGATTAATAAACCCCTTGAAGAAGGAAATAAGAGTGTCTTCCTGTTGAAAGAGTAAACTCACAGCAAAGAGGAAAGGGATTCCCTTCAAACCAAATTGAGGTGAATTGACAGGGTCTAGAGTCACCATAGGAACGAATCTCTGGCATGTTTTGGAGCAATCATATAGATTCATGTTACTGAGGTGGGAAGACCTATCCTAAATATAGGTGGCACTCTTTTCTGAACTAGAGTCTTGGATTTCACATACAGGAGAAAGTTAGCTGAGCACCAGTATTTCTCTTTCTCTCTCTCTCTGCCTTTTGACATTGGATGTAAACAGCTACTTCCTACTTCAAGTGCCAAGCTGTACCTTCTCTGACATGTTGTAACGTGATCCCTGGACTGGGATCCAGGGATCCCAAAATAAGTCCATCCTTCCTTCTGTAAGTGGCACTTATCAGATATTTTATTATAGCAGTGGAAAAGTAACTAATGCATTTGTCATATAAGAAAATCATGGAAATGTAGGAAAATAAATTTTCATGAGTGAAGAGGTTTCCTTTGGTTGATTTTTGTGTGGGATATTTAAATTAGGAGCTAGTTTTTTATGATATGGTAGAAGTTCAATCTGAGGTTCTTTTAGTAAAAACTATTAAGGACCACATTTAGAAAAGAGGCAAGAAAACTAGGTTAAGAAAGATATTTATTAGGCAAATATATATCTCAGAAATCTAAATTATAAAAACGTGAATTTTAGTGGTTTTTAATAGCATGTCCAAAAAAAAAACCAAAAAAACAAAAAACCATATATCTTTCTAGGTCAAGCATGATTTTTATGATGTGACATACTCCTTTGCAAAGAAGCATGGTATTAAATGTAAGTTTTGTCCATAATTCTTACAGTAATACATTTTTAAAACTATCTTCCACTTTGGGGCTGGGGAAAAGGCTCTGGACAGAGTGCTGGCTGTATAAGCATGAAGGCTTGAGTTCAGATTTCCCCGAATCCACATAAAATCTAGGCACGACAATGAATATCTGTAACCCCAACTTTGTGGTTAGTAGACACATGTTGTGGATAGCTAGCCTCCACATTTGCATGCATGGATAAGCTCGTGTGCATATCCATGCATGACACACACACACACACACACACACACACACACACACACACACACAGTCTTTCCAGTCATGAGTACTTTGCTTAAGTTAGAAAATAAGTTAAAAATGTTTCTGTCTCATTTTTTTTCTTTTTTGTATGGAATGAAGAACATTAAGGCAAGGAAATCATTACACTGTTCTGTTTCTTAGTAATCGAAAATATGTAGATAGAATTTTCTCAATGATTCATTTTTTTTTATGGTATAATCAAAGCATTTATCAGCATACCTAATAATTTACTTTTGGCTTTCAGGTAAAATATGAGCTTCCAAAGTTGCAAGTTCCTATCTTAAATAACAATCCCTTTCAATTAATGCAATTACAGCATATAATCATCTAAGCTTTGTGCTTATCTCTCTACTCCTTTTTGCATGTGTTGTAATTACTTATCAAAGCCAATCTTCCATTAACATAGCTGTATTTTAGTGTGAAAGGTATTAGGAAAGAGATAAATTAATGTTGTATCTATCTCCCAAGAAACATATATCTAGTTTCTCATGTATCTTTCCAGTTATCTGAGATCCTTTGGAGACTTCAGACTGCAGACGTTTGAACTCTGGCAATATTGCAAGACTGGGTCACATTGCTCTTTTAAGAGCCTTAAATTTCTTCTCATTTAAAAACACCTTTTAACCCATGTCCTTAAGATGCTTGAATACAATATGTAAACCAAGAGAAGACATTTACCTCATCATTTACATTGACACTTTAGAGTATTTAACTCAATTAAGTTCACCAGGTCATAGAAGGGACTTGAGTGTTACATCATAACATCCCCAAGATAATTCTGTATTTGAAATCTTTTACTTTAAAGTCAGGACAAATAAATGTACTTAAATCATTTCTGTGTCAGTTAATGTATTTTCCCTCCCCTTGCTTCCAAATCTAGAATTCTGTGAAAAGACACAAGTATATCTGTCTTTTTCTCTACACACTTACAAATGCACACATTTGAGTCCATGTTTTGTTCACTACTGAGGTGTATGAACACCAGAGCACTAGACTGAATTTCAGCCCATACTGCTATCTGGTGAAGGGCTTGCAGGAAGCACAGATGCACCTCTCATGGGTGAGAGAACAATGCAGCCTAAGAGGAGACTTAGGCTTGTCCTTAGTCTGAGAAGCATCACAGACTGAGGACAAATAGTCATGGATTCCCAAACCATGTGGAGGGAGCTATGGGCCTATGATAAGGTCAGAGCAGGACTGGGGGTCTGGATTAGCTCAGGAAGTGATTGTCCTTGAGTGCAAAGGGGCTTTCTGTTGGAGACTTAGACTGCACACTTGGTAAGAAAGGCTTCCCCTCATGGCAGTTCTTGATCAGAGAGACAGTCCTTGCTTGTCTATATTGTTTATTCACTGTTCATTGTGGAAAATGGGTGCATATACCTTCCTCAGGGTGGACCAGAGATTAACCTTTTGTAGGAAGGAATGCCTTGGAAGGGAGGCTCATTGGTTAAATCCTCATGACCCATCTAGATACCTCATTAGCATGGAGAACTCTGTGTTCTGTACTAAGTGACTAGTGGTCACATTCTCTATGTGAGAAGTTATGGTCATGTGTTCCAGGCCAGAAATCTGGTCAAAAGTAGGTGAAACACCTACTGTCTTCAGGTAGGTGCTGGGGTTTCTGAACCCAGTAGACCTTACCAAGTTTCCTAGCAAGGTTCACTGCCCCCCATACATCTGTGCATTTTAAAATACATCATTTAAGGCTACAGAGGGAGGCTCAGTGAATAAATACTTGCTGTGCAAGTATGATGACCTGAGTTCAGATCCTTGGTTCCCACATCAAAGCTGGGCAGGTATGGAACTGAGGCTGGCTTATAACCGCTACTCAGCAGATTGAGACAAGGGAATACCTGGTACCTGAGGCAAGCTGGCTAATAAGACTAGCCAAATTGGGTAGGTTCAGCATCAATGAGAGACCTTGACTCCTTCTCTAAAGTGAAAACTGAAGAAAAACGCTCATGCACACATTCAGGCACACACTATATACATATACACTCAAAAAACAAAGGCCAAAGATTCTAACAAACAAGAAAACCACACACTCACATACACACACGCACACACACACACACATATGTATATATATCATACTTATATATATATACATATGCACATGCAGTTGCATATGCATAATCCATCCATATAGATTATGATATATATTAAATCCATATATGTGCGTGTGTGTGTGTGTGTGTGTATATATATATATACACATACACATATCTATTTACTGTATTAAGAGACCAAATGTCATTGTTTTTATCCAACTTGTGTATTTCCAAGGACAATGGGGTCTTCTCAGTCCAACAACATTTAGGTAAGGTTATGAGGAGTTTTATCCATGGTTAATCAAGTCCAGAGCACTGAAATCCTTATGAATTCCCAGAGGGCTGTCTCTGATCTAGGTGACATTCATCCAACCATGAAATGGAATTTTCACTTTTTCCTCCTAGAAAGTAATCCCCTAAAACTACTCTGAGATCTAACAGCCACTATGTAAAATTCAGTGGGTTTTGAAATGAACACTTTCTACTTTTTACATAATAACTTACAAATTCCCAAATGATAATTTTGTTTTTAAGATTACTTTTGTTGATCTAGCCTCCAGCCATCTTGTTGTTACTCCTTTAATCTGTCCTGGTGTCTTTCTTTCTTTCCTTTCCTCATGTCCAGTGAGTTCAATCATAGGAAAATGGGTGTTTAATTTACCAAAATCATTAGTAGGGGATTCTGAAGTTTCAGACAGAAAAAACACTTTTAATTAATTTAAAATTACTGGTCTAAAAATGAAGTTACTGAGCAAATGTACTATTAATCTATACAAGTTTATGAAAGACTTTTTGTAAAGAAATTGGAGAGAGTATTTCACACTTCAAGCAAGCTTGAAATAGTAACATGCATTGAGATACCTTGTTTGGTTCCTAGTTTTGCTTCTAAGATTCCCCCATATTTTAAGCAGGCATCACATCTTCACTTTCTAAGTTGAATAATTATTTCTACAGTCAGAAACTGAGAAGCTAAAACCAGATGAAACATTTCAGAGATGTTATCAAAGAATGCATTAGGTTGTCATTCTGCTTTTCTCTTTTACTATTCATGGTGATTATTATTGTGAGAAATGTCTACCTTTTATGTTCTCTATGCCAAATTCACTTTTCATTTCGAAGATGCTTGTTTTGGAGTTTCATGTCCATAATGGCTGGTAGAGTTACTTGGAAGCACTGCTTATTGAGAGCAGGGAAACCCATCCATTGTGATGGTTGACTCTGTTTCTGAGAAAAGCATCATGGAATGAAAGACCCAAGTGAACCAGGTGCTGGGGCTGAAGATATTACCTAAATTTCAACCAAGGCTGTAAAGTAGCTATCTTGGAAAATTGCCTGTGTAAAAAAATCATTACACATTTGGGTGTATTATTGTAGATAGGACATTCCATTTAGAGGAAGAAAAAGAAATAAGATGTGTGTTAATTAAGCCTTATATTTTATATCATTATACTCAATTTCTAAATTTGGTTCTGACAATATTGGGAAACTCAAGAAAAGACTCCAGCAGTTGGGGTTTTATTAGGCTGCTTCTGACTGAAATGGGGCTTCATCAGTGCATCCAGATATTTACTGATATTGACAATCTTAAACTGTGGTAGCTACTTATGGCTGGTAGACGGCTGTTACTACACTGAAATTAGTACCATGTCCTTTCTTACATTCTTACCAGTGATGGCAGCAGCCAAGCCTCACCAAGGCCTCTTCATTCCAGGTAAAATGAAAAGCAGAAAATATATATTCATGCATGTTTGATTGCAAAGAACTAAGTCAGATGACTATTTTAGCCAGGATGGGGTATGGTGAAGAAAACACACATATTGTAGCTTCTAAGACATAGATTATATAGGACACAGGGAAATAATGGCAATGGATTTCCATTGAGATTGCTAGGAGCACCTGCCACCAATTTGCATGAAGCATTTTGATAAACATTTTGTGTGTGTGTGTGTGTGTGTGTATGTGTGTGTGTGTGTGTGTATTCTTTGTAAGTATTATTTTAAAAGATAGACTACATTAGGATACCACTTACAGTAATTGTAATATTTAGTCTATAGTTAAAATATTATTCTGGTTAAACATGTACTTCTGAGTATTTTCTAGATATAAGATTAAGTAAAATGTTGAAGAGCAAGCTCACAGTTGAAGTAGAAGGAACTCACTCTGAAATTCCAGTCTTGGATTGGATTTTCATAGCTGTCTTTGGAGACATGATGTTTAATTTCTGTGTTTTAGTTTTTGTGTGTTGAAATTAGAAATCATGGTGCTGGAGAGATGGCTTGGGTGCTGAGACTATTGGGTCCAAAAGCAAAAGGGCCTGAGTTCTAATATTCAAAATCCACATAAAAGCTAGATGCAGAAACATGTTGTGCCTGTAACTTCAGAGTAAGAATGGAGACTAGTAGTTCCCAGGAGCTCACTAGCCAGTCAGACTAGCCAAATGGCCCAGTGAGGTGTCTCAAAATATACCATATCACGTGACAGAGCAAGACAACTGATGTCCTTCTCTGTCATGCAAGAGCATACACAATCTCACATACAAACACATACTCACATGCATATAGTACACACATACATCTGCATATACTACACAGAAACCACACAGACACGCACACACACACACACACACACACACACACACACAGATACCCCACCCCCACAGACACAGATACACTCACAGGCATAGACACAGACACACAGACACACACATACACACACACACACACACATAGACCTCACCCCTACAGACACAGATACACACACACATACACATACACATACACATACACACACACACACACACAATTAAAATACTAGGAACAATGGAAATATAATAAAGTTGTAGCATGCAGTTCCGATAAAAACTATTTGATGTTCCTAGAATGAAGTCAGCTGAATAACTGGAAGTCAGTTACTTTCTCAATCACCTCCCCCTTTACTAAGGTACTGTTGGCTTATGTACCATCATCTACTTTACTGTTTTGTTTTGTTATCTCATCTAAAAATCTCCATATATTTTAAATATGTTCACTATCCAAGTTGGGGATATACAGAAGCAATCTTCATAAAAATATTCCTAAATATTTCCACAAAACTACAGCTTAAGAGAAAGTACAGAACTCAGTGGTATGTATCTGATCAGGCTTCATCAAAATGCTTCTCCATCTACTTGAAAGTAAACTCAGTAGCTTAACGTTCAATTTTCTAGTTCACAGGGTGTGATCAATGCAATTTTAGTGCATATTGCTTACTTGTAATACAATTCACCAGAATATATTACTGGATGTGGTAGTTCACATTTAGAATCCTAGCATTTGGGAGGCTGACACAGAAGGATTAACATGAGGTTCAAGTCAGTTTGGTCTAAAGAATCAGATCTTGTCTCAAAAACTAAATGATATCAAAATAAAAAAAAATACTTGATAATTTGTCATAGAGTTTATAGAGAAATTTCATAGGAGTCATTTATACAAATCATTAATTTATTTATTTATTTTTACAACATATGAAATTTCTATGAAGGAACTGTAGCAGTCAGAGGTAAGATGCAATTATTTTTTAAAAAAGATTCTCTTCTGTTTTCGAAGCTGTGATTCACTAGTCCTGGCTGTTTATGAAACACCAAATGTATGTTCTTTAACCTCTGCATAATTTATTTAAACACAAGCTCAATAACTTTAAATGCAACTATCATCACAATGCTTCAAACAATGGTCAGCGGTCTGTGAAGATTCGCTGTGCTGTCTCATTAAACCAAAAACTCCTGACAGTCTGACATAAGCACAGCCTAACTGCCTTACAATTAGACATACTATCTTACAAAAATATTCACAGCATGGCCTTGACCTCTGAGCTAATTAAACCTCCCTGGCTGTCAAAGCTTCTTACATATACACACCCCTCCTTAAATAGGCCCGGAAGTCAAATAACTCATTATTTACAAAGGCAGTACTGTCAAATACTCACAAGTGTGCTATTTTCATCCCAGAAGACCTGGCTGTTTTCCCTACCAAGCTTTCTGCACTCACAATTTCAAATCGTTAAGGAAGATGTCAGAGTCAGGTAAAAATGTGGAAATTGGAAATGAGATAGTAAAAGAATGGAGCCTATCAGGGAAAGAGGAATAGGGGATTCTCAAAGGAGCCAGTGGGTTAGAGAGCATGCAGTAAGGAATGACACTCTTAATAGCTGGGGCCATGTGAGCATGTGAGCCAGAAGGGAAAACTGTACCATGAAGGCCTGAATGTGTGTTCTAAAGACAAGAAGGAATGTAAATGGTTACCAATGGTTCCCAACTGTTCCATGATCATTCTTCCACTTAAACATATGGCAGGTGTTTATTTAATGTATGAGCTAATACTCTGAGTGCTAAGGGTCTGGAATGAAGCAAGATGGATATGCTTGCTTCCAAGTAGAGATTACTGTTAAGAACCTGAAGCTGTATCTTGATTGAGTAATCCTTTTCCAATAGGATTGCCTTGTCTGGCCTCAGTGGGAGAGGATGTGCCTAATCCTGCAGATGGGCCAGGGTGACAGGATACTGGGGGAGGGAGACACCCTCTCAAATGAGAAAGGGAGGGAGAATAGGGGGAGGGAGTTTGTGACTGGGGGGGGGAATGGGAGGAGGCAGTGTTTGAGATGTAAATAAGTAAGTAAATTAATTTTAAAAAAGAGAACCTTTAAAAACAAAACAGAGTATCCATTCAGGATGAGCACAGTAAATGGGAATATCCAGTTACTAGTATGGCTCTTCAGTGATGGGGACACCTGAGAAGGATCTTGAACAATAATCAGGAATCTCTCTACATAACAATACAACTAATTCAGAAAAGAGAAACTCACTGTGGAGATTCTTGCTGTGATTTATATCAAATCTTGTTACCCATGATGCTAAGCATCTTAGGTTTTTAAGTCTTATTGTGGTTCTTTATCTTCCCACCAGACTGGGAGCAGTGCTTAGCTCATTCAAGGCACCCTGTGAGTAATGACTGTTAAATAATTGAATGAGCAAACATAACCAGGGTAGATTCCTAAGAAAACA
Organism: Rhynchomys soricoides; assembly: GCA_019843965.1. Taxonomy (NCBI): domain Eukaryota; kingdom Metazoa; phylum Chordata; class Mammalia; order Rodentia; family Muridae; genus Rhynchomys; species Rhynchomys soricoides. The sequence continues at coordinate 3,484,254 of JADRCH010000288.1, read as the reverse complement.
AGCTCAGTGAAAAGCTAGGGAGAAACTCTTGCAGCTTTGGATAGGAAGAAGCCCTCAGGATATGGGGGACATGGATCTGCTCTGAGAATGTGTTCCTCAGCAATCATGTGAGAAAAAAATCAGTGACACCACAGATAAGTAAATGTGATGTCTATTTTCTAGAGAGAAGTGGAGTCAAAACATTTTTCTCTCATGTAGTACTGATGTTTTCCCCTCTACTTGAAGAAATAGGTTTATTCCATATTAAGTTTGATAGGCCAAAAACAGAAGTCAGATAATGTAAATGTATCATGATTATTCAGGTGAGCCCTGTTCTACGTTATTTTGCATGATGACCAAAGAGAGTTAAGACTTGGGCACCTTACGATTATAATCAGGTCTAATGTAGACACAAAATTTTAAAATGATAAAGCAATTTTAGGACAAAAATAAGAGTCTTTGTGATTTCCCAGAGCTGTGGCCTTTGGACAACTTTCTGTGAAGTGATCATCTGAGCTTCTGATATCCGGCCAGGAGGTTCCTAAGTGGCTGGGAAACAACTCCTATTTTACCCCATCACTAACGCCAAGTACAGTGTGAGACCCTGTTCAGAAATTACAGTTTAATGGAAATAGCAAAGATGGTGCACTTGAAGCTGTTGGCATGATATCTGACACCTACAAGTGTTGAGCTCCTGTTTGGGATTAAAGATAAACAGAGTTGGAATCAGGTGGCCTAATTTTGAGTTCTGTTTCTTCTTAGTTGGTAGATGAAGCGCACTTTCCCAAACTTGCGTCAGCTTTCTCATGGAGACTAGAAAGAAAAAAAAGCTATAAAAGTAAGAGACACACAAGTGTGTAAACCTGGAAAGTACAAAGCAAAGGTAACTGGACAGCTAGTTATGATAGTTAAAGTAACTAACGAAAGCAGGGACTTACTAAGAAAAATCAATAACTAAAAACTTTAATTCACTTGGGGGCTTTCACAATCACCAACAAATATCCAGAATAAAGAAGGCAACAATTAATAGAATTGCAGAAAAAAATTGACAAGTGTACTACCAAAAAGATTTCAAAAAAATTACGACTTAAATTGAAAGTAAAGATGGCAAAAGTCAGTTGATAGAACAAAGAGTTGAGTTACAACATTAGCAAGTTTGTGGTAATAATTGATTTGATGATAATTTAATGCCAGACCAAATAATTTATAGGTGACTTTTATAAGCGGAGCCTGTAATTCACTTTGTAGGGATAATAGCATAAAATGGGACAGGTCCAAAAGCTAGACATATAAAAACTGCCCTGACACCAACCTGTTTTGCAGCAGTATACCTTAACATTTGCTTGGCTACAAGTCAAGCATTAAGTTATTTTTAAAGGCATTGCCATAGGATTATATTATTTTTTTCTGAAAACAATGTTATTAATTTGGAAATCTCTTAGAGATTAAGCATGCATTTAGAAATTACTCTAAAACAAAAGAGAAATACAATAAATCAAATTAATTATGACTAAATAAAATAAATATAGAAAAATATGAAGCATGTATTGAAAGCTACTCTAATAAAATTCTGAAGCTGAGTTTTCAGAAAGAGCCAAAAGTTATCGAACCAAACATGGAAGTCATGTAATTTAGTGCTGAACAGACAAATGAATTCAAAGTGGAAGAAACAGAAGAACTGAAGTCATTCAATTATACAAGAGCTTATTCTCTGAATAATTTTAAAATAGACAAAGATTGTAAAAAGAAAAGATGCAAATAAAACATTAGAAATGAAAGGGCGTCTGTGAGAGAGTTTGGTGGGAGAATCACCTGCCTTACACATGTAAGAACTAAGGTTCAAATCCCCAGAGTCCACAGTAAAAAGCCAGATGCAATAACAGGAGTATCTGTCACCCTAGCATTCCTGTGGAAAGTCAGGAGGCAGAGTCAGGAGACTCCCAGGAATCTCACAGGTGGGAAAGCCTGGTGTACTCAGCAGAAAAACCAATGAAGAAAGAAGAGACTGTGTCTCAAAAGACAAGGTGGAAGGCAGAGATTTACACTGAGATTGTCCATTGACTTTCATGGGCACACTGTTGCACATGCTTGCATCCACATTCATACACACGCACACACACACACACACACACACACACACATTACAACACAAACAGATTTTAATGAGGAAAAGCATGCAGTGCAGCTGAAGAGGACACAGAACATAATCAGAGCCATTTGAACATAATGGCACATTTTAAAAATTTAACAAAATTTATGGCTAGAAATACCAATATCAATTAAATCTTTTTATCTATGTATGATAGTCCCATTCACAAAAACCCAAACCAAAAACAAACAACAACAACAAAACCCTTTACTAAATAGACCTTAAAATATGTCATAAACTTAAGGGACAAGTTTGAATTATATAGTCTTTCCTTGTTCAGTATTTGACACGATAAACAGAAATTAGCAAAATTGAAATATCCTGTACATTAAATGTAACTCTCACTCTTAAAATTTCCATACTGTTTGTTTTCTTCCAAATGAATCCCTTTGGGTACACACCTCACATTATTCCTGCTTATTCCAGGTTTACACTCTTTGTTTCTATCTTATTTTTATGATACAAGATAATGGCTGGAGTCTGCTCATCACTCCCTTGTACGTGGCCCAGGGCAGAATGAGATGGCCAAAGAAAGAACAGTGCAAACAACTGCTGTTTGTTAAGACTGTTTATTGGGTTATCAGAGGTCAGAAATAGTTGTGTCAGTGAGTGCTTTTTGGCATCAGCAATAGTGTCTGGGTTTGGTGTCTGCAAATGGGATGGATCCCTGGGTGGGGCACTCTCTGGATGACCTTTCCTTCAGTCTCTGCTCTGCTCTTTATCTTTGCATTTCTTTTTGACAGGAAGAATTCTGGATTCATATGTTTGAGGCAGGTAGTTGGCCCCATCCCTCAACCATGGGCTGTGCCTATACACTGGATATGGTCTCTTCAGGTTCTATCTCCTCTTTGTTGGGTATTTCAGCTAATGTCCACACTGTTGGGTTCTGGGAACCTCTTGGGTCCCTGGCATCTGGGACTTTCTAGTGGATACACCCAGTTCCCCCTCCCCCACTTCTATATACCACCTTTCAAATTCCTGTATAGCTGTCCCCTGAGAGGCTCTGCCAGAGCTTGACTAATACAGATGCACATGTATACAGTCAAACACTGGAATGAGCGCAGGGACCCAAATGGAGAAGTTAGGGCAAGGACTGAAGGAGCTGAAGGGGTTTGCAACCCCATAGGAAGAACAACAATTTCAACCAATCAAACCCCTCAAGACTCCCAGGGACTAAACCACACAGGGGGGACCAATGGCTCCAGCAGGAGATTGCCTTATTGGGCATCACTGGGAGGGGAGCCCATTGGTCCTGTGGAGGATCGATGACCCAGGGTAGGGTAGTGCTAGGGCACTGAGGCAGGAGTGGGTGGGCAGGTGGGGGAGCATCCTCATAGAAACAGGAGTGAGGGAGAGGGGATAAGGGATTTGTGGAAGAGAAACTGGGAAGCGGGATAGCATTTAAAATGTAAATAAATAAGATAACCAATAAGAAAATTAAAAAAGAGAGAAATAGTTGTGTCTATATTTTATCGGCCAAAACATGGAAACAGATAGTAGCTTAGCATATGACAACGGACAACACACACACACAAACACACACACACACACACACACACACACACACACACCACTATTATTAAAAAAAGGAACACAATGAGTGACAAAGAACCATTCTCTTGAACAACCAAGTGACAGATCTACCAGTCCAAACGAGGAACATACCTCAACCACGTAATACAAACTTTGAGAAGACATGGTTTGTGACTAATTCCTTGCTGCACTTTGCAAATTCTATGGGGAAAGAGGATTAGTAAGCATATCTTGGGAGTCCCTGTGCCCTGTTCTGACCTTGAGGCAAATAAAGCAGATTCCAGTAACTAGAAAACTTCAAAGGACACACAACTAAGCTCCCCATCTCCCTGCAGACAGGAAAGACCACCAGGGGTCACTGTGTAGCAGGACAATGATGAAGCCTGCCAGATCCTTCTGTAGGTTGATTTCAGATGAACAGGTATGGGGTGGAATTCTGCTGGAAGCCACCACACACTTCTGGTCTCAGTCTTGATCACTGTCTGTTTCAGTTTGTGTCTTTGTCTCTATTCCATCTGTCTGTCGTGTTTCTCAGTCTCTGTCTTTCTCTTTCTGTCTTTGTTCCTATGTGTCTGTCTGTCTCCCCCCTTTCCCCTGAGCCCTCTTCATTCATGTGTTGAGACAGTCTCATTATGTGGCCCTGGTTTACCTGGAACTTGTCCTGGTAGACCAAGGTGGTCTCAGTCTTGCAATATTCCTGCCTCTGCTTCTAAATGTTGGAATTATACATGTGTTCCACAAAGCCCAGTGTTGTTTAACCCAGTTTCAAAAGAAATAAGACACTTATCAAAAACAGGCTGCATTCAAACAAAAGGAGCCCTTTTCTTGAAAGTGTTCACACCTTTGCTCAAAAGTCCACGTAACAGCAAAATTCTAGTTCTCCAACCAACTTCCATATACAGTGTAAGGAGAATCCAAGAAAATTCATTTACTTTATGTAAGAGAAATTGAAAAATCTAAGCAAAGAAACCAAAAATAAGGAAATAAGTAGCCTAGCAACTGGGCAAGATTTAATAGAGTAAAATAAAGGAAAGGAGAAGACAATGAAGGTCCAAGGGGACACGTGGACATTATTTAAAAAAGGAAAGAAAGACATGTGAAAGCAATCTATGCTTTTGACATCCCAAAATGTGCTTTGATGCAAAATCCCACTCATGAATACAGTATCACAGAAAAACCTGATTATGGAGTTGGAAAACATATTAGATACATAGAAATGATCTGTATTGTTCAAGATTAAATTCACAATTCAGATTAACGCTCAGATACAAAGAGAGTAAATGAGGAAGATCGAGGCCAAAACCATGTAGAAAATAAAGAGGAGTCAAATAACAGTTAACAGAGAGAAAAATGGCAGAAATGACGGTAATGATAAAATACACAACAAGCAAGGATGGGGAAGAAAAGTGGTGAAGAGGGTAGGGGGAGATCTAAGAGGAGAGAGAACCAAGGAGACTGCAGGTCTGACTGAAACTTTTCTCTGGATAAATGGGGAACTGGGTTTGAAATTCAAAGGGACTCAGCTATTCGAGGTTATCTTTAGTACTGAGTCTTCAGCGTCAACATGCATAGTTTCTAAGTTACGGACACACTATGAAGAAGAGCTCTTGGGCATGTGCCTAGCTCATAACATGAGGCACTGAGTGAGGAGAAATGAGGGGCAATCTAGTGAGTATCTGCCAGAAGACTGACTTCTTTATTCTTCAATTAAAGAGACCCTTCACTGTTGGAGAGTCTGAGAGAGTGGTGTGTACAGACTCAGCAGTGCTGATGACTGCAATCCAGACAAGAGATGGTGGTAGTTTGATCAAGGGGCTAACTGTCTTGGTGATTGGAATACTGTGACCATAGAGCTTGCAGGGTAGTGACTTAGATGCTTTTGTATAAGATTCAGGAGTGGTATAACTGGAAAATTATATGAATAATAGTTGCATTGTTTTGTTTGTGAGGAAGCTCCATATTGATATCTGTAGTGACTGTATCAGCTTCTTTGAAGAAGGTCATTTTTGCCAACATTGGTTGTCACTGGCTGTCTCTGGCTGTCAATATTTAATTTACATTTCCCTGATGGTGAAGGATGTTGAATAACTTTTCAAATGTTTATTAGTGACTTATTTTTTAATTTAAATTAACTCATATGTTACTGTTTCATACAATATTTGTTTATTCTTCTCTCATGATCACCCCTATTGACCTGACCTGCCTATGTATCCTTACATGACCTCAGAGCCCCTTTCTTTTTCCTGTCACAAGGTCCTATTACCCTTTCCCTTTGTCCCCATCAATATCACTTTGTCCTCAGGCTCTCCTTACCAGTTTCATTGTTTATAACCACACTCACCCCATCTTGTCCATTCGGTTAATTAGGCTACAAATTGTTAAATATAGTTTATTTTGCGCTTAATTTTTGCTGTTCTTCATATGTTCTAGATACTAATCTCCTGTCTCATGTATAGTTGACATTCTCCACTCCCGCCCCCAATCCCCATTCTGTAAGACTTTCTTTTTACTGTGGTGGGGTTTTTTTTTTTTTAATCTTATTATTTTTAGTTATTTTTTTTTTTGCTATGGAGAACTGTGTTAATTTCATTGTGATTTTGAAATTTAATTTGCTGGTTCTCAAGATTACTTCCTGAGGTTTTAGAGTCCATCTTTTTTCAGAAACACCTTGCCTAGCCTTACTTCTTAAAATGCTTTATCTCTGTTTCCATATTGCAGGTTGAAAGTTTCAAGTCTTACATTAAGGTTTTTGATTCCTTTTTGTTATTATTTTTGAGGGTGAGATACATGGCTCAAGCTTCATGTGTTAAGGGTAGATAGTTTTCCCAACACCATCTGTTGAAGAGGAATACTTACCTGTTGGTCTTTGATGTATTTGTCAAATATTAGGTGGCTAGAGATGTATGAGTTGGTTTCTGGGTTCTCTGTTCTATTCTGCTAGTTTACACATCTGTTTGTGCGCTAGGGCTATGCTAGCTTTGTTACTATGACTTTGTAATGTAGTTTGAGATAAGGTAATATATTCAGCATTGCTCATTCTTAGGATTGATTGTGCTATTCAGGGCATTTTATACTTCCATATACATTTTAATTAATTAATTAACTAACTAACTTATGTTTTGTTTTTTTTTTTTTTTTTTTTTTTTTTTTTTTTTGAGACAGGCTTTCTCTGTATAGCCCTGGCTGTCCTGGAACTCACTCTGTAGACCAGGCTGGCCTCGAACTCAGAAATTCGCCTGCCTCTGCCTCCATATTCATTTTAACTTCTATTTTCTCATTCTCTCAGCAATGTTAGACTTTGATATCAATCACTTTTAATCTTCAAATCACTTTTGGAGACTTTATGGCCACTTTTACCATATTAATTTTGCTAAATCACAGTATGGACTATCTTTCCATTTCCTAAACTTTCTTTCAATTTTTTTCATCAATATTTTAAAGCTTTGATTACAGAGATCTTGTACTTTTGTTAAGTTTCTTCATAGGTTTATTTTCTTTCATTTGAAGCTATTGTGAATGAAATTTTCCTAATTTTTTTCTCATCTTTTCTATTATATATAGGTATATAGGAAGGTAATGGAGCCATTCTGTATCGTTTATGCTTGCTTCTGACCTAAAAGTGATCTAGAAAGTTCCATGGGCCATTTAGAAGAATGTATGCTTGTGTCTGTTACATGGGTTATTAGGCTTCATCTCTTGGTTACATTCCAGACTTCTTAAATATTGTGTTCATGTTGGCCTATTTGTGTGTGTGTGTGTCTGAGTATGTGTTTGTGAGTACATGCTCATAGGTGCAACATGTGTGTGAAGGTGAAAGGTTACTGGGTGTTTTCCTCAGTCATCTTTTGCCTCAGTTTTTTGATCCATATACTCTCAATAAACCTGAAGCTTATCAATTTGCCTAAGATAGCCTCTTCATGTCTTGGATTAAATTCATCTTCTTGTTTATATCCTCTTTCAAGTCATTGCTTATTTTAATTAGTAAACTTTAAAATTTTTCATCTAGTATTTTACCTATTTTAATATTATTGGCTGCACTGAGCCTCTAGGTGCATGAACTTTGCAACATATCAGCAGCTAACCCACCTACACTCCAAAGCTGCCTCCCAGGACTCTTTCACTCTGGGGCTGCCAGCTTAAATTCCACCTCTTTGAATCTCTTACCCACAAGTCATCCACTTTTCAAGATTGTGCTGGATTAGTGAAGGTTGAAGAATCAGACCAATCCTTCTGTCTCTCTGTCTCTCTGTCTCTCTGTCTCTGTTTCTCTGGCCCAGGAAGCAGAAAGGAAAAGGTCTAGGCAGATTATGCACTTTTCACCTGAACATTTAAGATGACCAACGTCCTAATTCTTCTCTCTACCAAGACAAAATGATGGGCTTTTCCCCCAAAGGGCAGGTTCCAATAGGGGAAGTGGTTCAGCCCTTGTAGAAAGAACCAATTAACTTTCTTTTCTTTATCTAAGTTATCCAATCCCTTACAATTGCTCAAATCAGCCAATTTTCAGGGAGAACAGGAACTTGGCCTGTCTCCAAACATAAATGTTTCCAGAAGTTGCCAGACAAACTAAACATCAGTCAGTGTCAGTTCTCAATACCCTCTGCAATATGGGAGTTTTGTCTCTTCTCTTCTCCACAGTGATGAGACATTCTCTTACTTTTTATTCTTTTAAGTCAGACAAGAAAGATTTTTTTCTGCAACCTAGGCAAAATGGGTTTCCTCTCCATTGCTGACCTGTCCACAGAAACGCACAACTGGTCCTGAGGCTTCTGAGAGCATCTGGACATCTGGTTGATAAGACTGCCCGTCCCTTTGCAGCAGAGCCACTAGGCTTTCCAATAGGGCAAGGGTTCAGCTTGTCTTCAGATGCCAGAGAAGGGGTCTGGGATTCTGCTTAGCCTTGGCTGATTACTTTTCAGCTAATTGCTTGTGGTTTTCTGAGTACTTTTCAGTTGTTCTACTGGTGCCTCTGACCTCTAGAAGCTTTTCCTTTCTTGTACTGAGTGTTCTCCTTTACGACCTCATACAAAGTCAGCTTCTAGACCACCATCCTACCTAGACATTTCTGCCTTGTTTAATTGTGTTTTGCTTTGAGACAGTGTCTCTCTGAATGGTTCACACTGGCCTCAATCTTGCAGCAATCTCCTGTTTTATCTCCCAGGTTAAAGTCACAGGTGGGTCCCCACATGCCTGACTTAGTATATCTTCAATGTTCTTTCTGTTCTTCATAATTTATTGTTTAGCTCTAAATTTAATGAAGAGTAAGTGTTGTTTATATGAAATTATTAGATGCATAATTGCCTAACAAAAGGCTGAAAGGAAAACAAGACAGCAAGCATTGCACTGCTATAATTTGGCTTAGATTGGTCTCCAAAGGTTTGTATGCTGCAGTTCAAACCCTGAGGGAACTGACAGAAAGGATGTAGATTTGTAAAAGGTGCATCTTGAGAAAGGCAATTAGTTCATGGGGCAATCACTCTTGGAAGGAATTAATGCAGTTCTTGCAGACCATGTTAGTTATCAAGAGCAAGTCATTGTAAAAGTGAGACTATACCATAATCTGGGTCCTGTCTACATTTGTCTGGTCCCTCTTAGACTTCTTAACTATATTATGATACAACTGGACATCATGGTATTTGGAGGTTTTAGACACTAGAAGGAAGGTTAAAAGATATACATTATACAAAATCCATTTCAGGTATTTTGTTATAGTAATGAAAGATTGATGATCACGGAGGAAAATGTATGATACCAAATCTAGCTATCAGCCCATAGGTGGACTTTGTTTTACTAGCTTCCGAGATCCTGCTTGCATCTTTTTTGTCTATGTATTACACGTGAATTAAAGGACAGGCTCATCATTGCTATGTATTGTTTGCTAATGGAGAGGCTCAAAAATTGCCATTACTTTTTTCTGAAAAGAGATCTGATTTCACATTGTGTTTAGAAACCTTTATTAATGGCCCCTAACTCTTCTTGATGTGTTGTAGTTATTAGTAGTTTGTTAATGGTAAATTAATATCTCCAACCATAAAAATCTCTGTAGAAATATTTTGAAAACAGAAGCCAGTAAAGTTATGGTTTGAATTAAACCATTTATGAATGAAGCCCAAACTGTTGTTTTTTTCTTTCAGTCTGGGCAGATGCTACTGAACCTTAACACGTTTTTAGGTCGAATAGCCAGAGTATCCATTATGAACATAAAATTCCATTGTGTTTATAATTTTCTGGAGTGAATTTAAATGTTAATTTAACTCTATAGTTAGAATTATTAAGTACATTAACACGGGTATAGTTTAGATAGAAAGGAGTAGTGCTATCAAGCCACAATTAGCTATGTTATAAATGGTTGGATTTACATACCAGAGAAGAATTTCACAGAGTTCAAAGGAAATTGTATACAAAATGTATTTTTACAATTTCACATACACAATGCAGTACAATTTCACATACTAAGTTAAAATACATGTTACTATTTAAAGTTTATTTATATGGAACTAAATGTATAGTCAGAATTTTACTTGAAATTTCTACTGGCAATATGAAAGACAAAAGGCCTTAAAATGTGTCATGGTACAGAATAATTTTCTTGGCTTATAAATGAGTTTTAGCAAAACAAAGACTGAAAAATGAAGCTATACTATAGGAAACATTATCTTTTCTATAATTTTGCTTAAATTAATTCAGCTTGTATGCCATTAAAATATTAATTCCGAAGGTACCCTTTCAGTTTTGGTTTGTCATAACGGGCACTGAGACATTTAACAACTTGACAAAGTGGCTTATGGACGAGCAGATCTCTGAACTGAAGAGATGAGGAGAAAAACAAAATTATTTTATAATACTTTAAAAATATCTCATATATTCTTCAGGCCTTCCCTAAGTATTTTTTTTTTTATTTCTCTTCTACTTTTACAACTTCAAATGAAAGGCTAATTTTATACTTAATACTAACAATCCTTTTAAGTTATATATCTGTATATTCTGTCCATTTGGTGAGCTAAGAACATTAAGAAAATACAGTCTGACCTGAGATGTACAATTGAGTCTAGTAATCTGCTGAAATAAACACATGGTAAAAGCAGAAGCCTAACTTGCCATCTGAAGTCTTAATTTAACATATGATATAAGGACAGACACGACCTATACCTCTATGGTTGCCTTTTAATGGCAACAATATTGGAAATGGGGGGGGGGAGATAGGTGAATGTGTTAGTGGCACTTAAAAATATTCTATAAATTGGTGGCCTTTTTTCCCCAGTTTATTATGGTGAGGACAATGTTAGTCCCAAAGTCACAAAGACATTGTGACATGCTGGAACTTAATTATGGCTCTGATCTCCACTCAAGATGAACTTCTGTGTATTCTGGATCCACTCAGCCTGGTCATTAAAGCCCTTTCCCAATAGGTTAAGCTAGCTATAAGCAACAGGAGTGAGCAACTGACAAGCTTCTACACTTTCTTCATGTGACATATTTCCATATGCCACAAATTTCATCAGATAAATGTGATCTAGGTCTCACTTCTAAACCTAATTAGTGTCACTTATTTCATATTTTTTAGAAGAAAGATAATCCAAAGTCCACAAAACAATAAGACCAATATTCTGTAAGGACTTGGTCTTCCTGTCAATGTTATAGAATTGCATTCACTGAAATGACAAAGTCCCCAACAATGGTCCATACATGCACCTGGAAAATCTTCAAAGGACTGGTAGAGGGTGTCTGATCATGTACATTCTCTTTTATTCAACTGCCTACTTTTCAAATTATTCTCACATTAAATTTTAAGATTCTTATGACTTGTGATAACACAAATCATTTTTACTTAATGTTTACTTTATTCATTAGAAAGTGTGTCCTACTATAGGATGTTAGTATTCCAACACATCTTATCTGGTCAATGCTTATGGCCTCGGGATTGGAAATTTAGAAACTTCAGGGTCTTACTGTCAGGCTAAAAAATAATCAGAGAAATTCGGTGCAAGTTTTGTTTCACTTCCATCAAGACAGCCTTGTTTTAAATAAACAAGACATTGATTTTTATAATATCATTTTGTGTATTAGATTATGTGACATAGTCTTTAAATGATTCTTATGTGCAAAGGTATGAAGGCACAACTTATTTGCAACCAACTTTTAATAAAGGTTCAACCCACCACCCAGCAGACATAGTGGAAGAGAAAAGCTATTAGGATATGGGGGAATTGGACCTGTTCAGCAATAGTTCTTTGAGGACGAGCTTGATCTTCTTTGGCAGCAGTTCAGTCCCATAGCAAACACCAAATATCTCTAAGTGGCTGCAGACCAGTCCTCTAGGCAGGCAGATACCAGGCAGCTGTAGTTCAATCGTGAAGAAACCACCAGGCTCACCAACTGGCTGAAATGGCAAGCTGTCGCAGGAATCTCAGGAGCAGTTCTTTGGCAAATTTCTCTCAATGGCAACATTATCACAAGTTGAGCTATGTAAGGTGAACCAATACATGCTGTCTTTAGTGAAGAATAGCAAGGAGGAACAAACTAAACCAATGCTCAGTGCTCATCTCCTACTGTCTGTGGGGTCATATTTATACTTCTTTGTCAAGCGACCTTTCACATGTTTGCTACATCCAAACATCCTCTCACCTCTGTCTGCTTCAGGAAAACATTCTTTCACGTGTCTGCTTTAGCAAGATATTCTTTCACCTGTGTGCCCCAGCAGAACATCATTTGACATAGCTAGCTTTCCAAAGAAACTAGAAGTTTCCACTTCAAAGGTATGCATGCACATATGTGTGTGTGTGTGTGTGTGTACACGCATATGTGTGTATGTGTTCAGGTCCATATGTGTATGTATACATGTGTGTGCACTTGAGTGTGAAGGGGAAAAAAAATGACCCTTAAGTTTGGTAACTCAGGTGCTGATCACATCATGGAGATAAGGTTTCTCATGGGCCTAGAAATTCCTGGGTAGATGTGGCCATCTGGGCATGTGCCCTAGGGATCTAATGGTTTCTGCTTCTCCAACAACTCAACTACAAGTTTAAGCCACTACACTAAACTTACTTTAAAATGTGGATTCCTGAGCACAGACTAAAGTTCATATGTTTGTATGACAAGTACTTTCCTTACTGTGTCAGTTCCTTTGCCCATAGATGAACAATTTCCCCAAATAATAAAATAAAAATTGACGAAGAGTTTTGATTGTGATTGATGATGATGATGATGATGGTGATATCTTTCTTTTTGAAAGAAATCTTACAGAGTTTTGTGGTTTTCACAGGAAGAATTTTCTAAGAATCCATGATAGAAATCTTATTTCCTATAGACTCATTTTAATTGATTCTAAGATGGATGCAGAAAAAAAAAAAAAAGGTGACTCATTAAAATCATTTTCTGTTAGTAAGTTACTGTGGCTTGGCATCACATGGCTACAGAAAAGATTTCCTTCTAATTCCTTAAATTCTGAAGATTATTCATATGTATTCAGGTTATAAGTATCATTGAAGTTTAATTACAAGATCAACCTTCCCCTTTGAAAAGGAATTAAAGGACACTAGAAGAAATTATAGAGTTCATACACCATACATGTTTACCTATCAGGCTGTATAAACTGATCACTTATGTACTATGGTGATTTGAATACATTTGGCCCAGAGAGTGGCACTATTTGGAGGTATAGCCTTGTTGAACTGGGTGTGTCCTTGTTGGAGGAAGTGTGTCACTATATAGAGGGACTTTAAAATCCTCATAATAGCTGCCTGGAAGCCAGTATTCTCCTAACAGTCTTCAGATGAAACTTTCAGCTACTTCTGCACCAGATATGTCTGAACACTGCCTTGATGATTATGGACTGAACCTCCAAACCTAAAAGTTAACCCCAATTAAATGTTGTCCTAATTAAGAGTTGCCTTGGTCATGATGTTTGTTCACAGTAGTAAACCCTAACTAAGACTTGTACCAATTTCTATTTCAAAAATTGTCTAATTTTTTTTTGTCCAATTTTTTACTTTGCAAAAAATAAAAAAAAATGCAGGGATTCATTTACCATTGTCATGTGTTTGTCAGTACGAGCCTGGGCATGCATCCACAGCAACTGTGGAGGTCAGAGCATACCTTGCCAGGGTCATAGCTCTCATTTCACCACATGAGTTACATGATTGAGCACAGGTTTTTATACTTGGTGGCAGAAGTTATACCAAGGAACAAAGCACCATGTAAACAAACACGAATCAAATAATGCTAATGTGTAAGTCTCACATTAAGGTGAGATGAACAAGTAAGAGATTACTGAAGCATGGAAGATTAACATCAAAATGCATTAAAAGAAACGTGGTGTAAGTATGAACGGATAACTGGAGTTAAATGGAGTTAAAAGAATGTTAGCAAGGCATTAGTGTTTTGATTGTGGCACATTGAGATGTATATTCTCAAATAATACTTTTCAAAGGCATCTGGATTTGAGCTCTCTTAAGTTTCCAGAGAACAGTCCTGCTCAGAAACAGACCAGAAATGTTTGGAGCTAAAGCATCATGTTGGCTGATGGGAAAGACTTCTCTGACTCCGTGCTTCCTTATAGAACTTTAAAAACCTTATATTAGATAATTTATGTGACTTGCATAAGAATATTGATTACAGAGGAGCTGTTCAAAGCAAGGATCCCTTTTTTACAATATTAAAAGGAATGTAGAAATATTTTAAGATTCTATTAGAACGTGAAAAGCTCTAAAGTTTTGTCTTATCCTTCAGGAAATAGAACATGGTGTGTTGATCAAAGAGTAGACATGTACAAACCAGAACTCAGGGAAAGAAATGATCCTACCCTGCCTTTGCTTATAGTAGTCAAGACTGTACTGAGATGACAGCATGGGTGACATTAGAGTTGTGGTAATGCAAAGCTGCTACTCAGGGGAGTTTAAGATTGTGACTGAGGTAGCCTGTGAGCAGGGATGATCAAAGATGACCGTTGTAATAAATATCAATTCAATCCCATCTAGAAGTCACATCTTTTCTATATCCTGGAAATAAAATAATAGACGATAGACAGAACTCTTTTCAAAATGAGCTTGGAAGTACAATTATATGTTCTCTGGGGTAATTTACTTCTTCATAGCCCAGTTTCTCCTCTAATAAAATAAGGATGAGATGCTCTTCTTTATAGGGTTACTGCAATATTCAATAAATTATGCTGTGAAAGCCCTTTGGATATTACCAGATAACTGTATTGTTGGCTATTATTTTTATTTTTGCCCCATAATTTACAGTGAAGACGAGTTGTCCATGACCATAGTGGACAAAACCAAATCACAAATGAATTATATATGGGAAGGAAATGATGGAATTCACTGGAAGATGACAAACAAACACTATTTATACCGAGTCAGTGTAATTTTTATATGAGTAGACCTGTATTTGAATCTCAGTGCTGCCAACATTTAGTGAGTTACTAATGTTTCCACAAAGAATGCATAGTGCATATTTGGTTAGATTATCCTGAGGACTTAATGCATTGGTGAGTATACATTTAACTGATTCCATGCTGAGTGCTTCAACAGAATGGGGCCATTTCCAATAACATGACTTTGAAAAATTAGTAAGGTATAGACACAAAGAATGACTTTGAGATTGGGAGAGTCTATCAGAAAAGATGATTTTCAGGGATGTTTTCTTTTGTTGTTATGGCTTTTTTTTCCCCCATATTTCAACTATCAGGGGACAGAGGCCTGAATTTAAGTTAGAGCAGGATGAGAAATTTTAAAAGTATCATAGGTGAGAAAGGAGGGGTTGGATGGTAGGAAATCATGTGTTTTGTCTATTATTATTATTATTATTATTATTATTATTATTATTATTATTAAATCTTTTTATAGTCTAGTCGTTATACTCCTCCTGGTACACCCATGACTGTTCCTCATCCAATTCCTCCTCTCCCTTCTCCAAGAGGATGTCCCCCACTCCCTCCCCTACCCCACTAGCCCTCTTCATTCCCTGGGTCCTCAAGTCTCTCGAGGGTTAGGTGCATCTTCTCTCACTAAGGCCAGAACAGTCAGTCTTCTGCTGGATGTGTGTCAGGGGCCTCATATCTGCGGGTGTATGATGCCTGGTTGGTGGCTCAGTGTCTGAGAGATCTCAAGGGTCCAGTTTAGTAGAAACTGCTGGTCTTCCTATGGGGTCGCACTCTTCCTCAGCTTCTTCCAGCTTTTCCCTAATTCAACCATAGGGGTCCCTGGTTTCTTTCCATTGGTTGGGTGTAAACATCTGCATCTGTCTCAGTCAACTACTTATTGGGCCTCTCTGAGGACAGCCATACTAGGCTCCTGTCTGTAAGCACACTGTAGCATCAGTAATAGTGTCAGCCCTTGGAGACTTCCCTTGAGATAGATACCAAGTTGAGTCAGTTACTGGACCTCCTTTCCCTCAGCCTCTTCTCCATTTTTGTCCCTGCAGTTTTTAGACAGGAACAATTCTGGGTCAGAATTTTGAGAATTTGGTACATAGTACTTTCCTCATGAACTTGGGAATTTGAAAAGGTTTTAGGAGGATAGAAGGGTAGGTTTATTAATATGAAGTCTAAAATATTTATAGGGCATTGGATCTGGTAAAAATATTAAAATAAAGAAGATGGTAAGAAGCATCTTGTGGATAGGGATGACTGTAAGCCAAGGAAACCCTGTATGGATAAGGTTTGTTGACATAAGCACAGCTGTATTAAGTACCCCAATATCTCAGATCCACAGAAATGGAAAGGCTTTCTCTGGGGTCAGGCTCAGAGGAATAGCAAAGCATTTCTCTGGTCCATGTATGGATCCTATAAACAACTGAACTTTAACTGAAACCATTGGATGCGGAAACTATCAACCATGTCTTTCTTTACCCAGGTGACTGCAACCTGAAAACTGTCCCATTCAGAGACCTCCTACAGAGATTATCTACCTTGCCTCACTCAGTTATATACAATAAACCCGCCTTCCCCTTTATCTTCATACAACAAATTTGCCTCCTTCCTCAAAATAAACAGTCGGAGGGTGGGTGGACCGGAAGGGAAATAAAAATGAAAAAAGAAAAAAGAAAAAAGAAAGAAAGAAAGAAAGGAAGAATGAAAACAATCTCTCTTTTACTTTTCTTTTTCTTTTTTATGTTTTCCCACATTCAGTTTCATTAGTCCCACCTTGACAACAGTTTGTAATGTGCCACCCATAATGTAAACCTGCTCAATGATTTAGGAAGTGGAAGCCTGCTAATGTCACTAACTTGTCCCAGAGATTACACTAATAAATGAAGGAAATCTGATGCCCTGGCTCTTCTTTTCTCTGTGCCTCTTTTCTTGGTGTGTGTATGTGTGTGTCTGCACATGTATGTGCGTGTCATGGTGTATATGTGGAGTTCAGAGGACAGCTTTTGGCAATAGATTCTCTTCTACAATGAAGGTTGTGGAGTTCCAATTCATATCGTCATCTTTTCTTTTTCTCACTCACCAGGATATAATAAATATGTTGAGTTTCCAGGCCACTGATGAATCTCCATCATAATCCAATCCCAGATACTCGATATGTGTGTCTTCATGCTCTTCATTTACTCTGGAAATGTACCTGTCACGTCAAATACAGAGAAGTAAAGTTTATGGCAGAAGGCAATTGGTTTTGTTTGGCAAATAACCCCAGCAAGCATTTGGCATTATAAAATTGAAGTTTAGAAAAAGAAACAAATTACAGTTAAAGCTGGACCACTAAATACTTTACATTTCCTATTGATGAGTTACTTCACAGAGAGTAACAGACATTCGAGGACTGACTGAAGCTGTGGCCTTCAGGTAAGATAAAGGAAATGAGTTGCTAAAGAAAGCAAACATGAAAGGGAATAGCCAAGTTGTGGGAGCAGATACAGGTGGTGGGCGGGCACAAGGATGCAGGAAGAGTGAGGATAGGTCAGAGTGCAAATTCATGCAACCTCTATTTCTTTTCATCTCTTTTTAGTCTCACAGATACTGAGGAGTTAAGTGAACACAGATACTCAGGTGAGAAATAGGTACCAGTCCCAAAGATTATGCTCTATTTACAGATCCACAATATCTCAACTGTGTGGCATTCTGACAGTAGCACTGGGCCAAATGACAGAACACAGTGTTAGTCAGGTGCTTTTTGAAAGTGTTTTTCAAAGCACTGAAACTAAACTCTTCCAAATGACAAATCTTTAGATAAGACAACATTATATTCTCACTGGAGCTTCAACTGGGTAAAACTGCAGACCAGTTAGAGAGAGCTCAAAGAGACAAGGTTGAAAGCAAAGGTCACTGTCTTTCAAGACCAGGAAGTCAGTGTTGAACTTTGAATAAACATCTGGAAGAAGGGGACCAAACATATGAAACAGTGGATTAAAGAGTAGGTGGGAAAGAGGTGAGGGTGAGGCTGCAGAGTACTGCATATCTAACAAGAAGATGAACAGCATAGCAGTTTGTGGGTAGGTAACAGACATAAAGGAGTTATAGATATGGACATTTCCAGTCTGTTGATGGGTAGAAAGGAAGGAGACCCAAACCACAAATTACAAACACAGGATCAGAATAACAGACAGAATGTTGTGCCTGAGGTGTCTCACTCCATGTGACCAAAAAATAGAATAAATATGAAAACAATAGGGAGGGGACAAGATGAAAGTAAATGTTTGTGATATCATACCTCTTAACTAGAAATGATTCTGTTTTCAGAATGTGATCATTTCCCAGTGTCACTCCAATAACCTCAACATTCCATGCAATAGCTATGTGTTGAGCATCTTCTATAATAGCCAAGCTTGCTGAATATGCTCCACCCACTTTAGTATAATAAAGATAGTACCACATTGGCCTTAATACTATCAAGTCTATAGTGATGCTTAAATGTTGGGGACAAATGGATATAGACATTGGAAGAGAAACATCCCATGCTGGCCAGGTGGCAGCCGAATTGCTTTTCATTTTCATGAGCAACGCCTGTTCACAACGTTCACTTGTCTCTCAATGCAGAAAACCAATTTGTAATTTCATATTTCTATAAAGATCATTTACCCTGACTGTAAATCCTTGGAAATTATTGTCTAACTCAGGTGATTTATTATAGAAGTAGGGAATGGGGAGCAGTGAAGCACCAGTCACATCTCAGATTGAGGGATTCGAATGAGCAGATTTCAGTGTGCTCCTAAAGGAAGGGTAAAGGGACTGTGCAGAGCCATTTAAAGGAGCGGGACTGAGACTGCAGGTAAACTTGAAGTACGTGTGATTCCGTAGTAGACTGCTCAACTTTTGAAATATTTTCTGCAGTGGCACAATCTTACTTTCAAAATTGAGTCAGGACACTTTGTTAAGGGCCTGTAGAGAGCCATCTTTACTCTCATAGAGATTTTAGAGCCTTGGCTTGGAGCATATTTGTATTGGGTAAGGTTTTCTCTCTCTGATCAAAAACCGTTGATTAACATTTGCCTCTCAGCTTATTGTTTGTTAGTCTTCTCTCCAGCGCTGGGATTTCTCAAGACAGTGCCAACATTCTCTCAGCTGGACCAATCTTCAGACAAGTCTCTTTACTTCAGAAAACCTTAAAAGAATATTCTCTCTCTCTCTCTCTCTCTCTCTCTCTCTCTCTCTCTCTCCCTCCCTCCCCGTGTGTGTGTGTGTGTGTGTGTGTGTTTGTGTGTTGGTATAACTGGTGTGACAGCTTGTAGAAGTGAGTTCCATCCTTCAACGATATAAAGCCCAGAACTTGAAACAGTGCCCTCAGTTTTGGTGTCAAGCACTTTTGCTCACTAAGTCATCTCAAGTTGTAATTGAAAGTGTGAGTGTGTGTGTGTGTGTGTGTGTGTGTGTGTGTATTCCTTGAGGATTTGTAACGGTTGAGTCTCTCACCAGTGTAATCCATCTCCCAATTTCTTTAGGAGGACAGGAACCTAACTCATTAAGTTCCTTGGTCTATGCTATGAAACTCCAACATGCCATGAAGTACAGACAAGTTCTAGCAAAGCCATCTAGTTACATGGATAACTTGTGTTCTCCCTTTCACACCAGAGCTCACAAATCCTTCTGATGTTTGTCTCAGTGAAGTTGAAATCAAAGCTTGGTATGTTTTCTCTGCTCCACTGCAGAAGTCTTCAATCGAGTTTCTCCTGGAGGTTTAACTTTAGCCAGTACAGATTTTCTTCTGAGGAACCTTGTGCCTCCAACTCCACTGAGGTTGAGAACAGCAAATACACTTCATCTAAGACTTAAACTATTTGTACAAAACTTTAGTGACAAGGATTGGTAGCAATAAACTCTGAATGTTGTATCTCTGAGCATTTGAAACATTCCTGTTATTTAGAAAACATAATTATACCCCAAGGCTCACTGCCTTCATATTTATTATAAGCATTCTTCTCCAAGTTACTTTTTGATGTCTAGTTCTTTTTTGTTTGAATTTTTAATTAATTTATTTATGTATTTACATCCCTAATGCTACACCCCACTGTCTAGTTCTTTATAATATGACTTTGCATATACAGACGCACATGGATGCACACACATATGGGAAGCTTTCTACTCTTGATTTTTCCGTATCTTGTCTTTAGTTGACACAGCCATTTAGTAAATCTCTTCTTGTGCATCATTTATACAGAAAATTCATTTACTTGCTGAAGTTTACACTTTTCCCAGTGCTTGAAAAACTCACTCCGATAGTTTGTCTTAAAGCAAACAATGCATATTGTTGGACTGTGTTTGGCTCTGGTTTTGCTTGTGATTTGCTCATTTTCTTGATGATTGGTATCACAGTGGTATATGAATTTATGGACTGTAATTCCATAAAAAATGAAATTCATGCAGCTTTTTGACACTTTCTCAGAGGGTGTGCTTCTCTTTTAGATTTTATTGTAGTTCAGTGTTTTCTGCTCTTTCTTCTTGTTACAGACCTCAGTTCTGCTTTCTGATGCACTGCTTTTATTTTCAAGAGGTCTACTTCCTTGGTAAATGTATGTATTCTCTGCAGCAAATGAAAGTTTTTGTTTCTTTTTCCACTCTTTTAAACTAAATTTTTATACTATACGCTTTGATAATGTTTTTCTCTCCCCAACTCTTCCCCATCTCCCTACCCACCTAACACACACATGTAACAAATATGTAAATATATATGTATATATACTTATATGTTATATACTTATACAAACTAAAGTTTAGAACAAAGAGTTTAAGCCTTTAGTAAAATGTATTTGCTGTTTTTAACCCCAAAGGAATTGGAAGCACGAAGTTCCTCTGAAGAAAATTCATACTGGGTGAAGTTAAGCCTATATGAGAAATGTGATTGGAGACATTTGTAATGGGGCAAAGAGGACATTCCAGACTTTGAATTCAACTTCGTACACACACACACACATACACACAAATGTAATATAATATTATTATGTATAAACACATATATCTTTATACATAAATAATATGTAATATATTATTTATATATCATATATTATATATGTATATCATCTTTTTCTCTATCTAAAAAAACCCAAAACAAAAACCAAAAGTTAAAAAATGCAAGAAGTGAAATACTTGCGCAGCAACACAAAAATGAATATTAAAGGAAATAGCCAAATGACTAATAAGACAAAACAAAACAAAAACCAAAAAGCCAAAATTACAAAGCAAAACAATATCACCAGCAAGAATCCCTATCACCTACAACAAAGACCTGCTGCTACATATACTGGTGACATGTATAAATATATAAATATTTGCTGACACACAAGTGATGGGATGAAGCAAGCACATTTTAGGTGGATTTAAGGTCCACTTCATGAGATGGAATATAGACACGATACTGCTACAGGTGCTATTATGGCTTCGCTGGCCATTTTTTTTCCCATGCAATTTAAGGACAGGGTCCAGCAGGGAAGTTCACCTTTCAAATTGCCCCAGGCTTTCTTCTTTCCCTGCTGCTGTCAGTGATAAAGGAGGCAGTTCCAAAATTTGTTTAAGTTCCTTTATTCACAAAAGGAAGAACTGAGATATTAAAGGACTTAGAAATGGGCTAGCCCTTTGATAAACATTCATCTTCTTGTTGCTGTCTTTCAATATCTAGTATAGGTGGGAAAAAACTATTAACTGCTGTAAATTCTGACCTTCATTTTTTTTTCATAGAATTAATGATGAAAATAGCCAATTTTCATTGATAGATAATTGTTTACCCAAATCTAAATATTGATTGACATTGGTCTCTATGCCTTACTCCACCTAACAAGTATATAACCTGTGGCATTGAGTTGGTGGCTATGTCATTATTAGATGCTTGTTGTAACAGTGAGTTCATTACATGGTTCCCCAAGGAAGTTCTGAAGCTATGGAACCTGTGAGGAGACTTTGGCTGAGAAGAAACACTGACATATGTGAATTCAAATGCCACACAGTGAGTTCTTGAAATGGAGTCTGCCTGGCTAGTGGGATTTAGTGCAGCACGCATCACTTGCACAGGAAAATGAACCAAAGCTTCACATTTCCCTAATTTAGAGCTACTCACATGCTAGAAATATTATGGAAAACATCAATGCATCTCCATGTATCACAACCACTTTGTTTCATTGAAAGGAGAAATAGAACATTTGTAAGGGATAATAAGGACTTAAAATAGATGAATAGCGATGATTTCCACTTTTAAAATTGCTATTTTATTGCCAACTTATGTTAGCAAGGTAATATCTTCATTTTTACATTCTTAGAAGAATTCAGTAATTCTCAATAAAAATGAAGGAAATTGAAATTATTGTAATGAGCTAAACTTGGAGGGATGTGCACTAATGTATTTGGAAAGACATTGTCCTGTGAACCTTTAATTGGGATTATAGCCTATAGTGCACACAAAACTCTCTTGTATAGATCGGGCTGAGAACACTTTTTCCTGTGTAATGCTGGGTGCTGGTATTTAGCCTTGAATGAATGCTTATGCATCTATACTGACCTCATACTTCTTATAATTAAGTCATTAAAATGGTGACTATTTAAAATGACGAAAGCATTCTTTATAAACATGTGCATGTTTTAAATTGTTTTGGTATACACTGTGGAATGTAATGAACAGCAGACATGGTGTGTGTCTGCATGATGTTTTGAAAATTGCCAAACATAGCCTTCAAGTGACTGGATCTTGTTTCCCACTAGTAGTGCAATGAACTTTATATGTCCCACATAATTCTCAACACTTTCTCAAAGGAGAAACAACTTCATGAAGTTGGCTACTCCCATATTGTGTCAGTGGGTGAGAGCATATACTCATGTCCTTATTAACATTGTGTACTTTCCTTTTTGAAGTGTACACTTAAGTCTTTACTCATGTTTAAATTATTTGCTATTATTGACTTGTAGGATTTATCTATTCAAGAATCAAGTCCATTATTGTTATTAAAGCATATTTTGGGAGTATTCGCCTGAAGTTTTTGTGTTTCTAATTCCTATTTAAATGTCTTGTGGAAAGCAGCTTGGGTGTTTGCTTTTTAATTTTGTTCTGGAGAGATGAGTTTTATTTTTTAAATTATTAGTTTTTTATTTACATCCTGAGTGCATATTGTCCTCTCTCCTCTCTTCCCAGTCTCATTCTCTGCTTTCTCCTCCCCCCTCTGTCCTCCATTTCTCCTCAGAAAACCTAAGGCATCCTATGGATATCAACACATGTTGGCATATCAAGTTACAGTAGGACTAGGTACATCTTCATGGTGTGCAATTTTTAATTTTATTCAAGTGTAATTCTATTTTTCTTTTATGATTGTTCCTGTTAGTAATGTGACAAAACAATATGTTGCTGTTTTGGCCATAAATATATTATCGTGATTATTGTGTTTTTTTCTACCATGTTTTAATCTGCATTTGTATCTGTGAATAGTGGCAGGTTTATTTTCAGGTTTCCTATCAGGCAAGAGTGAAGTTCTCTGTGTAGCCATAGTTCTTTGTTCTAATACCATCGCAGGAAAATACCACATTTCCAGAAACTATTTACTTTTCTTATGAATTAAACATTCCAGGATTCTTGAATGTTAATCTACTTTCCTAGCTTTATGCTTTTCCCATTTTATCTTGGATTTCAATATTTTTAGTCAATATTTCAGTTTGGCATCATGAATCTCCAGCAATATTTGCCTTCTCAAGACTTAAGGTCTCCTGTATTGTCACATACAGCTTAAGTTCAACTTGTCATTATTTATCAAATCCTCTTGGGATTTCTATTAGAAACTATTGACATTACAATAGTGAGTCTCTCTAGGTCCAATCATGTTCTTGTTTGCTTTGTTCTTTAATTTATGATAGGAATATACTGTATATTTTAGTTTAGAAGACTTGCAGGGCTATTATTAAGTTTATTAAATTTCCTTATGAATATTGATGTTACTAACTTTATAGAGTTGTAAGAGTAGTTTAAAGTCACATTTTCCATATTTAGTGATGTATCCGCATCTGTCCTGCTTATAAAATATTTGATGTCTATGAACTCTACTCCAGGTTGTTTCTTTCAGGTTTCCTCCCTCCTTCATGATACTTACTGAAAGTGTCTGCATCTACACAGAATTATATTATAATTTTAAGCTACTATAAACTCCTCTGCAGAAACACTTTACCTGTTTCTGATTTGGGATCTTAAACCAAAGTTGGGGTGAAGATCTAATGGTTAACTCTTTAGTTAATAGTGGACTTCTTGTTTGTTTTAAAATTCTTGGACAATTTTGTACATGTATGTAATGAATACCTACTGTTATTCACATTTTCATTGCTATTCTTCCTACCCTGAAAACTCTTTCTAATAAGTCCTCCTCCTCCTTTTATGTCTTCTTATTTTAATTGTAGTTGCCCCTATGTTTATGAGTAGGTGGTTATTTAATAGAGCACGGACAACTTGTCATGATCATACCACTGTTTGACTGACACCTCCTTTCCCTGAAACCATTTAATGCCCTAAACACCCAGGACCTTCACATAGGCCCTGCTCCACTGGTGATGAAATGTTGATAGGTCTAATCTGTACAAGTCTTGTGCCTTATAATAGAAGTGAGTTCATGACCCAAATGGCTACGCCATATCCAGAAGACATCATTCTGCTGTGTAATCTCCAATTCTATAGCTCTTATACATTTTCCTCTGCATCTTCTAGAATGATCCATAAGTCTTGCAAAGGATGATAGATCTGTCCCACCTAGGCCTAAGCACTCCACCATCACTTACTCTCAGGATTTTGGCCAGCTATAGATTTTTGCATTAACTACTCTCCAAATAATAAGGAACTCCTCTGATGAGGGCGAAGAACAGCATAATCTCTGGGTATAAACATGAGTACTTAGAAGACTGTTAGGTGGATAGCATCTGCTTTCCAGTTGGATTTGAGAACTGTAAAACAGGAGGAAGTTCATGCCTGGTTCTTTGGCTGTGGTCAAGAGCCCTCTGATAGTAAACTAATGGGCCTTAGTCAGGAAACTTATTTGTATTTTTTTCTTAAATGCAGATATGAAGAGCAATTTTAATTGTGTGTGTGTGTGTTGTGTTTGTGTGATGCATCTTATGTCACTTTTTGAGAACTGTGATTGTTTTTATTTTCTTATTTAAAGTTCTTTTTTCATACAATATATTGTCATAGTTTTGAAAGACCAAATATTTTGGGTTCAGACTTCATCTTAGAGAACATGACCTAAGGTTGAACTTAAGTTAGCAGTCCGGTACCTAGCACCAATATCCAGGTTATCCTCCAAACAAATCCTGAGTATAGCACCAGTTTCCAGGTTATCCCCCAACAAACCTGCACCTCCAGGTTGCAAGCCTGCTCCTGACACTTCACTTCCTAATAGCCATCAATCAGAAAGAAACCAGAAGTTAAGTTGTGGTTTGGCTCCCAGCACCAGCCATAATGGTCCCCAAATTAGATGTGTACCAGGCTAGATGTCCTCTTCTTGCCTCTATAGATGCTTGCCTGGCACTAGGCTCCAGGCCTCTCCTGTTATTCTGCATCAGAGACAGTGGTATGGCCCAAGTTGGAGCTTGAATGGAAAGACCCTAATGGAATTGCATCAGATTTGTCTCCTTGGTGGTCTTTTGGGGGTACATGAATTCTTCCTGGGACAACAGCTTGCCTATCCCCAACTCTTTCCAGATCCTCTCCACCTTTCCACTCACCCAGCCCCACACCATTACTTTCTCTTTCTTTTAAAAAACAACAAAACTGAAAAGAAAGATACAACACACTAAATGCACACACACACACACACGCACACACACACACACACACACACACACATACCTAAAGCTATAAAAACACAAAATTGGAAACCATAATATACAAGCCAAAGACCAGTGAGACAAAACATGAGCAAGCAAAGCAATATGAAAAAAAAAAAAAAAAAAGCTACAACATTCCCATTGAGTCTGTATTATGTTGGCGATGTACTGCTGAGCATGGGGCCCTATCTTTAGAACTGTGAGTTCTTTTTAAAAAAGAATTGTCCATATTTTGTAAATTTTTAAGTCCATTGAGAAAATCCCTATATTATATTCCTGTGATTTAGTGTTCGTAGAACTGTAAAAATATCCCCTTTTTACTCAAAATGCCAGTCACATGTTTTCTTATTCTTTTAACAGCCTTACTAGGCTTACAAACTCTAGGCTCAGGCAACTCTAGGCTCTGTTGCTTGTATTCCAGTATTCTAGGATTGGCTTGGCTTCCTTATCCAATTTTGTTTATAATTTCATCACTTCTTTCCCTGTTCTTGTGTTGCTACTAATTGTTTTTTTCTTTCTGTTTTTCTAAAGCCTGAGGGCTGCAAATTATATTAACTTTAGTCCTTCTTATTTTAGATCACAAACACTAAAAGTTGTAAATTCCACCCTAAGCATTGTCTTAGCAACTCACCCAAGTTCATACAATCTTTCATTATCCCTCAATTAGATTCATTTTTAATTTCCCCATGATTTTATGCTTGATCAATAGATTTTGTTTTAAAAATTCACTGTTTTGTATCTAAATGTTTGTTGTTTTCAGTTATAGGGAAATATATTTAAAAGCAATTCTTATTCCAACCCAAAAAACTTCTGTATCAAGGTAGGTGAGAAAGATATTGAATTACTGAATGATCCTTAAATCACAATGTGATGTTCAACACCAACAGTCTCCCAAGAAGTAGCACAAACTGGAGAATGCTGTGACTATATAGCCAGGTAGATGTAATCTACTACCTACATAGTGTCAAGATTAGCAAAAGCTAGCCATCATTCAAGAAGATTCACCATCTGGATAAGAATTTTAATCCAGCAACATGGCTGCTCTGATCACATTCAAAGACCTTCTAGGTCTGTGTGATCCTGCTGTCTGGAATACATACACACCATTAGTGTACACCTTTAATCTCAAAGGTCTAATTGAGGGGCCGACAAAATGACTCATCAGAAAAAGATTTGACAGAATGAGTCAACTATAGGAAATGTGCAAGTCTCAGGAGAAAAATTATTTAAGAGCAGTGAAGGGAGAGTCAGTTCAGCAATTGAGTTGTGAGTTAAGTCAGTTGAGTGGAGTTGATTTCAGTGCAGTTCAGCCAATTAGGAGCCAGTGTAGTTGAGTGCAGTGCACTGGAGTTGTGCAATGAAGTGCACATCAGCAGGCACAGTTGAAGCTAGAGAATAAGAAGGAGCCAGAAGATTTGAACAAATTGTTAGAGTTAGTTTGAGCCCAAACAGAACAATTCAGTGAGAAGCTGAGAGAAGCCAGATTGAATCAGCCAGGTTGGAGAGCAGTTTGAGGCAGAACAGCTCAATTGAACAAGCCAGCCAGAGTTCAGAAAGAACTAGAGTGAGCTTATTCAGCAGTTAGTCTTAGGAACTGTATCATTCTAGACCTAGGTTAGCAGAAGAATTTGGAAGAATGTACAGAGGCTAGAAGCTTCCAGGCTAAATCTAGGGATAGTTGGAACAGAGAAACATACTCTGGGCTCAGCTCAAGCTTTGTATTCACACAACTTGGGTACTGCTCTTATATTATTTCTTCATCTGGGAAAATTGAAGTCACCTTTAGAACTTCCATCATTTATCACATACAGAGCATCCTGAATTTAGTTTGTAGTTGGTATGACTGTCTACATGCATGCTTCTTTTTTCTTTCTCTTTCTTTCTTTCTTTCTGTTTTTCTTTCTTTCTTTCTTTCTTTTCTTTTCTTTCTCTCATTCTGTATTTTTTGCTTTCATGATAACAGTTGATTTTGAAACATAGAGCTAATCTCCAACTAGTGGCTTCATCTATCCATTCACAGAACTAGAAAACGGAGGGATTATCTTCCTCTTTATTAGCATTCAACTTGATCCTTTTATAAAAGGTAGATCTGTAAGATGGTGGGGCCTGAGGCTTGTAAGAAGTTTACTGATATTTTTTGAGGGCAGAAAAGGAATGTATAGCTGTCATTCTTACAAAAACATTTTGAGAAAGAAAAAGATGAAGTGTCTTCCTTCAGCTTTGTCAGGATCTCTTCTCTGATGCCTATGCTGTATTTACTATCACCATGATTTCTCTTCCATGACAGCAACAGTATGGCTTTTCTACTTAGAACGACTGGTTCTACCTTTCTCTGTGTAAGTTGTGGCTGTCAAAATATCTAGGAAATCTATTCCAAGGCAGTGATCCCCAGCAAAGCTATGTTAACAGTAAGGAAAGTCCCATGCCTGAGTGATTATCAGGATTACTTCCATATTATAGAATTATAGATTCTTTTTAAACATCAGTAAATTATTTTTACTAGAGGGAGTACCTTAGGACATATGCCAGTGGAATGAGTAATCAAATCCGATTCTTGAATAGCAATACAAAAGCATTGTCTCACTCATATAACAATTGTATAGGCTGCAGTGACATCATTATAACATACAGTTTCAAATTAAAAAGTACCCAGATAGTTTTTCATGAAGCCTTCACTAGCCACAGCCTACAGAGAGTTTACCGGTGAATCTTCATTCTAAAATTTTAATTAAAGGATCTCCTTGCAATGTTCAATATATTTTCTCCCTTTTCCAGTCAATCACATATGATCATTTGTGTCCACTAGCCATTATTTTGTGTTCCCAATTAATTCTCCATAATTGTAAAATATGGACATCTGTGACTGTCATATATTATTTGTTTTGCTATGTTACATGTCTGTCTATACATTCATATTGTGCCTGTTGAACTTTGCCATGTTTAAATTACTAGTTACTAATACCAGGATCCATCTTTGTTACTTTCATTTTGGTATTCTAAACAAACTAGTAAAGATTGTTCATTTGATCAGAATGATGGTGAAGATGGCAGGTTACACTGTCCACTGTATTTTGTGTTTTGTAATATTGTCATCCTCAGGATCCTGCCATGCTTCCTCTATCAAAGGATCCAGACCCATTGGCTGAATTCCATGAGTCAGCCAGTGTATACCTCTCTGTGTGCTGCTGAGCAAAAACTTCTTTTGGAACCCCTTGCAGTGTTCTGAAGTGAGGAAAGAGAAGCCTGTAGATGGGTACTAACAGCTGGTAAGAAAGACACGCGAATGACTGAGAGTCCTTTGTGTCTACTCAGTGGCAATGACTTTGCTGATGATTCATATAAGACTGATTTTCCTTCTCTTGAGAAAATAAAAGTGTAATTACGTGACAAGTTTCCATTCTCCTGTTGACATTCATCAGATTAACACTGTTTGTTTGGGTTTTCCAACTGATTAGTGCTCCTATTCTTCATCTTTCTGTCTCCACACCAAGGCATAATCATTTACCCAAGCCCTCAATTATTGTCTGATCAGGTCTCATTTCCATGCTTACAATTTTTATCCATAGGCTATAGAGATAAAAATGGAACTCTTGGAGGGAGAATCTGGGTTAAGATAAGAAGAAAATGCAGAGTTGAGGCACAGGGGACAAGCTTGTATCCTGAAGCAGCAGGTAATTCATTACCAGCTAAAGAAGTTGTGTCTTTATTCATTTTTTTCAAAAGAACCTACTGATAACAGAAAATATCCTTGTCTAAAGATTATCTCCTGCCTCTTCTCTCAAGCAAATTGAGACAAAGCGGAATTAAGCCCTGGGTGGGAGACAAGGCAGCATAGAACCAAAGGCACAGGGTTCTGTGTAAAGAAAAATGCCTTAATTCCTGGTGTGTCTTTCTCTTTCATTTTTCTGGATATTTTCATCTGCTCATCCAGATAATTTTTTATTTTAAACTTATTTAGAATAATAGTCACCTCATAAATAAGTTTATTTGCTCTGGAGGCCCAAAAACCTCTACAAATATGTTGCTTTAACCAAATCAAAATAACTATCTTTTGGTCACTCAAGATTGGAATCACATAAACCCGTTCGTTTTAAGGATGACACATGAAGGATGTTTTATTGGCTAGTATTTTAAAGAAGTAAGAGCAGGGGACACTATAACTGAGCATCTTTCTTGATTGCTAGTGTGGTCACACTTTCAGTTCAGACTGCCATGTGTGTCAGACCACTGGCAATGACATGTGGTTTTACATGTGAAGTAGTCTTCCTTTTCAGTATCTGGAATATTTGTCCCTCCTAAGAAGCTCTCATTTGTGTGGAAGCCATCATTAATTATATCATATGTTATTGCAAATGTACCCCCTCCCAATGAAGAAGCTGGTAAACTGTCCTTTAATCTTATCACTAATCCTAATAATCATTTTAGTAAAGGCTCTTAAGGGAGCCATTTTTTTTTCTTTCCTGAAAGTAGCTAGCTGGCTGGATACATGCTTTCTAAGGTATCTGTCTTTTTCAACATGGTTAGACCAGTTGGGCCTACCCCTGCATCAGCAGCAGGAGGTTAGTATGGTCAAGTTGTTTACCATCCTTCTGCCAGGGAACCATATACCCACATGAAAAGGCTTGTTTTACCTTTTCTTCCTATTTGCTAAAAGTGAGTGACAGAGTTCAGTGGGAAAGAGAAAACTCTACAGAATTTGAATCTTCAATAGTAGTAAATGAAGCTGGGTCTGGCTGAGCATGGCTATAATCCCAACTCTGGGGAGTGAGACAGGCAGAACTTGAAGCAACAAGACTGAGAGCAACAGAAGAAACCAACACTCTGAACAAGTTTCCTTATACTTTACATAGTTAACCCTATACACATTCATATTCATGTAACACACACACACACACACACACACATGCACACACACACACACACAAAATATCTAAAACAAAAGAGTGATAATTCAGTTATTTCTCTAGTTTGGTTGAAGACTGTAGTGTGATGCTGATAAACTGTGATTTCAGTTTGTAGACTTTTTTTTTTTTTTAATGAAAGAATAATACTCTTTCTGAACTTCCCAGAACTGAGATAAAAAATTTTGTAAAAGACTTCCACAATGTGAAGGATGTATGATCTAGCAAAAGCTTAAAAGTTAGACTTGTGTCTGTTTACATATCTATAGAATATTAATCTAATAAAGCCATTTACATAGCCATTTTTAGATGTTTTTAAAGGCCGACTTGCTTAAGTGGCTTGAGATTTTCATTCCTTTTTTGCTTTCTTTAGACTAATCCCTGAGAACTGCAAAGGAATGCCTGACATCGTCTACAATTACTGTAAATTAAACAAACAACATATACCTTATTTGTACATGATAACCTTGAAAATGGGCAAAACAGCTTTTCCTGAAATAAATCGCAGAACCCTCAGTGGTCCTGTGGCAGAGAACATTAGAAGAAAGAATCTTCATATTTACAGATCATTTATTTTCATTTGGCATGTTTTTGTTTAGTAACTAAAGCCACAAATAAACAAACACTGCAACTAAATCTTTGTTGGGAAGGAACACTGATCTCACTTTCTGTAATAGAAGAATAACTCACTACAAACCATAGAGATCCATGCACATCTGTTTTCACTACAGAATGAATCACAATAGCCAAGTTAGGGAATTAGTGTAGGTGTCAGTCAACAAATGAATAGCTAAAGAAAACATGACCTGTGCACAGTGGTGTTTCATTCAGCCATGAAGAAGAAAGGAGTTATGTTGTTGACAGGAAAAGAGATGCAATTGCAAATCATCACCTTAAAGAAATAAGTCAGACTTGGAAAGGCAAATACTGCGGCTGTCTTTCTCTGGGACACTAGATTTTATAGAGACTAATCAAAATCTTCATGTAAATGTCCTAAGAGTAGAAGCAAAATTGGGAGGATAAAGGTGACTAGCTGGAGGAGGGTTGGTAAGAGTGGAGAGAGAGGACAAATATCTCCAAGTACATGATACACTTGCACGGTTATCATTATCAGGGCCATTACTAGCTACATGCAAATGAGAGAGAAGACAATGTTCTTAATTCTTAAGCTAAAACAGAGATTCCAATGAAACTGAGCAACTACATTTTTGTTATAACTTACTTTTCCAAAGGGCTAGATTGGCAGCCATCCATGCACTTAATAAATAGTTGAACCTCCTGAGATGCATTCAGGCTAGCCATGGTTGTTGACCACATAGTCAACAAATATTTCAAATTAAAGCAGTCAGCTCTGAAGCTAGGTTAAGTGGGGATCAACTTATAGTCTTTCAATAGTCTTCTCCTGCAGTTCTTAAATGTGGAAGCAAAAGAGCTTGATTTCTTACTATAAATAGAACAATCTGGTTATTGCAAGTCAGACAATTTCAAAGGCATTCTCTAGACTTTTCTCTTCTTTAGACTGGTTTTCTGTACCATACTTTATATACCTATGTACTATAGCATACTAATTATTTTTTAATTAATTTTCTCTTTGTGTGTGTGTGTGTGTGTATGTGTGTGTGTGTGTGTGTGTGTTTGAATGGGAGGGATCGAACTCACTCATATCTACTTTTGTAGCATTTCTTTCTAATCAAATCTTTGAAACACTTCCAGTGGATTTTGGATGTATTCATCCCCTCATCCGTCTCTTTTGCTAAACCCCTTTCCTTCCCTCCTTTCCATTCCTTCCTAACACACTTCAGATTTCTTCCTTTCTCCCCCGTTTTTTCTTCACATGTCAAGTTCATTTTGCATTACACAGCTAGCCTTGGGACTGGCGCCAACCATGGTGTGTAGTCAGCCTTAAAGGGTCACGTCATTAAATAAGCATGACTCCCTCTCCTAACAACTGTCAATGCCAATAGCTCCTCAGTTAGTAGTGGGTTTCACGTCCACTCCTCCCCATTTTCTGGAGACATCTTTCTATCTCCCAGAAAAGCAGTTTCATATGTATAACCTTCTCAGGTTTAGAAAATAAATTATTCTTTTACAGTATGTTTTGTATGATGATAGTATTCAATCTATACTCTTTTCACTTGCTTACATGTCTATTTATAAATGGTTTACATGATAGCCAGGAAGAATTCTAAACATTCAATTTAACATTAAATGATGGTCATGAAACACAATAGTATAGCTTTTGAAGGATATCGAATTACGTGAGACCACATTTATGATCTAGCATGTAGGTAGGCAAACAATTGTAGTAGGGTTGTTTTTTTGTTTGTTTCTTTTTTTCCATGTTGCTGTGACAAAATACCCCGTCTACATCAAATTTAGGAAGAAAGGGGTTATTTTGTTTGGGAATCAAGGGTGTTCCCTATTGATGAGATGTAATGATATAAGAGTCTGATGATGTTTTGTCTGTTGTGTGCTGCCTTCTCTCTGCTTCATAGCTTCTCCTCCATTGGCTTGAAAATAGCAGCTGACCTTCTTTCTTCTCTCCATCAAGTATTCAATCTTAACAAAATTTCCTTGTTGTCTTTGTTATGAAAGTTATCTCAGTATCTATTTCCAGGAGATCAGGGAGGCAGAAGGATGGGAACAGGAATCAAATTGAAATGCTTCAAGGGATGTTACAGTCTGAGAACCTACCACACTTCAATATTGGGTATCCCAGGGTGGACTTGACACAGCTAGCTTGGGTTCAGGGCTTTCTCTTCAGATCCATAATTCACAAAATCTACAGTCACTTTATGTGAATCGCGTCACTAATTTCTTCCTGAATCATGATACAATGTGTTAAGGGTTACAAAAGTACCACAGTCACAGAATATATGTCAAAATACTGGCTATGCTACTTCTTTTATAGAACCTTCCCATTGCTTTCAATGAAAGAAACCTTTTCAAATTAATGTTTGTCAGTTTTTAAGTCAGATAATTATGAGAATATCAGATTGTCCTTGTATTCCGACTTACAGTAAATTAAATTCAGGGCTGATAATGGCTTTCTACATAGAAGGCTGTGTCTTAGAAATGAACAACTTCAGAAGTTGTCTATCATCAGAGAAAACACAGCCATACACTTTGCTTCAATCCTTACAAATGAACAGACTCTTCATGTACCACATACTTTTGTACTCTAAGACTTATATTTATGTCCAAGAAAATAAAGTTGCACAACGAAAGCCAGTCCTTAAGAGCTCATTATATTCAATTCATTCTACTTAGAGCAGAGAAGGTTAAAAAGAAGGCATGGAGGGAGAAAGTTGTAGGTAAACAGAATGAGTTGTTATATTACCTTGGGCTGAAAGGAAATATTTTGACAACAGGTCATTATAAACAAACAACCTAAATTGATTGGAGTGGTGCCAACTACTAAGGAATCATGGTAATAAATTCTCAATCATGAGCTAGGTAAACAGAATCTTAGCTCTAGTTAAGCAAAAGCCAAACCTTTTTTGTTATTTGAACACACTTGTCCCATGCTTCAAAGTAGAATATTCATCTTCCAGTTTGCGTAAAATAATTTTATTTTTGCCAGATCCTTTTTTTTTTTTTTTATCTTGGTTTTTCAAGATGATTTCTCTGTGCAGTGCTGGCTGTCCTGGAACTCATTTTATAGCCAAGCTAGCCTCAAACTCAGATATCCGCCTGCCTCTGCCTCCTGAGTAAAGGCATGCACCATCATCATGCCCAGCTCAGACACTTTTTAAATCCATGTCCTTGAAGAATACCCCTGAGCATACAAAACCCCCAAACATTGCTGAGCCCCATTCATTTCTATGGGAAAGCACAGTAAATGCTAATAAATGTTCAAAAGCATTTCTTTCAAAATGATGAGTTCTGGGAGAATCTTGCATACTTCAAATATATTCTTACAAAAATGCTGTTGAAACTGTTAATTGTCACATCAAAGATTGCACCTTGATCTAACAGTAGCACAAAAATCAACACAAAACTGACAGAAGATTTAACCATAAGATTGTGAACTGTAAACATTCTGGAAGAGAACCGAGGGGGAACCATGATAACCTGGGTTTTCAGAATGATTTTTATGGCTCTGTCACCAAAAGAGGCACAGGCATTGGGAAGATAACCAAGTGAAACTTTGTCAAATAAGAAGTCTGTGCAGCCTAGGGAGCCAGGATAAAAATGCTTTCAAATCATATCGCTGCTGCTAGGTAACCTTCCCGAATTTATAAACAATTCCTCTAATCTACAACGTAAACAAACGGAACCAAAAACCTCACTCATAAGCCAAATAAAAATGAGCTAGCTATTTAGATTAAACAATTCTTCAAAGAAAATACTTAATATCCGACAGGTATAAGAAAAGAATGCTTCCTAATTCTCACCATCTGTAAAGTGGAAATTAAAGTCATAACACCCTATACATGTCATACTGTTTGCATAATTTTTACAAAGGCAACAATAGTTGGTGAGGATGGATAGACTGGAACACTGTACATGGTTTTGGAAGCTCCATTGCTGTAGTTGCTGTGGAATCTATTTTGGAAATGTGACCAAAGCTTCAAAATAGAAAGCAATTCCATTTTGGGATATTAATACACACCGAGTTTTTTAAGACAAGCATGATAGCATTATCCATAGCAGCTATGCTGTTGCAAGTAATTTTTAAAAGGCTCACACTTGGTCCAGCTAGGCTGTGAGACCAGCAGCTGCCTACCTGCTAGCCAATGCCTCTCCCACAAGTGCTGGCTTTGCCTCTTCCACAAGTGCTGGCTTTGCTTCTCCAGAGCTCCAAGATTGCTCTCCTGCCAGCCCACGCTCCACTGTGGTTACCTCTCCCCTGGAACTCAGTCCTTTGCTTAATCTTCCTGTTCCAAAGCCTGGCTAAATTCAGCCCCGGCTATGTTCTTTCTCTTCTGCCTACTTGAGTCACCTCAGAAAACACCAGCCAGCTTTAATATTTAATACCAGCCGGATTTGTATAGGTAATTCTCCAACCCCAATAAGCCTTTACAAAGAACACACAATTCAGTTATAGTATTTATAAGATGCACACCTAGATTGGGTAGATATATCACTATACTGCCCTATTCCCCAGCTATGAGATCCCTTGCTCATTGCGGCTCCTCCAGGCCAAGTGGTTCTGCTCCATCTTCCACTTCCTCTTCCTCCATCTTCTTTTCTCTTTGTCCCTTCATCTCATCATCTCTGCTTCCTCCTTCCTCTCTCTCTTCTCTAAAACTTCCAACCCCACCTTTTTTTTCCACTGCCTAATCACAGGTTCAAGCCTTTATTTGACCTGTTAAAATAGGGAGCAGGTTCACATGGAAACACCTGAGAATGAGATCCACTCCTCTTCAGGGGCAGGATTAGCATCAAAATACAAACAGCATTAAGGTAACCTACAACACCAGGGTTATTAAAGTCAATGCTAACAAACACATCAATGGTTAAAAGCATGTGATGTATGCCTACAACATGTCTTTTTGTTTAACTTTTTAAAAGGAGAAAATACTTCAGTATACAGCAACAGGGATAACACTTAGGGGGCATTGGGGTCAGTATAATAAATCAGACATGAAAAGACATACTGCCCAAACCATTCAGGTTGGTATTTATCATCAGAGTCACAGATATATAGTAGAATGGCAATTGTCAGTGTCTGGACAGAGTGAATTGGTAAGTTACTTAATGTTAGTGTTAATTTTTTGTGTCCACTTGACAGGGCTGTGTGATGTTCCAATATACGGTAATCCATCATTTCCTCATCAGTTGAGAAGAGGTAAACATCCCAATCGGGGGATTAAATAAAGTGACTCACTGCAGTTGATTCTGACAGACACTATCCACTCTCTTGAGTGTCTGAACAGACAAGAGGTCAGAGCAGATTGGATTCTAGCTCTCTTTGAGATAAGGGTTCTGCTTCTTACCTTGGACATGGCAGTTTCTGTTTCTGACTGCTGGATCCTGGTACCTTGGATTGGCACCAGAGTCATTGCCCTCCCTCAGGCCCTCTTGTCAAACTGGGGTTATACACTGGACTCTGGTTGCCAGACTTCAAGCTTTAGGTTGAATCATGCCACTGTATTTTCTTGGTATCCAGCTTATAGATGGCACAGTGTGGGACTTAGCCTCCTTAAACACAAGATGCCATTTTCAAAATGAATCTTCTGCTCACATAAGCCTGTGATTGTCTCATTGGTCTGTGTTTTGGAGGTTGCTGGCTAATACACTAGCCAACAGACCTAGAGATCCAATCACAAAAGATTCAACTTCTAGAGATCTGCAAGACATCATTTGCTGGTAAGCAATACTAATGCAGTGCACTTCAACCCTGTCCAGAGGGCAGTTCCCATGCTGTATCTTTACTACATTAATAAAATGTAAAGGTATCAAAAAAGCATTTAAGGAATAGTCATAGGTTTTTTCAAATACTGAAGGGCTTTTGGTGAAAAAAAGATTAAGTTAAAGGTCAGTATTCTAAGTCAAACATATTTTGTGTATTTCAATTTTGCTTAATAATGTTATCTGAGTTGGACTTGTACAATATTTACACTGGGATTTATTCAGAGAGACACAGTTGTACATCTTTTTATTTCATCTTGGATAGAAGGCAGAATAAATCTCTCTTTTCCACCTATTAGTACTGTTCACATGAATTCACCTCTGGTGGATGCTTCTACTTATATTACATATTGATTATTATTTTAATACTTATTACTACTGGTTATTGATAGTGGTGCTATCAGTAGGATGTCAATATACTTCACATTCACATTCTTAGATTTTTTTACATATTATTCCCAACCCAGCTGCACCTTTCTTGTTGTAATCTTTACTACCAATCAAAAACTACATTCAATTATAATAATCTCCATGACTGAAACCTATTATATACAAGCACTATACTGTTTATCTTTGGTGTTTAATTAAACTTCAGAATGACTCAGTGAAAATAAACTATAGTTTGTTTTTTTTTTAGATTTGGAAGCAAAATTGGAAAGTTTAAATGATGTCTTCAAAGTTGATTAGTTTGCAAGCAGCCATATTAGTTTAAGTGTGATTTTATTTGACTTAGTGACTATGCTATGTTCCCCTGAGTCCCTTTCTGTTAAAGTTTTGCTATTTTTAAATGTCAGTTAGTCTTTTTCTTTTTAGAATAGGTGATTATATTTTAAGATTTTTAGTAGATTTTTATAGGAGCAAAATCATTCTGCATCTGAGAACAGGTAATTTAAAATAGGGAGTGAAATGTCTGCCAAAGTTAGAAAATCACAAAAAGTTAAAAGTGCATACCAAAGGAGACATGGAGGTACATGCCAGAAAGTTTTAGAGTATTTTTTAGAACTCAATTTTATAGATTGTTATTTAAATCCATTTTTATACTGGTTTGCATTCTCCTATGTTGTGCTTACAATATGCAAAATGTTCCGTTGAACATTCGAATGAGGCAAAAATTGAAATATAGGATTTCTGTCCTGATGTAACACACATTCCTGGGGGAAGGAATGAAGCCAGCCAATATAGAAACTATGGTGCAATCAATCCTCTCACACAGATGCAAGATGAGAAGCAGAAATTGGGGCCACCATAAACATGGCTGCATACTGCATTTATTCATGTTTCTCTCATTTATTCTACTAAGATGAGAGTTGAGGAAGGAATTGCCAAGAATAAAATATCTCTGCTTTGCATATCCAGAGCTTGCAGCTTGGGGGGAGGGGTGTGTGATATACAGGCACCCAATAAATAATTAAACACCCAGAAGGTGTTAAGTGAAATGAGAGAAAAGTCACCCACCTTATCAGTTATAATTAGAAATAGATTTTGATTCTTATTGCTTTGTATTCTGGTAATGTATCTATTTTCCAGAAGAAAACCCTTCTCTTCTGCCATCAATCAAAAATAAAGTGTTAGAGTATGAATTTTACAGTGAGGAAAGATATTGATCAATTGTTTCTCCCTCTGTGGTCCAGATAGATGACAAAGGCAAAGAAGAGCACATATAAACGATGGCATTTCGGTGAGCTGACCACCTCCCACTGGGGATAGTGGACCAGCTCCATACCACACTCTTGTTTTCCACAAGAAATAAAGTCTATTTCCTTACAGAACACTTGTTTTTACTACAAGCTTGTCTTATTTTCTGTTTAAATAAGAAAAACCTCAAGTCTAATGTCAAATGAGTTGGTGTGAGAAAAGCAGACAGTATTTTAAAGAGTTATGGGTTCCAATTCTGTCTTGCTAAGTGGATTCCTTTATGAGGTAGGAAAAAATAAACTAATTTGGAGTGTTCAAATATGAGTCATACTTCACAGCCGATGGTAATTTCTTCAATCTCACAAGCAAAAACAAGTTGTCTTAAACATTCCTACACTTCCTCTGTCCCTGCTGCACCTCTCAGGATATAACCTTCTGTGAATATGGAGCTGCACTGTGGCAATGATCACGCTTATCTCTCCAAAGCTCTGGTGAACACTGAGCTTTCTGCTGAAGTAACTAATAAACAGACTATGTGCCTGTCTGTATACAGAAGGCTCACAGAGTTCTTATCATCTTTAAGGGAAAGTTGTTTATGTAACACATTTTTGTTCTGAGTACTAAAATTTAAAGGGGCAATAGGTGTAAATTGTGAATGACTGCTCTTCCAAGTGATAGACATCAGTAGATAACCTAGTAGTGTAAAGTTGGCTTTAGATATGAATCCTGACTCTTGCTTTCCAGTTTAGAGATGGAAGTACAATGACTCAACTCATTCATATGGCAGTTTCCTTACTTGTGAAATGGGGAGACATTAATACCTACCCACAGAATAATTGTTACGTTTTTAGTGACTTGGCATGGAAAACTTAGTACTTGTCTCATAGTAGTGACTATTTAAGATGGTTATTCTTGATTGCCAGCTAGATGGAATTTAGAACAACATGGGAATAAATCTCATGTTATGCTTATAAGGTATTCTCTAGATCATGTTAGTTGAGATAGGGACATCTACCTTAAATGTGAGTGATACCTTTCAGGTGACTGGGGTCCCAGATAGAACAAAAGGGAAAGCTGATTGAGGCCAAGCTTTCATCTTTGCCTCCTGACTGTTCAGGCAAGATGACAAGCTGCCCTCTGCTCCTGCTATCAAACTTTACCAGCATGATAGACAGCAACTGTAAGTCAAGGTAAGACCCTCCTTCTTTACATTTATTTTGTGACACAGCAGAGTCCAGGAAGTAACTAATACAGTACACAAATTGAATCTAATGTAATTCATGACACCCACATTAACCAGAGTATTGTCCTTGAATTAATTGTATTAATCACTTACATCCTCTTCATTCTGTGTATTTTTTCAGACAGAAAAGATTATGACTATGTAAGCAAATATTGTACATAATTCAAGGCAAGGTAAAGGTATGGAATTAAAAACAAATCACTTTCCCTAAGCACAGAAGGAAATTTTAAAAGGCATCAAAATCCATCTTACCATTAAGGCTTCAAAAATATAAGTACATGAACACATATTAAAAAATCCTGGACTATTTGATAGCTACCAGAGGGTATTAATGATATGGTGTTCAAATGCTGATCCCTTTATATTACAACCTGTGAACAAATGTTACAGGATTTAGGCAGTACTACTAGTTAATAAGAGTCTTCTTTGGAGCATATTAAGATTTGTAAAAGCTTTGGAGAACTCTGTGGGAGAGATGAAATGATTGTAAGAGCCAGGGGAATGAAGGACACCAAGGAAACAGGGCCTTCTAGACACAACAGGACTGATGCATGCAAGAACTCACAGAGCTTGGCAGCATGCATCAAGCCTGCATGGGTCTGCACCAGGTGAGATCCCAGTGCTAATGGGGCAGACACAGGCTCCCATTCCTTGCCCAGAAGCTATGCCCTATTAATAATTACTTGTAAAAGAAAAATTAGCTTTCTCCAAAAATATCTCACTTGAGATACAAATCACACTTAAGGGCAGGGCAGATGCTCTGCAGTAGATGATCAACACATAATGTACTCTTTTGTTATTGTTGGTGGTGGTTTCACAATCATTTGTCTGATTTATTTATTTATTTATTTATTCATTCATTCATTCATTCATTTATTTCTCTTACCCTTTCCATCTTTTGCTTATATATTATGGCTTCCAATTTTGTATTTTCATGGGATTGTAATGTGTGCAAATATGTGTATTTCTGTTTCTATATATGCTTCTTGTGCTTTTACTTTGGTTCTTTTTGCTTGTTTTTATCTTATTATTATTTAATTTATTTTCAGATGTTTTTTGTTTTCTAATGAAAGAGAAAGAAAGTGTGGACTTGGATGGATGGGGAGTTAGGAAGGATCTGGGAGGAGTTGAGGGGCATAGATAATGAACAGAATATATTATATAAAAATCTGGTGGGAGGGACTTGGGAGGAAGAGAAAAGGGGGAGGGGGAAAAGAGGGGAAGAATTAGGTATGGGAGGAGATGGAGGAGATGTACAGAGGGTCAGGAAATTGAACAGATGTATGTAGCAATAGGGGATGGGGAACTGGGGGTAGCAAACAAAAAGCCCCAGATTCCAGGAAAGCAAGAGCCTCCCAAGACCCCACGGGGATGACATTAGCTGAAATACCCCACAAAAGGGACAGAGAACCTGTCTAGACCATATACCGAGGTTAGGCATGCCCCCAGTTGAGGGATGGGGCCACCCACCTATCTCCAAAATTTTAACCCAGAATTGCTCCTGTCTAAAGGAAATACAGGGACAAAGAGTGGAGCAGAGACTGAAGGCAAGGCCATCCAGAGACTGCCCCACCTGGGGATCCATCCCATATGCAGATACCAAACTCAGACACTCTTGCAGATGCCAAGAAGTGCTTGCTGACAGCAGCCTGATACAGCTGTCTCCTGAGAGGCCCTGCCAGAGCTGGACCAATACAGATGCAGATATACACAGCTAAATATTGAATTGAGCATGGGGACCCCAATGGGGAAGTTAGGGAAAGGACTGGAGGAGCTGAAGGGGTTTGCAACCTCATAAGAAGAACAACAATATCAACCAACCAGACCACTCAAAGCTCACAGGGACTACACTACCAACCAAAGAGTATACAGGGGGTACTCATGCCTCCAGCAATATATGTAGCAGAGGACTGCCTTATCTGACATCAATGAGAGGGAAGCCCATTGGTCTAGAGGAGGCCTGATGACCCAGGACAAAGGAATGCTAGAGGCAGAGGCAGGACTGGGTGTGTGGGTGGCTGGGGTAGCACTCTCATATAGGCAGAGGGAGGGAGGAGAGGATAGAGGGTTTGTGGAGGGGAAACTAGGAAGAGGGATAACACTTGACATGTAAATAAATAACCAATAAAAATGGAAAAATTCTATTTTTAGTGAAAAATAAATGAAAAAGTTCTATAAAAATATGAAAAATGGAAATACTACCATAAGTAACTGATGCATTCATACTAATGAACAGAATATAGGCTTGGTCTCACTTTAAAAATTATTAGTTTCTGAGGAGTCTTATTGTTGATATTATTGTT
Organism: Rhynchomys soricoides; assembly: GCA_019843965.1. Lineage (NCBI taxonomy): Eukaryota > Metazoa > Chordata > Mammalia > Rodentia > Muridae > Rhynchomys > Rhynchomys soricoides. The sequence continues at coordinate 3,441,935 of JADRCH010000288.1, read as the reverse complement.
TAGAGGCTTGAAATATAACTGATATATAAAGATTCCAAAATAATTTAACCTTATTATTTCAAGGCTTCTTAATGTCTCTCCTTAATTTGTTTGTAAAAAACCTTATTTTATACTTTGTTTCATAAAAGGTAATTTTATGATTTTCATTCTTCTTAACTGCTAATCTAATGAATTATCTTTATTTTAGCAATTCTAAAATAGTCTAAAGTTAGAAAATTTATTAATATGAAAATTAGCAGATTAGATTAATATCAAATCATTTATAAATACAATTCTAATAATAGTACTTATTTTAATTAATACATATTAGTTATGCAATTAGTGCAGTTCAGATTGATTCTTTGTATGTAGCCTATGCAACTCTTTCCTATCTTTCTTGGTACACAGAAATCTCAAGATAAACAAAATTCTTTACTTTAAAAAAATCTTTCTTTGATTTCCATCTAATATCTATCCTTAAAAGATTAATTTTCACCTTTTAATTACATGTATGTTTGCTTGTGTGTCGATATGGACATGTATGTAGTTCAGGTGGCTGTAGAGGCCAAACAATTATATTGGATTCCCCTGGAATTAGAGTTATAAGTAATTCTGAACCATTCGTGTTGTGAATGGAAACATGGTCTTCTGAAAGAATGGCACATGCTTAATGACTGAGCCATCTGTCTAGACCCTCCACCTAATTTTTTAATGAATCCTTTAGTAAAAAACTTAATATGCCAACTATAACAAGCAGAACAACTGAATGCCACACCAGGGCACAGCTCTTCCTCTTCCCTCTTTCCTCAGGATTCTGGGATTTTCTAAATAAACATTGCCTAGAATTTGGGCCATGCATACCTTAGCGGTATCTTCTAAATGTATTCTGTACTATGAACAAGAAAGCGTTGTTCATTTTATTATTTATGTATATTCATTATCTTCTTCATTGATACTATCCTGCCCTAATAAAATAGCTTCAAATTAAATAAATCAGTTTCCTGATATTTTCTTAAGCAAATAGATGTACTAAGCAATGAGGTGATAAACCGTGGTACATAGCATGGTGATATCACATACACAGTGAAAAGACTCAGTTGGGCTGGCAGTAGGAACCTACTGGGTATGACTGGTAAAGATGGACTTGAACATTACACAGAAGGAGGCAAGAGCTTAAATATCTCAAGTCTATCATCCATTATTCTTGAAAAATGAACAAGAGCTAGCTAAGAACAAAATACAACACAATCCTTTAAATCCAGAATTGTCTATCCTGTGATAATGTTAGCTTTAAACAAACAAAAATGTACTCAGCTATTGTTTGTCACTGGAAGAAAAAACAAACCAAAAAATACACTTCATCTGATGATTGCACATATTTCACATTTCCAATAGAAAGAGAAGGACAATGTGCTGAATAAATGTGAAAACAGTTCATATACGTAACACTGAAATGCTAAGCTTGAGAAACATCCACAATACTTGGGTCAGTTTAAAACATGAAATATCTGACTGTGTGTGTACCTATGTTCAGTGCACAAGCCTTTGTTTTATTGTTCAAAGCCTCTAACTGGTCTATCACTTCATACTTCAAACTTTATTTAGACCAGTAAAAATTTGAAGAAACTGTACTAAGATGTTTGCCTTCCTCCCCATGCATAATCAGTAACAGATTTCTTACTGCTATTAAAGGTGTTTACTCCCTCAATCTACATATTTACAAACACAGTCTGGTTTATACATATTCAGTTGTTCATATGCTTGGATTGCTGTCTCCATAGTGTTGATTCCCAGGTGCTCTGAGAAGGAAATATATGCCCAAATGTAGGTCAAAGTAGCACATGATTTAAGCATTACATGTTGTTTCTGAATGCAAGTTTGGGTTTTTGGTATCAAGTTACTTTAATAGAAACATGTAGTTTACAAGATGGCAATGTGCCACAGAGTTTGTCAAGCTCAATAACGATTAGATGAAAGATGGATATAGGAACACAAGTGTAATTCAGCTCAACAATCTTGGGGAATCAGTGTCTATACAAGACTATAAAAAAAAAACCCAAAACGAAAATGAAAGACAAAGAAAAAAACAAAACAAAACAAAAAAACAACCCAGTTTAGGGTGACTCATAAAATGAACTTTGTTATACAAAATTCACAAAAATGACAAAAAAAAAGATTAAGAATGCCCTAAAACCCAGCAAGAGTCAGAACAGTGATGGGTCCCACCCATCTATATCACCCATGAATGGATGCCATTTCTGTGATTTTTACAAACAAAACTTTTCAGAATCTGTAGAGTAATGTTCGCTTACTATCTAGTTCTGTCCTTGCTATCTATCTTCATTTAAAATGGTAAATAGTGTCATATTCCTCTTGCTTATCTTGCTCTGAGTCAAGATCTTATGAAGCTAAGAATGGTCTCAGATTTACTATGTAGCCAAGAATGACCTTGAATTCTTCTTCCTCATGGCTCCACCTCCCAAGCACAGAAGCACAGGCATACACCTTGTACCTCTTCTGTCTTATAAATCTAATATCTTCCTTCACTACGTTTCATATCTTGCCCTTTACTTCTTTTTAGTTCTTTGTCTCCTAACAGCTCAATTTAGCTCTGCCCACTCAGTCATTCATGACAGTTGGCTTCCAGGGATTGCTTGTTGTTACTGTTGTTTTTCCATTGTCAAGGCACAGTAAGAGGTTTTGAGTTAAAAAAAAATAATAATACATTGGTTAAACTTGATTTCTACATTTATTTTTGAATTTCTTTGGTAAAAGCATGTATTATGCAATGTTTGGGACATACTTAAACTAAAAGTAGGAATTCTTCACTGTTCTGAAATATGGATTTTTCTGAGTCCTCTATTTTATTCACAAAACAAAATGATATGCTCTGCCATACTCACTCATTTTTTTTATTATTATTATTCTTTTGCACTAGGAGCATCATGATTCTCCTTAAGCTACTTTCTACCATGAAGCTGGTCCTTCATGCGCACCATGTTATTAGCCTAAAAGCATATTTTGTAAGACTTTTTAATATTTATTTATGGCAAATATTTGGAGTGAAAGCTGATTTCAGTGCTCCTCTCTGTGTAGCTGTAGTAATTACCTTATAGGTTACTATTAATGGGTCAGTAGCCTTTTACCCTGACCCATTGCTTGTACAAACACAATTCTAGGTTTTTGGTCCCAACTGAATATTGTCATTGGAAACAAAGTAAATCAATATTCTGGTTTGTGATTTGGCTTAATTACTATGTGCATCAATGTTCTCAGCTTCATATTCTTTTATAAAGGCAATAAGACAAAGCATTCACCTATTTTCTCAGGAAGAGATATTTAGATGAGGGTCATAATATGTAGAACAAATACTAATTCAGTGCTCCTTTATTCTCAGAAAGAAAATAAAATAAGCATCTAAAATATCTAATAACATATTGGCATTCATGGCAGAATGCTGGTATTAAAAAAATTTACAATGTTTTTGAAAAGAAACAATGAGAAGTTCTCTGCTGCTTCAGGAGCGATGTAGAACACTTCACAATGAAATATGGCTCTTTAATTTTTAAGCATCACCTCCACCAGGAGTTAATCTCATACTAGACCCTATAATTCTCTAAGTGTTTGGAATGAAAGAAAAATTACACTCCATGACTTTCATAGATAGATCATATATTTTGCAGTACCTAGCGACTAGGAGAAATGTATTCATGTGTTAAAGAGTAAGACCATGTGCTATAATATGCCTGTTTTTCAATTGAATGGACATTAAGTAATAGATTTTCTTGAAATTTTAGAGCTTATTCTGCATATAAAATAAAGCAAAATATGCATATTTACCTATAATCACATTTGCTTGAGGCATTATTACTATGAATAAATTAATAAACATATGTACAACGGCCATACACCTGTGATTGCTCACGTTTTTAAAAAATAGAATAATAAAGATAGTATTTTGAAATTTCTGAAGAGACAGGAAAGTGGGTTTCTGAGTAAAGGTGTCAGGGATGAGAAACTGTACCTATCGTACTGTTGGGGGCTTTGTGTTTTCCTCCGCTATTTTTTCCAAGGACAATAAAATGTTACTTTAGAGATTATTGTAGGTAATCCAATAAACTACAAGATTATTCATTACATCCAGAAATAGGGTGACAGGCTGAGGTCATGGGTCATGAAGAGTCAAAGGCCGTGTGAATGGCACAGGGGTAGGATGACCTAAGAACTGGGGGAGAGGGGTAAATTAAGATTTTTTTTCTTTGTTGTTCATTTCTGTGTTTCTCATATTTTATTGCTCATTCCTTCCTTTCGTTTTTTCCTTCTTTCCTTCTGTCTTTCTTTTCTTCTGTTCTTCCCTCCTTCCTTCTTTCCTTCCCTCCTTCCTTACTTTCCTCCCTTCCTTCCTTCCTTCTTTTTTTCTTGTTTGCATTCATGCTACTGTGTCTTGAACAGTTCATGGCCTTACACATGCTAGACAAGTTGCACATACTCGACTAGTGCTCTGCCATGTGTCCTTCCCAGGGACAGGTGTCAGACTTCTTATGGAAAAGGAACAAAGGAAAACATGCGATACTCCATCAGTTTCTGGTTTGATTAAGATTAATAGCTTCAAGGAAGCTTTAATTCTTAGATTTTGCTCCCAAATATTTAGACTTCACAATGTGTCAAGGATCTCAGCCACAAGTTTTACTGTGAAGCTCTCAAGGCATTTCTAATGTTGTCTTAGGATGAAATTCAAAGTTTTAGATAAGGGTTAAAAATAGGGTATAAACTGATAGAATTTGTATCTCAAACATAAAAAAGTCCTCTCTGAAGTGGACATAAAAACACATAGAAATAAGTCACTAATATTCTTTGTAAATATCCATCTTGCTCAGGATGAGCTGTGGCATCAAATCCAGAAGATAAATGAATTATAGAGACACAATTCTTATCTCCAGTCTTCTTATCATAAAGGGGTCCATGTATAAATTCCAGGTAAACATTCGAAACTCAAATATTTTCAGTGCAATTTATGAAAATCAGTGAGAACTCAGCCTTTAAATCTATAGTGTATCACTATACATGAGGGCAACTCTGAGAACTGGAACACATTGGAATCTTTTATAAAGAACCCTCCTTGTCATCCTGCACTGACTGTGACTGTGTGGGCTAATACCCAACATTGCTACAACTTTTGACTTCTGAAAACATTAAAGAACTAAGACTTTTTGTTGCTGTTAAAAAATGTAATTATTGAATATTAAAAGCAAGGGAAATATTTGTAGAATATCGAGGCCAAACCTTATCTGTGAAATCTGCCTGGGATGTGAGATGTTTTAGACCAACACTCTGCAATGATGTGGTGGTGGCAGAATGTGGGTCTTTTTTTTTTTTTTTGCTTGTTTTTTCTCTCTCTCTCTCTGTGATATTTTATTTACATTTCAAATGTTTCCATCTTTCCAGGTCTTTTAAGTGTCTCAAAATGACTCTGACTCCTGGATCAGCTGGTATGACATCATCCTGCTCCATAAGTCTCCTTTACTGCTCTTTATTGTTACAGCCCTTGCTTGGATTATTGAACTGCAACTTTTTGAAAACTTTGTCATATTTTCAAGTAAGAAATTTTCATAATGAGAGTATATCCCACTACATGCATTGTGTTTCAGTGAAAGGAAAGATAGCTTACAGGATACATCATGGAGTTACTCTGAGACACAAGGTAAATAAAGGAGCAACAGCTCAATAACTGACTGAGTTATGTTTTCACTTGTTTATCTGCTGATGTGGTAAAATTAAATGAATATAGTGAATGTTCAAATTTCAAGGAAAATAAAAGCCAGCCTATGCTGACTAAGAATATTAATGCTAAAACTATGCTTGTTATAGAAAAGGACATAGTTTCACAGCTCTCGGTCTGTGTTGAAAACACATGCTAAACATATTTTTTTAAACAATAAAACTACCTTTCAATGTTTTCCAATATACTTTTTCATAGTATATAGAAATATAACCTTGAATTAAAATGATAATTCCCTTTGCAGGAAATGCAGGTTAATTCAGTTTCTGCTTGGGCATTTCCTAGAGTTAGTGACTCACTTTAACCAAATCAAGAATGGAAAAGGAAACAACACATGTTAGACTCTGCCTTCTTCAGGATTAAAGTCGACATTAACAGGACTAGTAATGTTGATCCAGGATATTTCTGATGTACTAGAAATACATCGTATCTGTATGGTATGTTATCAAGAGAATTGTCACACATAACCAAATTGATAAACATTTCAGGAAACATGACTAAATTGTAAAGGTCCAGAAAACAATGAAACATTGAGATGTTGTGTTGTCACAGACCAGAGATGATAGCGATGCTGTTTATGGGTTAAGGTGGCAGGCATCCTGAACTGAAACAGAAAGAGAAAAGTGTGGGGAAACCATGGTGGAGTCTGAACCAACTCTGTAATTTGTCCACCAGTATTCTGCCCATGCTACTATCTTAATTTGACAAAAGAATAGTGCCTGCTGATGGATTTCTTCGATGTTAAGAAAGTAGAGAGAAGTGGGTGATGGAGGAATTTTGTCCCTTTCCAGGTGTGTACCCCCACATGATTTCAAACTGAAGAGCTTATTACGGAAGGACAATAATCTCCCATACTATTCTCAAATGTAGAATTTGATTAAAGCAATTAAGCTACTGGTAGAGGCTTGACTTTGCCACATCGTATACCTTCAGAGCAGATAGTGATGGTCCAAAGGTAGGAGAGTTGTTTTGAATCACAAATGCAAAGAAGCTTTTACTTCAGAGTAGTTGCTACATAAAAACTGGCTCCATGAATAAATAAATCATGTTTGGTTCCTGTTTAGGTTGCAAATTTAACGCCTGGGAGACTCTACCTGTCACTTGTTTACCTAATTTGGATCACTAGGCATTATTCAAAAGTGTGGTTAACTGCTAGGAACAAATCCTACTTTTTCACATGGCTTGTGCTTTTGGATACACACGCGTGCCTTTGGGGGATAAGCAAACAGCACTAAGAAATAGTATGATCAGAAGTTCATTCTAAAATTCTCAGAATAGAATTTAGAAAAATGAAATAAGACTACTGATAAGTTTCTCTGTTGGCTATTCTAAGAGCTTTATTCCCGGACATAAAAGAAGGGATTATTTCTAATTGACTGTAATTCTTATTTAGGAGTGAATCCCATTGAAAGTTATCTCTCCCTCAGGCCAGTTTGATAATCTGGCTTTGGTAATAACAGTCCTGTATCAAATATCAAATATCCAAATCTTAAGCTTCTTTAGGAAACTGTTTTCTATATGAATGGAGGAAAGGGAGCAGTTACTAATGTGTAGCTGTCACAGCTGGCCCCTCATCACCTGTTTTCATTGTGGAAAGGGCATTGTTGGCAATTCTTCTATAGTCTAAGAGTCTCTGGTTTGTTTGTTAGCCTATTCTTTGTGAAATAAAATTAGCATTGGGATTTTTGTCATTGACATGATTTTAAATTAAGGAAAACATTCCCAGAAAGAGATTTATATTTTTCAGACACACTAACATTTTGAACTGTGATGAGGAAATTACTGTTTTGTATGCTTTTACAAAATTTGCTGCATTTTGCCTCATCAAAAACAAAAAAAGCGATTTAAAAATCTGCTGGAAATTCCACACATTGGAACAAAAGATGATTTAAGCTGCAGAAGCAGTAGTCTGGCTGAGTGAGTGAACCCAATGCTAACACTACCCATAAGCATGGTGGAGGACAGAAGTGGTACAGTTAGAACGCTAATGTTGATGAAGAGATGACAAACATGGCTTTATTTTAGCCTGAGACTAGTGTTGCAAAGCAACTCATGACTGGAAATTAAGATCTATGAAAAGGGGATGAAGAAGAACCATGCTAAGAAGGTTTATGTTGCCAAGAATGACTTTAGTATGGATATATAAAAATGTTCAGGTCCAAAAAATATTTTTCCATCATTTTTTTAATGTTCAAGATGACATACATACATGAGAAAACAAAACTCAAGAATATGCAGAATCATTTCCACATTGTATAATCACTTGAAGTTCAGCTTATGTGCTCTACACAAGAAGAATTAATTAAGGCTCAGGAAATATCCTGACCCCAAACCCCTGTACACAGATGAGGAGACTGCTGTTTCCCACTGAATCCTTCAAGGGGTGCTTTGTCTCTTTGGTTCTCAAGACACCAAGAAAGGGCTCGGTGGATGAGTCCACATTGCTTAAAGGAAACAAGGGACTTATAGAACCCTGCAAGTGCCTCAGAGAGGAATGGCAGGCTGATGTGTCTCCAGTTAGAGTGCTACAGAAATAGAACACACTGCCTTTCAAGCCCTTGAAAATAGTCATTATCTAGGGTGTAGATCTCAAGCCCACCATGAAAACAAAACCAGACAAACCTCAATATACAACATCTGTTAGAATGAGAAGATTTAGTAAAACAAACTATATATATCTGATAAAATAGTAGTGGGAGATGATCAAAAACATGAATTGGATTGGAAAAAATAGGAACAAAGAAGGAAGGAAGGAAAAATAAACAACTAGAATCCCTTTGGTGACTCAAATCCAAGAACTAAAATAACTTTCTCAGGTCTACAAAATAGCACGCTACTTTGAGCTCCAATCTCTTGCCTGAATTATCAAGTATAAAAATTAACTTCCAGTACTAAGCCAAAATATAGAGAGTTGACAACTAAGGTAAAAGTACAAAATCCTGGTGATCAGAGCTCTCAGAAAAGGGCAGGAAACATGGACGAGAGAAACTGATTAAACACACACACACACACACACACACACACACACACACATACACACAAAACAATTTTTAAAAGAGGGCATGAATTTGAAAGGAAACAAGTGAAAAGGTGTATGAAAGGGGAATGAATAGAAAAAATACATTTAAAAAGATTACATAATTTTAACGTGCACACTCTCCCTGCTCTTTGTTACACATACTGTTTCTCTTACACTCACATTTGTCTATGTGTGTGTCTGTGTGTGTGTGTGTGTGTGTGTATGTCTGTTTGTGTGTGCACTCTTGGAACTTTTCTCTTTTCAAATAAGAAGTCTAGCTTTCTTGAGGCACCAATCACATAGACGTTTTCCCAGGAAGAGGAAGCTGCCTTCAAAAGGATTCAATTAGATGTCAATTTTACTCCTCCAGTTCTGCATTTCTAAGCTTCATCAGGGTTTCAGCTTGCACAACTTGGTCCCAGAAAACGGCCTAGGGTGGCAAGGTAATGAAGAAAGGACACACACACACAGCAAGAAAAGCTGGGATCAAGTGGACAATGATCACTCTGCTGGAGCAGCAGCCACTTCCAGAACTTACACATGTTTATTGCAAACCAGCCCAGCAGGAGGGGTTGGCTATGCTTGGAGAGTGGTCTCTGTAGATAAGCAGTATCAGGTTGTAGTTATCTTGGATGAGAAAGCTGTGGTAGTTGCTTTTACACACTTGCCAGTCATTAGTTACTACCAATACATGTGCATACTGTCACTCAGAGCAGAAGGCTTTGCCATTCCCCTGAGCCTCACTAAGGGAAGGCAGTTAAAGGTGATACCTGTTCATTCTCTTTAGAATATGGTAACGAGATGTCAGTGGATTGACAAAAAACACACTAATTAACAATATTCCACTTCAATTGTCAGATTTTTCAAAAACTTCCCTTGTCTAGCTATCTTGTTCATCAGGATGCATTTTAATAAAACATGCTTAATTTCTTGACTGCAGATGTGGTATATCCCCAGAAGTGCTGCTTTCCTTTATAGTTAAAGCTATGTTGATTCTGAGAAAACCTAAACGTTACCTATGTGATCACTGAGTTATGGAACATGTTTCCAATTACAGATGAATAAGAATCAAAACCAAGTTTTAGAGAAGACATTACCTCACTATTTACAAATATATATATATTTTTTTTCCAGGAAAATTATTCATAGCAAGCTTTGTTCTTGGTTTATGACTCACTGGAACTCCTGGAGTGGCAGGAGCTGATATGATCTGGATGTTTCTCATCCTGTCACTCTCTTCCTCCTTACTGTATCTCTCATAGAATAGGCACAAGAAAGCATGCTAGACTCTGCCAGGATGTACAGAAGGGCAGGATGGGGCACAGATGGTAGAGGCAGGGGGAGTGCAGAAGCTGCATGGCAGAGATCTGTCTTTCTGGTGAACAGCGTGGGCTGGGGTGAAATGATCACTGTGATACTTACTTTAAAGTGAAGTCTCAGGATTGAAATGACAATATCAATCCTGAAGGTGACAGAAAAGAAAAGACAGGATTAGAGCAGCCTTTCATCAGACATAAAGGTCCTTCTGTGAAAGGGGAAAGGGGAGTGCACTAGAATGGACTCGGTAGACATTTCTGGAAATATTACGTTGCTTACTGTTGCTAAGCACATGAGTTAAGAATGCTCAGTGAACCGACATGCTTAGTTGCACTCTGTCCTCTGATTTGTTTCTTTGCATAAAACATAAATGTAAAAGGAGTGCTGATTAACTGGAGTCTGGAAAATGGGTTCTAGTGCTTGAAGGTTTTATTGGTTTTAGTAAGTAGCAGTGGCATCTGCTGTATAGAGATTGATTTTTCACAGCACTCATGGAGTAAAGTGAGATGCTGGGAATAATGACCAACATAGTATATAATGAGAGCTACATAATTTTGTAGAGGAAAACCCCTCAGTTTTTAAATGATAATAAAGGTAGTAAGCAAACTGCACAGATGAGTATCTGTGTGTAATGATACAGCTCTTCCAGGCAAGTGGGCCAAATGCAAAACTAGTGTTGAAGGTTTGTTTATCAGTAGTCTAGCTTCATTTTTATCACTGAAACAAAACATCCTGAGAAAAAGCAGCACTGGGGAGACAGGATTTACTTTAGCTGATGATTCCAGGTCTTACTCCACTATTTGGAGGGCATCAAGGTGGCAGGAACTTCAAACAGCTATCCATGTCATATTTATAGTGAAGATCAAAGAGAAAGAAGCACATTCATGCTACTTGTTTGTGCTCAGCCTCAGGATTTTCCTGCTTGGAGAATGGTGCTCTGCTTGGTAGTACTAGGTAGGTCCTTCTCATATACGTTAACTTAGTTACTGTGATCACCCACATAGTAGCCTGCAGGTCGACTGAAACTCAACAATTCCTCATTGAGACTCTCTTCCCAGGTGATTTTAGTTTGTGTCAAGACAATGGTTTAGGTTAAACATCATAATCAGCCATCTATACCCCACCATGCCTTTCTGTACATCCTGGTAGAGTCTAGTATGCTCTCAGTGGGTTTTCTGTGAGAGATAGTAAGGCTACTGAGTGTCCAGAAGATCACTGGAATAAAACTGACACTTTGGGAGAGCAGAGGAGGTGAAATGTATTTTATAGATAAAAATTTTTAAATTATAAAGTATAGTGCTTCTAATGAAAATATACACTTAAAACAGAGCGATCAAATCACATTTCCACACAGCCAAAACTGAGGTAGGAACCAAAAAGATTAGATCAAGGATTTGCTCTTGGCATCCCAATGGTAGTCTTATGAACTTCATTCATGGATGTAATTACTTACGAGTCCCATTAAATAACTTTTGAAAAAAATTTAATTAGATGATAGATCTTAGTTTGAATTCAGTCCTGGTAAATTATTTATACCATAGAAGTTCATGAACACTCTACAGTAGTGTGTCCTTCCTCAGAGGTACCGTGGCTATGCATTTGTTATAGCTGAAAAGATTGAGTTCTCTCTCTCTCTCTCTCTCTCTCTCTCTCTCACACACACACACACACACACACACACACACACACACACACACACAC
>JADRCH010000288.1:3346370-3430130 GCA_019843965.1 Rhynchomys soricoides | reverse complement strand
CACACACACACACACACACACACACACACACACACACACACACACACAAATACACACACACAAAATAGCTCCGAGAAAGATCCACTCAGTCTTGGTTTTTGGTAACTGTAGGAGAACCTGTTTTCTGTTACCTGTGGCTTGAAATGGTTTCCAGTGTGTGGTACAAGCACACAAGTTAAGAATCCACTGAATGTGGACCTTTCCCATCCTGTGGCTGAGCTGTCCCCAGAAGAGTTCATCCCTATGTGAGAGTTTGGGGTACCTTACTTTCTGTGGCATACAGTGCCACAGGCTTAACACATTTTTTTTTTTTTTTTTTTTTAATGACAGGCTCATTGAGGAATTCTCTTCTGGCCATGCCAGTTGGTGTTTGAAAGCTTTCATTGGTTCTCCACTTATCTCAAAATGAGGTTTATTTTCTGGTTTTAAGGTTCTGGTTATACTACCTTTGAGCTTTATTCCTTCTTACTATGTGATATGTTGGAGAAAAGACCTCACTTCTGCCTCTGCACCTGTTTCTTGTCTCTCAAGTGTCATGGCTCCTTTTCTGAGGTAGAGTTGTTTCTGTACATTTCTGATGTTCTAGGCCATACCAAGGAATTAGGAGAATATTTTTGCATATTAAAATATAGTTTATTAGGTATTCTATTGTTTATACTTATCATATATTCATATCCATATAGCTTCTTTATTTATTATGTAAAAAATTATCAACTTGATAAAGCGAACATTTCCTTATTCATAGCTATTGATTCCAGTGTAAGTAATTTACTTTTTATGTACTTGTGTCTTTTCTTTCCATTCACCATTTATCCACATACCAACCTGGATTTCAGACAAATGTAAGAAGATGCAAGGATAGGAAATTATTTCCTCCCTCTACTTCCTGAAACTGCATTTCATTTATAATATTGCAGCTACAAAATCTAGAGTTGGAGCCTCAGGTCCATTCCAGCATTTCAATGAAACTGACACTATTATTAATCAACTATCTGTGGGATCAAATAAAAGACTAAAATTTCCATTTAATCAACAGAAAAATTATGATGACCTGTCCAATATCTTTAGTCTTTTATACTACAGTTTAAAATGTTCATGGGTCTAAATGCTCATATTTAAATAAATTGATGTAAATGACAGTACAGTATATAAATAGATGTTAAATAGCTAATAAATCAGTATATATTTTCACAAAAATTATCTAGATGACTAAAAGCATTTCATCAAAGTAAATACAGTGACTTCATAGTTATTTTCATTTTGGTATAGATATAGATGAAAGTCGTGATCTGTTGATACCTGGACCTGAAAAAAATCCATAGACAAATGAAATCCATGATTAATCCCTGGGTCATGATTAGTGGCTGTAAGTTGCTTGATGTTTTAGAAAGAGTAGTAGATGAATTGTCACATACACACACAAACACAAACAGTATTTGTAATTAAAGTAAAGAAAACAACAACATTAAAAAGCAGAAGACTGATTACCTGGGAGAGTACCAACCCACCTACTATTAAATAAAAGCGTTAGCGAAAAATTATGCTTTTATCTCCAACACAAAAAACTCTTAACTTCGGAGTTATAGAGAATTAAGGAATATCAGCACACTAAAACATGTGTACTTTACTACTTGCCTCATGATAAGAAGTGTGACTGCTATAAGCAGAGAGTAGGGTGATGACTTTAATAAAGAGGAAAATAAATAAATCAGGAAAAGATCAAAAGTACACTTGAAAAAAAAGGAGGACACTCATTTGGCATGCATATTCGGTTTGGAAGATATTTTGTCTCCATTCATATGCAAGAAGATTTTAGTGTTTCTTCCCTTTCTTCTGCAAAGCCAACACATTTTGAAAAAAAAGTTATTCAGTAGGAAAGATTTTGAAAAGTCCATTTGAAATTACACTGGATTTAGAGAAGTTTGATTAGCAGTGGTTGAAATAGCAAAATAGGATTGCCTAGGAACTGTATTCGAGGTATAAGATTTCAATATTATACAGACAAGACTTGGACAGTTTCTGAGCTTCTGTAATTAGCATCTTGCTTCAAACAGTGTTACCAAGGGCCATGCGGTCAAACATAAAAAGGAGACCAGATCCTAGGACAGAAGGAACAGCCAGAAATAAGGCAGAGTATTCACTATCAACGTTGAACTTTGGAACCTGGAAAGTTATATGTAGCAATTTTCTGTACATCTTCATTGTACTGGCTGGTTTTGCATGTCAACTAGGTGTCAACTCAAGTCATCAAAGAAGAAATAGCTTAAGCTGAAAAAATGCGTCCATGAAATCCAGCTGTAATGCATTTTCTTCATTAGTGATTAATGTGGGAAGGCCCAGTCTACTCTGGGTAGTGTCAACCACTGACTGGTGGTTCTGGATTCTATAAGAAAGTAGGCTGAGCAACAAGCCTAGGGAAACAAGCCAGTAAGCAGCATCTTTCCAAGGCCTCTGCATCAGCACCTGCCTCCAGGATCTTGCTCTATTTGAGGGTCTGTCCTGACTTCCTTCAATAATGTACAGCAATATGGAAGTGGAAACAAAACAAGCAAACAAGCAAACACCCCTTCCTTCTCAATTTGCTTTTTATTCATAGCTTTTTGTCTAAAGCAAAATAAACCCTAACGAGGGCTGACATTGATATGAACATAGTGGAATAATGCTGTGACAGATCTAGCCATGTTTTGGGGATGGTTGTGGATGGACTTTGGAATTTTGGGCTAAGCAAACCACTAAATGTTGAGACCTCGGTGGACTGTTCTTTGCAGAAGACAGAGGCCTGGCTTGTGAAATTTCAGAGGAAATATTAAAGACTCTGTCAGGGCCACTTGCTGTTTTGATTGAGAGTCTGTGGTTCTGATTAACTGGGGCTAAAGAATCAGCTGTGATTAACAAGATACTAGAAATACTGGAAGGAAACATTGATGTTACTGGGACAATTGATGCTGGTTAGCAGGAGCTAAGAAATTAGTTGTGATTAAGAAGAGATTAGCATCCCTGAGGTGAGATCTTCTGGGAAGTGTTTTTGGGGAGCACAGAGAAGCTGTGTTCTAGAGTCTGCCAAGGTTAGAACTCCTGCTGCAGACAGACTTGGTAATGTGTGAGAATCATCCATGTGGTACGGGTTTTGAAGGCATGAAGGGGTCATGCAGAACAGCTGAGGCTTGGCACCATGAGAGGTGAGGGAAGGACATTCGTGAAGGTGCAGTGTCAGTGGCGGCTGAAGGCCCAGGACTGAAGGGGTGATGCAGAGAAGTTGAGGCTTGGTACCATGAAGAGATCCTATGAGAGGCTGTTGGTGAAAGTACAACCCAGTTGTAGAAGATCCCTTTAAATAAGCCTTCTCCTCCCAACTTAATTTTGTCATAGTGTTTCACTGTAGCAATAGAAACCCTCACTAAGAAAATCATACTTCTGTTTTGCTATTAATATATTTAACATGTGCATACGTTGTTCATATGTGTGTCCTTTCTGTTGCTAGCATATCTTTCAATACTCTCAATTTTAGAATAATTTTTTTATGCTCATGGATTATAAAAAAGAAAAGAAAAGAAAAATGACCTGGGGTCAAACTAAGTGATAGTTTAGAGTTTTCTTTGAACTCAGTAACATGACAACTGCTCATTAAAAAGACTTGCTGTCTAGCAGCATATTAGGAGACAACAGAAATTGACGGAGAACAGAATATCAAAGAAAGGCCTAACTTGAGAAGAAATACAATCACAAGTTTATTTTAACCTTTAAATCAGGAACTCTATGATTTTTCACTTCAGAAAGTACCTAAGATGTGAAGTTTGGCTTATATATTTTAATAATCACCCTTAATTTGCATGGACTACAATATTCAGGTATCACTTTGTCACACACAGCTGTTCTTCCTTTGTGGCCAGGTTCCGTGAAACAACTGGGCTAACTTTAACAAATTGTATCTTAATCACCATGGAAGTCTGTTCAACTATCCAAGCCTTCTGTGTAAGATTTCACAAACAAAAAGCATGCTCAATATGAATGTAGATCACCTCTGTTCATCCAATTTAACAATACATCTCAAGGTGTATCAGTTCACAATTTGTTCATAGGCTGAGCTATTCTTGTTGGAAGGTCTAAAAATGAATTGCATCATTTTTTTTTTGTCTTGATTTTCTTCTCATATTCATAAAATATCAATCTTTTAATTTGTTCCCAGGGGAGAATAGCATAGATAAAAGATAAGCGGTCTGTTTGCTAAAAAGACATAGTTTCCATTGGAAATTTTTAATAAACTGAAACTCTGGGTTATGCTCTGAGAGAAGCTTAAGTGAATCATTCCTATGCTCATCAACATTGAGATGCTGGTGAAATCCAGCTTCTGTGGCTTCCTGCATTCTGATGTGGACTTCTCATGAATGTATTTGGGATGTTACCTAGCTACTCTTAATGAGGTCTGCGTCTTTGCATTCACACTACCTTTCCAGAAGTTAGGAGATCCAACAGATATTTATAGTGGGACACTGAATATATGGTAGAAACAGTTTTCTCCAGCAACCTTTGTTGTTCTTGTTAATGTTGTTTGTTTAGTTCTTTTCTCCTTCTTCTCCTCCCCCTTGTCCTCTTCATCCCCCTCTCCTTCTCTTCCTCCTCCTTCTCCACTTCCTTTTGTTGCGGTGGGATCTCAGTGTAGCCTTGGATGGCCTGCAACCTACTGTGTAGTCTGGCTTGGTCTGAACTCATGGGGAATCTTCTTGTTTCTGTTCCCGAGTGCTGGAACTATTAATTTCTGAAAGTTATTTGTAGATTTTGTACCATGTTTACATGTGGGGTGTGTGTGTGTGTGTGTGTGTGTGAGAGAGAGAGAGAGAGAGAGAGAGAGAGAGGGAGAGAGAGACAGATACACACACAGACACATAAACAGAGAGAGACAATGAGAGGGAGAGACAGACAGATACAGAGAGAGAGAGAGCTTAACCAAATCTTGGAACTACAAATTCACAGTTGCTCTTATTTTTAATATATCATGTTCATAACAATTAAGGTTGGAAGCATATGAACAACTTAAATTAATTAGAGAATTTTAGCACCTTATGTTCCAACCCCCTCCACCCCCCCAAAAAAAAGCCATTGGGTTGTCAAATAGCAGTAAACTAATTATAACAAGATGCCCTGTTTTGGAAAGTTTTTTTTTTTTTCTATTTTCTCTGTCTTCAATGATGTATAAATTAACTTCCATTTCCCTAACACCAATATCTTGTTCACGTTCCAAAGCTTGAAACTGTTCCTCTCCTTCAGTCCTCATTTCCTTCCCTTTGTGACACTGTATTACAATCTTTTCATCACTGCGTTGTACAGAATCCCTCTTTTACATGTTTTTTTTTTTTTTTTCCAGACTGTCGTAAACTATTCTAGGACAAGTATGAAGTCCTCTGTCTTTGCCTCAGACCCAAACAGAGTACTAAAGACAGAATAAATGCCCAATAAACTACCTTGAATATTAAAAATTATTCAGAAGCAATTATGGTTGATTAAATTAAAATACGATAATCTTAAACAGTTAGAGTGAGAATACAGAGGTAGAAAGTAAAATATTGACAACAGCTGCTGTTGAATCTAGACATCCCTAAGAGGGTCACAGTCCTGCCTACTGGGTTTACTATTTCATACTATGGTGACAGTTACATTTATAGAGGTACGCACATTGATCTCAAACTAGTGCATGTACCTTTCAAATTTTTGTGTCTTGTTGTTTATAACGTTTGTACGAGTGTGAAATTGAATTTCCAACCCACGGTGAGGCGTATTTAAGGACATTTATGTTAGCAGGATAAAGGGGGAAGTGTAAAGATGCTAAAAGTTTCATTTGAAATGCAATTAAAATTATTTGAATGGTTGATAGATAAATGATTTGATTTATATGGCTAATGTAATAAATCTGGTAAAATATTGATAGTAAAATATAAATAGCAAATATATAGATATTTATTCTAAAGTTCTTTTCAATTTGTTATGATCACATTAATATGGTT
The DNA here is from genome assembly GCA_019843965.1 of Rhynchomys soricoides. Taxonomy (NCBI): domain Eukaryota; kingdom Metazoa; phylum Chordata; class Mammalia; order Rodentia; family Muridae; genus Rhynchomys; species Rhynchomys soricoides. Next base: position 3,424,131 of record JADRCH010000288.1, on the reverse strand, counting down.
CAGAGAACAATATAAATCCACAAAGGATTAGAGAGCACTAAATCTGAGGCCTCTCTTTGGGGAATGTGTTGAACTTGAAGATTTGTAGATCTCATTCTATAATTGAGAGTATGAAACAGAAGAAAAATTTAGCCATATGCATTTTTTGACAGTACAAATTAAGGTACAGTAAAAAGAAAAGACTACTCAAAGAAAACCAGCAAGGGAAAATTGTCCACTTTCACCATCCATTTGTGAGTAAGTAAGCTTAAAACATCAGTTTGTTATACAACCAAGACTCAAATGTTTCATCTCTACCATCTGACACACACAACAGAAGTATCCCCAAAGTACAAAAAAATTGAAACTAAGATTTGGTCTAAAGACACTGAGAAAAGTTGGAAATTCAAAAATGAGGTTGACCAAATGCTTAAAAGACTAAGAAGACAAATAGCTGCGTGATACCCCCAAATATGGGATGAGGCAGATGTGAAATCTGGAGATATGAATGTATTATCTGGAAATGCTTTCTACTGGGTAAGAGAAACAGAAGCTAATATTCAATGTGTGGCAGAGTGATGGTTTGAGTGAGAAATATTCCACACAGTCTCAGGCATTTGAAAACTTGGTCCCCAGATGAAGGCACTATTTGGGAGGATTAAGCATTATGGACTTGTTGGAGGAAGTATGTCACTGAAAGTGGGCTTTATGATTTTAAAGACTGCTACTATTTGTAATTTACCCTCTATTTTGTGCTTCAGATTCTAGATGTAAGCTCTCAGCTCTTCACTCTCAGCTCCAGTTGCAGTGTCTGTTGCTGCTACCATGCTGTTCCCACTATTATGGACAGGAATTCTGGATGGTGTTTTATCACAGCCATAGACATGAAACTAGCCCATGTAGTGATGCTATGCATCACCATGGCCCATGCTGTACATGATGTACATGGACCATGCAGGGTTTGTATGGGGAAATGATGACTCGCATCATAAGCAGCACAGTTCTATGTCATCTAATTGGGACATCAAGTTTTACCTCCAGATGTGTAGCAATGGTGTAAATAGGTAATGTTGCCAGTGACTTAAAAAAATCAAATGGAACTGCTTTCTGGAAGAAATAGTCTCACCAGCTTCCAGCTATTTTTAAATTTAAGTAAGTAGGTATAGTTTCATGAGGCCCCATTTATCAATTCTTGATCTTGGAGCCTGATGTACCAGAGACCTGGTAGCTGAAAGGGACTCAAAGGGAGGGACCTTAGATAAAATACCCAACAGTGGAGCAAGGGAACTTATAGGGTCTACCTCCAGCAGAAAGACAAGGCATCAAGTGGAGGGATGGGGTGCCCATTCCACAGTCAAAAACTCTGACCCAGAATTGTTCCTGTCTAAAAGAACTGCAGGGACAAAAATGGAGAAGAGGCTGAGGGAAAGGAGGTCCAGTGACCAGCCCAACTTGGGATCTATCCCAAGGGGAGATTCCAAGGCCTGACACTATTACTGATGTTATGGTGTGCTTACCGACAGGAACCTAACATGGCTGTCCTCCAAGAAGCCCAAGTAGCTGACTGAGACAGATGCAGATACTTACACCCAACCAATGGACTGAAGCCAGAGACCCCTTTGGTTGAATTAGGGAAAAGCTGGAAGAAGCTGAGGAGGAGGGCAACCCTATAGGAAGACCAGCAATCTCAACTAATCTTGACCCCTGAGATCTCTCAGACACTGAGCCACCAACCAGACAGCATACATGAGCTGGTTTGAGGCCCCCAACATATATACAACAGAGGACTGCCTGGTCTGGTCTCAGTGAGAGAAGTGCCTAACTCTTGAGATACTTGAGGCCCCAGGGAGCAGGGATGCCTGGTGGAGGAGGTGGGGGGGGGTCATCCTCTTGGAGATGGGGTGGGTGGTGGAGGAATGGGATGAGGCACTAGGGGAAGTCAGACCAGGAGAGGAGGTAATGACTGGACTGTAAAAAAATAAAAGTAATTAGAAAGAAAGAATGAATGAATGGAAAAAGATGTGAGCTAAGTCTTTATCTCAGTTGTAGAACATATCTTCCTAACATGCCAGAAGCTCTCGGTTCAATACCTTGTATTCCTTGAGTCAACCAATCAATGGGTTAAGATATCAATCAAAATTATGAAGTTAAATGTGGTTATAAGGTCCTGTTAACCTCTAGGAGTTCTAGATCTAGGTTATTAAGTTTCTCATAATTCCAAGCACAGCCTCTATTGAAACCACCACAGCATCCTACAAGAGACAGATCCTAGACTGTCTGCACTCTAGTTCTATTACTTGAAGCTTTAACCTTAGTGGAGTGACAATACAACTGTTCATAAAGAAGAAGCATTATATTTTTGAATGTAAATTGTTGTAGATACGTGTGACTAAAAAGGTATACAGAGAACACATAGGTTAATTATAATTCCTTCATAAGATCTTTCAGAAAAGTCGGATTAAAAGAAAACATTTTAAAACTAAAATGATCAAAATATATTCTATGAAATATAAAACTTATATAGGGCAAAATTCCAACAAAGTCTTTATTGTCCCACATATTCAACACAGAGGAAACCCAGATTCTTATGTGAAGCTTTGCCTTTTGAGTCCTCTTGAAGATCATGCTAGAGCATCTGGCAGTGAAATAAGGAGAGGTGGTCAGAGAAGGCATACATATATAAGAGCACAGGAAAAAGTCTGTGTTAAAACACCACATTACTGTTAAAATACCCAAAAGAGCTATAAAAAGAGCTGATAAAATTAATAATGAAATGCGACAATTACAATTGAAATATAAAACTATTTACAACAGCATAATAATTACAAACTTTTACACAGAAATCCAGAAAAATGTGAATAATCTTTGTTTTGAACTCTGCAAAATACTGATAAAAATAATAGAAGTACATTGAGAATTATGCTGGGTTCAGTAGATAGCAGGATACAATATTGAAATATTAAAAATAATCTTTTAATTAATGTATGTTGGAATCAACCCTGGTGGAGTAGAATGAAGCCCCATGTGTCTGTCCCAGCATGCTGCGGTTCTGGGCAGGACAGCAGACACATGGAAAGTGGCCGCACATCTTCCCACACAGTCCGACGGGCAGGTGGTGGTGGGGGCTTTGTGAAACCTCTGTGGGCCCTGCCCGTGGGTGGGGGAGGGGGTCATTCCTGGGGAATGCTTGGCAGCCATCTCCGTGGGTTCTTTAGCCCGGGGCACTCAGTCACTGCATGGTGCTGCAGACAGGGATAGCCGGAGTGCAGCTGAGGTTCCTGCCTGGACTGGGTATCTGCTGCTTTGGGTGCCGGGCTAGCTGCTTAGATTTGGGTGATTGGGTACTGTCTAGAAGCGCTGGGGTTCCCATGGCGAGAGATTTGCTGCAGCTCATTGATCGAGGGCCAGATCCTTTGCTTCCCACTGCGGGTCCAGATGAAGAGACAGTCCATAATTCTAAGATGTTTATTTTCATCATGTGGAATGTGGCCTGGATGGAACTGTACCTCCCGCCTCTCCCAGAGTGGCAGGACAGATATAGCAACTGGGAAGGGACATAGCTAAGCCTCTAGGTGTCTCAATAACATGGGGATGGATTGGGGCTGTGTGGCCATGCCTGTACCTGGGGCATGATATGTGACCCTGGCTGGAGCCAAAAAGCCTCCCGGAAGCTTTGGCATAACATTTCCAGTCCTTTGGGAATTACTTCGTGGGGTCTCCCAGAGTTCGCCTGTGCTCAACCGGTGTGCCAGACTGCTTGCCAGATCACTGCCCCACAATATGTATTATTACAATGTAACAAAATACATATACAACATCAATATGGTATTAACAACTATGAATATCTTCATCAGAGAAGCTTCCTCCTGTAGCAGATAAGAACAGAGATCCATAGCTAGACATTATGCAGAGAGTGAGAAAGACCTTGGAACTCTCAACTCTAAAAAGGATGTCTCCATCCAATCCTTCCCTTCAGACCTGGATAACCCCAAAGAAGAGTAGGCAAAAAGAGTATAAGAGCCAGAGGGGATGGGGGATAGGAAGAAAGCAAGGCTCTCTAAATCAACATAAGCAAAGTTCATACGAACTCACAGAGACTAACTCAGCATACATGGGGTCTTCAGGTTCTGTACCAGGCCCTCTGCTGACATATTACAGGTTTCAGTCTAATGTTTGTATAGGTTTCCTAAATGTGTGAAAGAGTGGGTCTCTAATTCTTGTGCCTTCTCTTGGACTGTTTTCTTTCTGTTGATTTGTCTCACACAACTTTGGTATGATAGTTTTTATCTTACCTTACTATAATTAAGTTTTGTATTTTAAAAAATATGAAGGGATGAATGAAAATCGTGCCACTAGAGTAAAGGTTAACAACTGAACTGTCATGTATACCTGCTAGGAGAGGAAAATCAGTTTTCTCTATAAAAGTGACACTGGGTGTCACTATCAACCACATCAGGATAGAATTTATGTTGAGGAATGGCTAACCAGCATACAATTTGTGACTCGGGTTTCTCTGTCTTTCTTTGTATGTCTCTGTATCTTTTCCATCTTATCTTTTTCTCCTGCCCCCCTCTAAGTCTCTGTCACTCTCTGTCTCCTCTGCCCCTTGAGTCTGTGTGTGTGTGTGTGTGTGTGTGTGATTTTATTTGCTTACAGTTTTGTAGGTTTATTATCATTTTCATTTTTGGATGTGGTTTTATTTTGTTGTCTTGGTTTGGAGAGGTTTTGTTGTTGCATTAGGTTCTTGTTTATTTTTTGAGAAAGAGCTTAAGGAGAAGGAGAAGATCTGGAAGGACTTTGGGTAAGGGAAGGATATAATACCAATATATTTGAATTAGAAAACTTTTTAAAAATGAAAATATAATAAGAAAAATTGTCAAGTTTATTATAACATTTAAATACTGTCTTAGTCAGGGTTTCTATTCCTGCACAAACATCATGACAAAGAAACAAGTTGGAGAGGAAAAGATTTATTCAGCTTACATTTCCACATTGCTCTTTATCACCAAAGGATGTCAGAACTGGAACTCAAGGAGGTCAGGAGACAGAAGCTCATGCAGAGGCCATAGAGGGATATTACTTACTGGCTTGATTACCCTGGCTTGCTTAGCTTGCTTTCTTATAGAACCCAGCACTACTGCCTAGGCCAGTGTGGTGTTCAACGCAGACCTAAGGAGGGGTCAGGCAAATGAAGAGACAAGAGACAAAAGGATGAGAGCAAGACAGGATGTCTGATCAAGCTCCAAAGAATTTTTATTTCTCACCAGCCATATATAGTAAAAAGAGAAGGAAGCTTAAACAAAGTAACCAAAGCTTACACAAAGCAACAGAGGTGGGGAAATTCCAAGGAGTTACAGACTCCTAGCCAACAGGACACGTTACCAAGGCAACTATCTGTTTTCTGCTAACCACCTAACTGAAAAGGAGTCACCTATTCTCCGGGAAAGAATTCATCTCTTAGGAAGCCTAAACAAAAGCTTAGGCCCATAGCTACTTTAGGCCTATAGCTACTACAAAATGGTGTTAGCTAAACCAAGGAAAATTCTTATTTCTATTGGCTCCCGGCCGACTACCAGCCCAGGGATGGCACCATCTACAATGGGCCCTCTCACCCTTGATAACTAATCGAGAAAATGTCTTACAGCTAGATCTCAGGGAGGCATTTCCTCAAGGGAGGTTCTTTTCTCTGTGATAACTCCAGTTTGTGTCAAGTTGATACACAAAACCAGCTAGAACAACATGAAAAGAACTAAAAAGAACAACTTGAAAATCAAATGATTTTGATCAGAGATCAAGACTATTTTATTTCATAATTTATTATAAAATTACCAAATCTAAGGCTGTAATATTAATAAAAATAAAAATATATATTTTTGGATATTTTATTACATTTCAAATGTTTTCCACTTTCCAGGTCTCCCCTTTGAAAGCCACCTATTCCATCCCCCCTTCCTCTGCTTCTATGAGGGTATTCCCCTACCCACCTACCCACTCCCATCTCCTGTCCCTGGCATTCCCCTATACTGGAGCATTTAACACCCTCAGGCCAAAGGGCCTCTCCTCCCACTGATTGCCATAAAGACCCTCCTCTGCCACATATGCAGCCAGCACCATGGGTCCCTCCATGTGTATTCTTTGGTTGGTGGTCCAGTCTCCTGGAGCTCTGGGGGGTCTGGCCAGTTGACACTGTTGCTCCCTCTATGGGGCTGCCAACTCCCTCAGCTCCTTCAGTTCCTTCTCCAACTCCTCCATCCACAACACCATGCTTAGTCCAACGGTTGCTGTGAATTGAATCTTGGGTATTCTGAACTTGGGCTAATATCTACTTATCAGTGAGTATATACCATACTGTGTTTGTTCTTTTGTGACTGAGTTACCTCGCTCAGGATGATATTTTCAAGTTCCATCCACTTGCATGTAAATTTTATGAAGTCATTGTTTTTAATAGCTGAGTAGTATTCCATTGTGTAAATGTTCCACATTTTCTGTATCCATTCCTCTGTTGAGGAACATCTGGGTTGTTTCCAGCTTCTGGATATTATAAATATGGCTGCTATGAACATAGTGGAGCATGTGTCCTTATTACATATTGGAGTATCTTCTGGGTATATGCCCAGGAGTGGTATAGCTGGGTCCTCAGGTAGTATTATGTTCAATTTTCTGAGGGTCTGCCAAACTGATTTCCAGAGTGGTTGTACCAGCTTGCAATCCCACCAGTAATGGAGGAGTGTTCCTCTTTCTTCACATCCTCACCAGCATCTGCTGTCCCCTGAGTTTTTAATCTTAGGCATTCTGACTAGTGTGAGGTTGAATCTCAAGGTTGTTTTGATTTGCATTTCCCTGATGACTAAGGATGTTGAACATTTCTTTAGGTGCTTCTCAGTACTTTGAGTTTCCTCAGTTGAGACTTCTTTGTTTAGCTCTGTACCCTATTTTTTAATAGGGTTATTTGGTTCTCTGGATTCTAACTTCTTGAGTTCTTTGTATATATTGGATAATAGCCCTCTATCGGATTGGTAGGATTGGTAAAGATCTTTTCCCAAGCTATTGGTTGCCATTTTGTCCTATTGACTGTGTCCTTTGCCTTACAGAAGCTTTGCAATTTTGTGAGGTCACATTTGTCGATTCTTGATCTTAGTGCATAAGCCATTGGTGTTCTTTTCAGGAACTTTTCCCCTGTGCCCATGTGTTCGAGACTTTCCCCCATGGTTTTAGCTTCTTTGTCAAAGATCAAGTGTCCATAACTGTGTGGGTTCATTTCTGGGTCTTCAATTCTATTCCATTGCTCTACCTGCCTGTCACTGTACCAATACCATGCAGTTTTTATCATTACTGCTCTGTAGTACAGCTTGAGGTCAGGGAGGCTTATTCCCCCAAAGGTTCTTTTATTGTTGAGAATAGTTTTTGCTCTCCAGGGTTTTTTGTTATTCCAAATGAATTTGAGAATTGTTCTTTCTAAGTCTATAAAGAATTGAGTTGGAATTTTGATGGGGATTGCATTGAATCTGTAGATTGCTTTCAGCAAGATGGCCATTTTTACTATATTAATTCTGCCAATCCATGAGCATGGGAGATCTTTCCATATTCTGAGGTCTTCTTTGATTTCTTATTTCAGAGATGTGAAGTTCTTGTCATACAGATCTTTTACTTGTTTGGTTAAAGTCACACCAAGATACTTTATATTGTTTGTGACAATTGTGAAGGGTGTCATTTCCCTAATTTCTTTCTCAGTCTGTTTATCCTTTGAGTATATGAAGGCTACTGATTTGTTTGAGTTAATTTTATATCTAGCCACTTTGCAGATTTTTTTTTGTCAGCTGTAGCAGTTCTCTGGTGGAGTTTCTCGGGTCACTTAAGTATACTATCATATATATCATCTGCAAATAGTGATATTTTGACTTCTTCCTTTCCAATTTGTATCCCTTTGCCCTCCTTTTGTTGTCTGATTGCTCTAGCTAGAAGTTCAAGTACTGTATTGAATAGATAGGAAGAGAGATGGCAACCTAGTCTACTCCCTGATTTTAGGGGGATTGCTTTAAGTTTCTTTCCATTTAGTTTGATGTTGGCTACTTGTTTGATGTATATTGCTTTATCTATGTTTAGGTATGGGGCTTGAATTCCTGATCTTTCCAAGATGTTTATCATGAAGGGATGTTGAATTTTGTGAAATGCTTTTTCAGCATCTAATGAAATGACCATGTGGTTTTTTTCTTTGAGTTTGTTTATGTAGTGGATTACATTGGTGGATTTCTGGGTATTGAACCATCCCTGCATTCCTGGGATGAAGCCTACTTGATCATGGTGAATGATCATTGTGATGTGTTCTTGGATTTGGTTTGCAAGAATTTTATTGAGTATTTTTACATCAATATTCATAAGGGAAATTGGTCTGAAGTTTTCTTTCTTTGTTGGGTTTTTCTGACATTTTGCTATCAGCACAACTGTGGCCTCATAGAATGAATTGGGTAGTCTTCTTTCTATTTCTATTTTGTGGAATAGTTTGAAGATTATTGGTATTAGGTCTTATTTGAAGATCAGATAGAATTCTGAACTAAACCCATCTGGTCCTGGGCTTTTTTTTGGGGGGGGGAGGAGAGTCTTTTAATGACTGCTTCTATTTCTTTAGTGGTTATGGGACTGCTTAGATGGTTTATCTGATCCTGACTTAACTTTGGTATTTGGTATCTGTCTAGAAAATTGTCCATTTCATCCAGATTTTCCAATTTTGTTGAATATAGGCTTTTGTAGTAAGATCTGATGATTTTTTGAATTTCCTCAGATTCTGTTGTTATATCTCCATTATCATTTCTGATTTTGTTAATTTGGATACTGTCTCTGTGCCCTCTGGTTAGTCTGGCTAATAGTTTGTCTATCTTGTTGTTTTAGAAAATATATTTTAATGAAGGATGACTGAAAATTTTAACTATTCATTCTCATTGTCCATTTATTTTGGACAATTGAAAATCTAATATCACACAACTATTCTTCTTGCAAAGCATCACATGAGGGCTTGGTCTAGATTCTGAATAATCTCTAGATAACCTGTATACTGGCTGATATAAGACATAAGCTTTTAGACAACACAGAAAAATACATTTACATTCGGAATTAGTAAAGATTTGTGTGTATTTTACATATTAGCATTTGCTCCTGGTAGGTATAGGAAATCATGAAGCCACTATGTATAAGCACATTTTATCTATTTCCTAAGACCTTAGATACAAGCTAGATATGAACAGAAATGTACAACAGGCCTCATACATATATAACAGGAAAGTAGATGTCCACATGAAGGAATTGAACTGAATGTCATTAACAGCATTATTCATCAGGACCTGAAGAAGAAATTATCCAAATAGCTCTGGAGTGAATGGATAGCATGCAGATTCCAGTTCTCAGCAGGAAGCTTAGTGCATGTTCCAGGATGCTGGCATCAAGTTTGTAAACTCACTGTATGCACTATTTTATGCCACTGACATTTATTCTATAGCAATAAATTTATATTTCTATCCTTTATATGTAGAAAGTTTAAAAATTATTCATTATTATATGTATGCCTACATGTGTGTAGGTGATTTTGCCACAATGCTTATGTCAGATGACTTTATGGAATCAGTTCTCTCCTTTCACCTTAAATTGCTTCCAGGGATTGAACTCATGTCTGTGTTTATGCAGTAAGAACCTGACCTGTTGAGCTGTCTCACCAGCCAGTCTTTAAACTCCACATCTTTACTTCATAGTGCCATGAAGACATTTAAAGGACTTAATTAGTTTCATTATGTTCTATCTATATGTTTAAATTTCCCATTAATTTTAAGGGTGAATAAAAATATACTGGAAAGGTGTTTGGCTTCTCTATAAAAGTAAAGTTCAATGTTTCACACTTCTCCCACAGAGAATATCATAATGGAATGAGAGTTAATGCAGAAACGTTTTATTCTTCATTTTGTCCATGGTGATGCCACTCCATGCTATTATGGGGAGAGATATATACACATCAGGGTATCCAGGGTAATTAGCATATCTTGACTTTCAAAGCTTGATGAGTGGGCTGAAGGTGGAGGCCATCAAGCTGTGAGGTTAATAACCACCACAGGTGATCCTAACTGTAGCCAGCCTGTAGGAGGAGGAACCCTTTGTTCTGAATGAAATCAATCAGGCATGTACTCTCAGTGAGGACTAACATTCAGGACTCTAAGCATGAAACTCGGTCCAGTGATATTTATAAAATGCAGCAGAAAAGAACATGATCAGCACCAAAGAATGTGTGGTTAGTTTTTAAATGTCCCACACAGTATATAGAAGAAAAAGAATTCTGTAGCAATTCAGCTCATGAATTATCTGCACAATAGGAGCTAATTATAGCTGTCCTGGAGTGAGAAGAAACATTCTGACAGGCAAAGCTTCGTCTTGAAAAAAATATATTCCTTAATCATTGCAATCAGGAAAGTCAACAAATATTCACTACTTTTACATATAAGGTTGTGGAAAATGATCAGAAAAATATGTTTTCCTTGATTTTTAGGAAATTATATTTTCTTCAAGCTCTAAGGGTAAACAAATGTAATATAAAGTAAGCAGATTCTGTTGGTTATGGGAAATTTTTGAGTACCTATGATGTTTTAATGTTGATTGTTCTCAAATATTATGTGTACTATAAAATTAATTTTAAAAACGTGAAGAAAATTTTTTTACTGCTTTTATATCTTATGCAGAAACAAAGACCCTTAAATAGCAAATAATGAAATGGTGGTTTCTCTAGATTTTCATGCTTGGAATCACTTCTCTCTAGAAAGAATTATTTATGTATCCAAAGTAAATTTACATTAGAAGCAATTAACCTTCCTTAGGAGAAACCAATGGGAAATGAAGAAATCCTTCCTAAAGCAAGAGAATACGTTTTTAAATTTTACACAAGTGGGAAAGGTTGTGTATGCTGAAGAGAAAAAGAATGATGTGAATGATATTGTTGAGAAGAGAACACACTGGGGGGGTGGTCTTACAGATAACCTATTTTGCAGTGTTCATAGTAAGTTGGAAGAAAAGGAAATTATGTGTCTGTATAAAGTTATTTGAATCTTAGATACTTAGATAAAGAATGAAGAAGTCCGTTCATCCGAACTTGAAAGGGATATCCTCTTGCCTCAGTGAAAATACAATACACATAACAAATAATTTCTGAGGCACTATCATGTATAGGCTAGAGGTACAACAAATCTAAGACAGACAAAGACACAATTATCATGGTGGCGTCTCTATGGTGAAGGTGCAATTCCAGCTGTATTTGGGTGACATAGGGTAGTTTAAGGAAAGTAATGGGCATTATTTTACTTCTCAAGTTAACAAAATATTTTGGCTCACCTGTGGACACAATCACTGTTTTGATTCATTCAGAGATGTTAAGCTTAAAATTAAAAAAAAAAAAATAACTGAAGACACCAAAATAATAGTGAAATAGTATTACCATGAAGGAAACTAAACAGGCATGAGATAAAAAGTAACTCAGGGAAAAAAAATAGACATGTATATTATATATTAAGTAAACAGGAAGATGCCTGGGAAGGCAACTTGTAAGCTTTAATCGAGAGAAGAGGAATAAAGAGTCACACTATGAAAAGATGTGGTACCCAAAGAGTTTCATGGGAGACAGAAAGTTATGCCAAAACTATCGGGAAAAAAAGGCATTTGACAACAGAAGGAAGAGAAAAGGCTATACCACAAGACTGTAGCTGTAGCTTGTAATAACTATAAACAATCCACGCTCTGGCTGGCTACAGTCTCTGTGCCCAGTACATAGCCCAAGACCAATACTACGTGTTTCTCCTTGCCAACACCTCTCTCACAAACACGGGCTCTGCTATCCAGAGCTCCAAGATGGCTCTCTCTGTCTCCGTGGCCAGCTGCTGCCAAACCACTCTCTTCCCATTCCAAATCCTGGCCGAATTTCACCCCAGCTAAATTCTTACCCTTTGGCCCACCTGAGTCCCCTCGATTGTAAAACACCAGACAATCTTAGTTTAGAATCAACAGATGACACAACTGGGCATATAATCTATCATCCTAAGTCATCAACTATTCTGTGTTAGAAATCTTCCAGGGGCAGAATCTGCCACCAGACCTAACAGTGCCCGCCTACATTTTGCCTGGTTTTGCTCCTGCTTCGCTGTACAAAAATGGCCTTTCCTTCTTCCTGTGTTCCCTCTTCCTCTCTCGGACACAGAAGGCCCGCCTCCTCGTCGTCCAGCGGTTGGCTTCTTCTGGTCTTTATTATCCAATCAATTAATTATGGAAAAATTCCACTACAGTAGCTTACTAGAAAAAAAATGTGTTAAACTCAGTGTTGTTGAGGAAATAGCAAAGGCAGATCATGTAAATTTTATAGTCATGTTAGTATTGAATCCACTGAGGAATGTTATTAAGTAATGGACACTATTTTTATTATTATGTTAAGATAGTCCTTTTTCTATAGAGAATGGCTTGCTTGGGAACAGAAGTGGAAACAATAAGAATTTGGCCACTTAATCCAGAGCTTGGAGTATAATTTCACAAATAATGCTCTTTCTATGAAACAGAGAAAAAAAATGTTTCCTGAGACAGTGAGGTTACAATTAATGTCTCTTTATTACATCTAACAGTCAGTGTTGGTGACTGGGTTTTATCCATTTATGGAAAAGCATTCCAGCCCACTGAGTATGTCAGGGACCTCTAGAGTTCTGACTATGTGCTTGCAAGCTTGAACAAAATTTGCTGTGTAATTTTGGACAAATTACCTGGGCTATGATACTTTAGTATCTTGTATGTAGCATGATTACATGAGCTACATGACAGTATTTTTAAACAAGGAATACATGGAGTAACATACATTTTTTAAGAGATTATTGGAAAGGCCCAATGCAATTTATTGAAAGTAGAAGTATCAAATATGACTGGACAGTATTGGATTAAGGATAATGTAGTATAGATTTCTGGGATAGTTAATAAATAATTTTCTTCAACAAAGCATATGTTATGTGTATGATCTCAAAAGGCTTACTTCATTGTGGAGAATTCCAGACTGATTATCTGTATATCTTGTTAAAATGACATAAAAGTCCTTTTACAGGAATAAATTTGCCAATTTTTTTTAAAGATACCATCACCATTGTTAATATATGAAAAGCCATTCAATAGTATTCTTTTAAATGTTTATAACTTTTATAATTTTTCATTTGACAATTCTGTGCATGTCTACGGTATATTCTGACAGTTATCAGCACTTTCACTAGCCCCTCGCAGAAAGCCCCTTTTCCAGTTCATGCCTTTTCTTTCTAGTTATAATTAAATAGCAATTTTACTCTGAAAAGATTGGAGAAATAAAAGCATACCCTACTTGTAATAAGAGCGTGGTATCTAGAGAGAGTCTTTATTACAGATTTTCAGAACCTTGTTTTAATCTCATCAGATTTTTTTCTCCCCTTATCATAGGGAATCCCAGAAACTAGAAGAAAAGAAACAAAGATGCCAATAGCAGGACCCTATCAGCAAATAGAAAGGGACAGAACTGTCATTTGTTTTAGCTTTCTGTCTCAATCATATCTTTGGGAATATGAATGGGAATCTTAGCACACAGGGCTTCAGGAATGTCTAGGTACAGTATGATGCCAGTTGTGTTAACTGTTAAAGTCAGCCAATTTCTATGCCCAGAAATGAGTGTGTGTAAAAGAGTGAATGGCATCTCAGCATCTGTAACACAGACAAAGGTTGTACCTACAGACACTACTGCATGAATTTAGGAAGAACAGTGTCTGAGGAACTGTCAGGGCTCAGAGCCACTGGAGATAGAGTGCAAAGAAAGGAAACTGAAGTCAGTCTTGCTGCTGTTGTTAAATGGAAGTAAGCTGGGGGATGGTATAGAACTCCTTCTAACTGGCCCCGTCCTCACATTCTCACACTACCACCCACTGTTCTTCCTCTTGACTAGACACTATGGAGTATTAGTCTCCTATAAGAAAGGGTGAAGTTATAGCACTGGCATGAATCTAGGTGGAACAGACCTTCATCCTATGTAAACCACACCAGACTGAGAAATAAAGTGTTGTGCGATTCCTATGATGTGTGTAAGCCAGGAAAGCAGAACAGAGATGGGGAAAGTAGAGAAAAGCTGGAATAAGAAAGTGAGGAATAAGTTTGAGCAACAGGGAGCTGAATGTGGCCAAAGCACATTATATTCCTGACCTGGAGAAAAATATCATAATGAAACCCATTGCTTTATACAATTATTATAAGCTAATTGTAAATTAAAGAGGAAAGATCAGAATCAGCTATATTCCTGCTCTTTTGACTTTCTTTTCTAGTTCTTCTCTCCCTCTCTCTCTCTCTCTCTCTCTCTCTCTCTCTCTTCACACACACACACACACACACACATACACATAAACAGATACACATACACATACACACATACACACACACACATACACACATACACATACTCACACACACACATACACACACACACATACACACACACACATACACATAAACACATACACATACACACATACACACACACACATACTCACACACACACATACACACACACATACACACACACACATTTAAGAAAATGCATGATTCAAATGTTTCTTTTCTTAAGTTATTCACACAACAACTACATATCAAGACCTTAATTAGGTCTAGTGTTGTTGTAGATTTTGATGATGTCACAGAGAACAACAAAGAGAAATCTTTACCTAAATTAATACTCATTTGAGGAAGACAGGTGGATAATGAATATAATGGACATTAAAAATATGTAAGAGCTGAACTGACAACAAGAAAGCATGCATGAGAATGACTTAGGCCCTCTGCATATATGAAACAGTTGTGCTGCTTGGTCTTCGTGTGGACTCCTAATGCCTGAGCAGCAGCAGTGTCTTAGTACTTTGTCTGCCTTTGGATCCTTTTACCTTCACTGGCCCGCCTCACCTAGCTTCAGTAGAAGATGTACCTAGTCTTACTATCACTTGATATGTTAAAGCTGCTTGATATCCATGTTAGGACTCACCATTTCTGAGGAGAAGGGGAGGAGAAATGAATGGAGGAGTGAGGTGAGATGGAGGGACTGGGAGAAGTGGAGGGGAGGAAGCTGTAATTGGGATAGAAAGTAGAAAAATTAATATATATATGAACTTATTATATATATGAGCTAAGAGCAAAACAAGAGGAAGAAAATATAAAATATTTTATGTCTTTTAGCGATCTAAAATGTAGATACTGAGGTCTAGGAAAGAGCACCAAGTTAAAACATGAAAAATGACAAGGGTGAGGACAATGCTGGAAGTGGAAAGAGGAGGTTCAAAGACCCTGCAGAGAGGCTGCTTGGTACAGAGGAAGATCTATTATTAGTCTTTTCACGATGCTATAGAAGAACTATAACATGAACATGAACTACAACATGAACTAGGTGCTTTGTAATCATGATAATTCAGTTTTACAACCTTGGAGGATAGGCAGTCCAAAGTCAAAGTATTAATTAACATGTTCAGTCTCTGACACACGTCTCTTTCTTATCATAAATGAATTAATGGGATAATGTGCTTTCTGGGGGCTCTCTTCTTAGGGACACTAATCTTTCTTAGAAAGACCCTAGTTTGTAGTCTAAGAGTACCCCAAAAATCCCACACCCTAATAGCATTTACTTCAGAGTCAGAATTTCAATAAGCATAGTAGTCTCTTTACTTATGTGCCTGTCAATTCTTAGGCCAAGTATTAATCCCAGTCCCTTTCCACTTAACTTACAATATGAGCACAGTTGGAATAGATCACAAATGTTATTTCATGTACATGTAAGTTTAGGGCTTAAGACCTAAGTTTATGTTATAACTCCTAGTAAGTAACTCCCATGAATGTCTAGAGAAGCAGGTTTCCCTGGAGTGTGCATCTTCTTTTCCAGGATGGAGGCTGTCTTAGGATTTCCTTGATAATCCTGGCACAGTTTATAGCCTTCTTTGCTTGTCAGTAATCTTATAGAAGACATTGAATCAGGAGTATTTTCTTTACAGAAGTATACCATGATTAGTATATTTCAAGTGGTGATTACATAGACATGATTACATATTGATCTTCTGTCTGCTTTTTTTTTTGTAGGCATAGGCTCTTTGACAAGTCATAAGTTGCACAAGCCCTTCATGTTAATTACAGACAGCCCTGGTTTAAGGCCATTTTCCTATAAACTCTACCTAGAGTCTGATCCATGCTATAGAGCAGCTGCTCCCAATAGCAACATTTCCAGAGGTTTTATGAGAGCTTTAATTTATGGAATTTTATTTTAAAGATTGCATTGTATGCAGAGACTACAAAATCTGTTTTCCATCTCCCGGTGGAAACATATAGTCACTGAGGTTTGAAATATCTTAATCTCAAAGAGTCATAAAATGGCCCACACTGGGACTACACGACCGACAAAGGAGAGTTTCTGACTCAGTGAAAGTCAGAAGATTTGACTGCAGTAGAGTTTGAAAGAGAATATGGTGATTTGTTGTTCTAGTTCTTAAAACACCAAATTCAGGGGAAATCCAGCAGAATACAGACAGTACTAAAATATAGTTTCTATTTCCCCTGAAAATATATTTTGAAGGGATGCAGAGTGTAACTTGGGAAAACAAAGTTACACATTATATTGATCTCATGACACAGGTAGTCAATATTAATGTTGTGCTTTGGGAGAAAATAATGTAGGATAAAGGAATGACATACTTCTAATGATTTATTTTTTGTCATAGCCACAACAGGATGGGTTGAAAGTAGAAGCAAGTTACACTTTGTTGAAGAAAATACTTATCTACTGTTTGTATAAAACTTGCCAATGCAAGTTTTGCAAGACTTGCAAAATTTGGCAAAGTCGTGTCGCCAGTGGGTCTTGTGATTTAGGTATGCACTTCCATCTATCTGAGACACTGCTGTGGGAAGTTTGCATTTTCAGCTCCCCCCCTTCCCCCCAGCTCAAAGCTATGGGGTGAATGCAAGAGCAGCTTAGAAACCTGTCTCAAAATAAAAAGGGAAGGGAAAACATACTTGAGTGGTAGACCACTAGTCCCTGTACTAAAGAAGTGAAGAGTAGAACAATTATGTTCTCATCTTTTCTTTTATTTTATATTCTTTAATCTTTTTTTACAGTTTAGTCTTCATCTGCTTCCAGATCCTTCCTAGACCACTCCCCATCCCATCCCTACTCCTAACCCCCAGTCTCCAAGAGAATGGCCCTCACCCCCAAACCCCACCCAAGCACTCCTTGGGGCCTCAAGTTTCTCCAGAGTTAGGTGCATCTTCTCTCACTGAACCCAGACCCAGCAGTCCTCTGCTGTATATGTGTTGGGGGCCTCATATCAGCTTGTGTATGCTGCCTGGTTGGTGGCTCAGTGTCTGAGAGATCTCAGGGGTCCAGATCAGTTGAGAATGCTCGTCTTTCCATGGGGCTGCCCTTCTCTTCAGCTTCTTCCAGCTTTTCCATAATTCAACCACAGGGGTCCCCAGCTTCAGTCCATTGACTGGGTGCTAGTATCTGCATCTGACTCTTTCAGCTGTTTGTTGGGCCTCTTGGAGGGCAGCCATATTAGGCTCCTGTCTGTAAGCATGCCATAGCATCAGTAACAGTGTCAGGCCCTGTGGCCTCCCTTTGAGCTGGATCCCAATTTGGGCCTGTCACTGGATCTCCGTCCTCTAAGGCTCTTCTCCATTTTTGCCCTTGCAGTTGCTTTAGATAGGAACATTTCAGAGATATCTTTAAAAGTGGAAAAATATAAGAAACATATCAGCCTTAGTGTGAGGAGGGTCCTGAGAGAGAGGGTACTGGGATTGGTGCTAATTCAATAATGACTCAGTCAGTAGTGGATGCAAGTTCAGGTACTCTCTCTGTTCTCAAGGATTCTCGGCATTCTTCCTTCTCCTTTTCTTCATTCTCCCTTCTTACCATCTTTTATTCCTTCTTTCTACTCATTCATTTTTCTTCTTCTAACTAGAAAGCCTGAACCCAGTCTTTCATTTACTAAAGCTACATCATCAAGGTTTTGACCATTGTTATTTAAATTTTATTAATCCCAGACCATTTGTCCCAACCTCTGCTTTCTTCAAACAGAAACTAAACACAAAGCAAATTTCCTTTTTTTGTTGTTGTTGATATTTTCTTTATTTACATTTCAAATGTTATCTCCTTTCCTGGTTTTCCCACCTGGAAATCACCTATCCCATACCCCCTCCCCCTGTTTCTATGAGGGCATTCTCTATCTACCCACCCACCTCTGCCTTCCCACCCTGGCATTCACCTTCACTAAGGCATCGAGCCTTCACAAGACCAAGGGCCTGTCCTCCCATTCATGTCCAATAAGACCATCCTCTGTTACATATGCGGCTGGAGCCATTGGTCCCTCCATGTGTACTCTTTGGTTGGTGGTTTAGTCTCTGGGAGTTCTGGCAGGTCTGGTTGGTTGATTGTTCTTCCTGTGGGGTTGCAAACCCCTTCAGCTCCTTCAGTCCTTTCTCTAAACCCTCCACTGGGGACCCAGTGTGGTACATTTACACAGTGGAATACTACTCAGCTATTAAAAACAATGTCTTCATGAAATTCTTAGGCAAATGGATAGAACTAGAAAATATCATCCTGAGTGAGGTAACCCAATCACAAAAGAACACACATGGTATGCACTCACTGATAAGTGGATATTAGCCCAAAAGCTCAGAACACCCAAAATAAAATATACAGACCACATGAAGCACAAGAAGAAGGAAGACCAAAGTGTGGATGCTTCTGTACCTCTTGGATGTGGAAAGAAAACACTCATGGGAAGAAATACGGAGACAAAGTATGAAGTAGAGACTGAAGGAAAGGCCATCCCGAGAGGGCCCCAACTGGGGATCCATCCCATATACAGTCACCAAACCCAGACACTATTGTGAATGCCAAGAAGTGCTTGCTGACAGGAGCCTGATATAGCTGTCTCCTGCGAGGCTCTGCAAGAGCCTGACATATACAGAGACAGATCCTTGCAGCACATTTCCTTATAGGTTTTACACAGCTTGTTCTTCATGGGTAGCTGGGAAAAACTCTTGCCATTTCCTGGTACAGCAAACAACAGTCTTTAATAACTGTATTCATATAAGAAAAAAAGGTGGCAGACTACTAAGGTTAATAAGTTCTTACAAGGGTTTAAACTTTATGAAAGTAAAGTAGGCCTTGTCTTCTTCAATACTTCAAGTAACTAGAACAATGAAGTACTAACTTTTCATATGCTTGTGGTACTGGCTGGTTTTGTGTCAACTTGACACAAGCTGGAGTTATCACAAAGAAAGTAGCTTCAGTTGAGAAAATGCCTCCATGAGATCCAGCTGTAAGGCATTTTTTTTCAGTTAGTGATCAAGGGAAGAGGGCCCCTTTTAGGTGGTACCACCCCTGGGCTGGTAGTCCTGGGCTCTATAAGAAAGCCAGCTGAGCAAGCCAAGGGAAGCAAGCCAGTAAGAAACATCCCTTCATGGCCTCTGCGTCAGCTCCTGCTTCCTGACCTGCTTGAGTTCCAGTCCTGACTTCCTTTAGTGATGAACAGCAATGTGGAAGTGTAAGCTGAATAAACCTTTTCCTCCCCAACTTGCATCTTGGTCATGATGTTTGTGCAGGAGTAGAAACCTTGACTAAGACACTTGTACATCATCTTTTAATTCTCTAATCTATGTTTCCTATCCTAGCAATTCCACGGCCTCATAAACTCTCCTTCTAATACTATTTGTTTCATATACAAGCCTTCCTCCTATGAGATTAACCTATCAATCATTTGCTTGTGTTTTTTATAGATTCCTTCTTTTCCTATTCATTCCTCTTCTTCTTGAGAACATTTTATCTCTCTATCTTTGAAGTCCCCAAGTGCACTCTGGTTAATTAATGCAGTAGTCATTAGACCAGAGAGTAGATGTATCTCCTTAAAATTCCAAATTCAAGGCCAAATCTTGCAATGAACAATTTCTACAAATGACCATGTAGGTTTTTATGGCCTCTGTGATTATGTTGGCTAGAACCTTTCCCATGGCCCTAAAGGTCAAGCAGAAGGCCTGTTCCTTGTCCCCCATGGCCTTATGACAACCTTCATTCCTTATTCCTGAGGACCATATCTGCTTTATTTATTATGTCATGATTAGCTCTGAGTAGCAGGAGAAGTATATTCCCCAGAAAGAGATGTTGAAAGTAAAATGGAAGAGACAGCAGATCAGCTTCAGGGCAACAGCAACCATCAGCACACATGCGATCAACATCCTGGCAGTGGTCCAGGAGCTGTGTCACACCACCCCTTTTGCAGTGAGAATGCTATGAAGCAACTGTACTTAAGACATCAATTAAAATGATTAATTTTTATGGAAGAGTTATGCAGATGTTATGTTTTTCATTTTGTTTCTTACTGTTTTTCTAATAGTTATGATCTTGGAGAAAAACATTATTTATTAACATTTTGTAGAAAGACAGTATTTTATTATATCTAACCTAATAGTTTCAACACCAGGATTAGAACATTTAGGTAAACTATTAAATAACACTGGTACCTGGACATTTCTCTGACCATGTAAAATGGAAACTTGCAAGAAGAACAATGCTGTGCATTTTCCAAGAGGTACCATATAATTCTAATGAAGAATGGTTGGGAATCATGGGAAAGTTACATAATGTTCTTCATTCTGATATGTCTATCATTTTGAAGTTCTGTCATCAATGTGTTATTTGTTCCTGCACATCAAAAATACATTATTATATTGGGTTCCATTAGTCTCCCAATCAATCATCCATATAGTCCTTGCTAAATTCACAGTTAAATCTGATGCCTGTAAGAACCATGTGGTAAGCTACACTGTTTTATATAATATAAGTAAAACAGAGTATTATTTATATAATAAACAGAGTATGAGAGAGATAAGGTAACTTGGTTGGGTAGAACCTCTGGTGAGCTGGAGACATTGTGATCCTCACTTTCTTGCCTTCAATTTCCAGTGTTCTTTGCAGTGGCTCATATAAAAGAAACCTATTCATGGTTTTCTAAATGTGCTGTTTTCTAGTCCTTGTCTGTGCTGAGTGAGCTCTGTGGAGCATGGGGAGAGTCAGGTACATGCTTGCTATAATCTGCATATCTATTTCCTTTCTCAGCAATCCTGCCGATGCAGGTTGCCCTCTCTAGTGGTTGCTGGTCATGTCTCTGCGACTTAGCAGCTTTATCGTTTAGTCCTTATCTCTTGTGTCTTTTCTTGTCATTCCTACATTAAATAATAGCACTCTTCATATTTCAACAAACTACTTTCTTCACACTTTTCTTTATATTCATGACAGGAAACTAAATGCCTGCTATTTGACATAATGATCCACAATTCTAATTTCGTAGGGTAACCAATAAAACTTTGTTTAATCATGTTTTGATGTCTGGTCTTATGAAGAAAGATATGAGATTTTTTACACTTTTTTGCAGTGCCATGAATTCTTATCCACCAAACCCAATTTAATAAAATTTTCCTCCTACATGAAGTCTAAATGCACAGGAGATGTAACTTCTACTACTTTAAATTCTCTGCATCTCGTTCTTCATAATTACTTTTCTGTTGTTGCTTACCATATTCCTATACTTTTGGTAATACAATATAAGCTTCCTCTGCTGATCAAACATGTGCCTAGAAATCCCATATTTATTAAATCAATGATTTCAGAAACTACCTTATTCTCAGAAATAAAATTCTACATCTATGTCCTGAAATTAATCTATATACTTGGAATTTTTTTACAGAAAGACTTTTGAAGCTTACATTTATATCAAAAGAACATAGTGAGTTAACATGATAAAACCAAACAAGTGTCAACAAACTCGACAGTTTAAAACATATATTTACAGCATTTAGTAAAATTAAAAGATATATTCACCAAAACACTGGTCTTTGCTATTTTCTCTCTAAGTGACATACATATTATATGACCCTGGTATTTGGAAAGGATAATGTCAGGATAAATAACAAATTCAAATAGAAGTCTACAGTATAGACTATAACCTAACATTTGATATCAAAATACTTGAAAGAGAACTTGTAATTTTAATAGAATATTGTTTCACTATTGGTCTGTAATACAGCTTGAGATCAGGGATGCTGATTCCCCCAGAAGTTTTTTATTGTTGAGAATAGTTTTTGCTATCCTGGGTTTTGTTATTCCAAATGAATTTGCAAATTGCTCTTTCTAAGTCTGTGAAGAATTGAGCTGGAATTTTGATGGGGATTGCATTGAATCTGTAGATTGCTTTTGGCAAGATGGCCATTTTTACTATATTAATCCTGCCAATCCATGAGCATGGGAGATCTTTCCATCTTCTGAAATCTTTGTTTTCTTTCTTCAGAGACATTAAGATCTTTTCATACAGATCTTTCACTTGCTTGGTTAGAGTCACACCAACGTATTTTATATTTTTTGTGACTATTGTGAAGGGTGTCATTTCCCTAATTTCTTTCTCAGTCTGTTTATCCTTTGAGTAGAAGAAGGCTACTGATTTGAGTTAATTTTATATCCAGCCACTTTGCTGAAGTTGTTTATCAGATGTAGGAGTTCTTTGGTGGAATTTTTGGGGTCACTTAAGTATACGATCATATCATCTGCAAATAGTGATATTTTGACTTCTTGCTTTCCAATTTGTGTCCATTTGACCTCCTTGTTGTCTAATTGCTTGGCTAGTACTTGGAGTACCATATTGAATAGGTAGGGAGAGAGTGGGCAGTCTTGTCTAGTCCCTGATTTTAGTGGGATTGCTTCAAGTTTCACTCCATTTAGTTTGATGTTGGCTACTTGTTTGCTGTATACTGCTTTTACTCTGTTTAGGTATGAGCACTGAATTCCTGATCTTACCAAGACTTTTACCATGAAGGGATGTTGAATGTTGTCAAATGCTTTTTCAGCATCTAATGAAATGATCATGTGGTTTTTTTTCTTTAAGTTTGTTTATGTAGTAGATTACCCTGATGGATTTCCCCCTTTTGAACCATCCCTGCATCTATAGAATGACACCTACTTGATCATGGTGAATGATTGTTTTGTTGTGTCCTTGGATTCGGCCTTTGAGAATTTTATTGAGTATTTTTGCACCAATATTCATAAGGGAAATTGGTTTGAAGTTCTCTTTCTTTGTTGGGTTTTTGTATGGTTTAGGTAGAAGCATAAGTATAGCTTCATAGAACAAGTTGGGTAGTCTTTCTTACGTTTCAATTTTGTGGAATAGTTTGAAGAATATTGGTATTAGGTCTTTTTTGAAGGTCTGATTGAATTCTGCACTAAACCCATCTGGTCCTGGGCTTTCTTTTGTTGGGAGACTTTTAATGACTGCTTCTATTTCTTTAGGGGTTATGGGACTGTTTAGATAGTTTATCTAATCCTGATTTAACTTTGGCAACTGGTACCTGTCCATTTCATCCAGATTTTCCAATTTTGTTTAGTATAGGTTTTAGTAGTAGGATTTGATGATTTTTTTAATTTCCTCAGTTTCATACTGTCTCTGTGCCCCCTGTTTAATCTTGCTAAAGGTTTATCTATCTTTTTGATTTTTCTCACAGAACTAGCTCCTGGTTTTGTCGATTCTTTGTATAGTTCTTTTTGTTTATACTTGGTTGATTTCAGCCCTTAGTTTGATTACTTCCTTTTGTCTACTCCTCTTGGGTGCATTTCCTTCTTTTTGTTCTAGAGCTTTCAGGTGTTCTGTCAAGCTGCTAATGTATGCTTTTTTAAGTTTCTTTTTGGAGGCACTTAGAGTTATGAGTTTTCCTCTTACCACTGCTTTCATTGTGTCCCATAAGTCTTGGTATGATATGCCTTCATTTTCATTAAATTCTAAGAAGTCTTTAATTTCTTTGTTTATTTCTTCCTTGACTAAGAAAGAAATAAGGTCTGGGATTTGCATCAGACCAAAAACAATACCTTAATTCTTTGTACATCCTATGTTCAAGCAAAGTCCCCTTCATTTTCTCTTTGGATTTTCCAAACAAGTAAAGAATAGTCTGATATATATCCTCCAAGTCTAGATCACTGAGGAGAGGAGCCTGGGTAGTTTACTCACAGGTAGAGAAGCACCAGGCTGATAGCACCTTGCAGGGCTGAGCCTGCTGAGCTCCCTTTCCAGTCTAGCTGTGATATAGTGCTTAAATACTGGAAAAGAAGGTGGGGCTGGCCTTACATTCAGTATCATCTCTACCATGCCCCACCCACAGCTCCAAGAGTTCAGTGCTTTCTCCACCTCTGCTGTTGGCCAAGAACCTTGGATGTGCCCACGTTGATATTTGATATTTAAATTCATTTGGTATAAATATCAATGAAAAAGCAAAACCTGTGTTATCATTAAATCCAAAGGATGATTTTTCTTATCAGAAGCTCTGGTGAAGTTACTGTTGTTGACTTCCTCTAGCCTGTCCTTTTGCCCTGGGCTGCTTTTATTTTGTAATACTGGAAATTCATCCAGGTGAGCTCCACCTACAGGTATTATTTTCATTCACTTCCCTCTGCCTACAATATCCTCTGCTTCAGAGAGGACTCATTGATCCTCCAAATCCATCCTTTCATGTCCCATCCTGCGGGACCTCGTTCTTCGTGGGATCAAGGGGGACCAAGCCTGAAAGGAAAATGGGCGAGAGAAAGGAGCGAGACCAAGCAAAGTTTTGTCAAGGTCTATTTTTTATTAACACAAGCAGATTTAATAAAGCAAAAATCATAGGCAAAGGGAGGGGACAAGAGATAGGCAAGACGATCAATGGAATAGAATTGAAGACCCAGAAATGAACCCACACACCTATTGTCACTTGATCTTTGACAAAGGAGCTAAAACCATTCAGTGGAATAAAGGCAGCATTTTCAACAAATGGTCCTCATTCAACAGGAGGTCAGCATGTGGAAGAATGCAAACCAACCCACTCTTATCTCCTGTACAAAGCTCAAGTCCAAGTGGATCAAGGACCTCCACATAAAACCAAATACACTAAAACTAATAGAAGAGAAAGTAGGGAAGAGCCTCAAACACATGGGCACAGGTGAAAAATTTCTGAATAGATCACCAATGGCTTATGCTCTATGATCAAGAATTGACAAATGAGACCTCATAAAATTGTAAAGCTTTTCTAAGGTAAAGGACACTGTCAATAGGACAAAACAGCAACCAACAGATTGGGAAAAGATCTTTACCAATCCTACATCTGGCAGATGGCTAATATCCAATTTATACAAAGAACTCAAGAAGATAGACTCCAAAGAACTCAATAACCCTATTAAAAAAGGGGATACAGAGCTAAACAAAGAATTTTCAACAGAGGAATATTGAATGGCCAAGAAGTACCTAATGGAATGTTCAACATCCTTAGTCATCAGGGAAATGCAAATCAAAATAACCCTGAAATTCCACCTCACGCCAGTCATAATGGCTAGGATCAAAAACTCAGATGACAGCAGATGCTGACAAGGATGTGGAGAAAGAGGAACACTCCTCCATTGTTGGTGGGATTGCAAGCTGGTACAACCACTCTGGAAATCAGTCTGGTGGTTCCTCAGAAAATTGGACATAGTACTACCTGAGGACCCAGCTATACCACCCCTAGGCATATACCCAAAGGATTCTTCAACATATAACAAGGACTCATGCTCCACTATGTTCATAGCAGCCTTATTTTTAATAGCCAGAAGCTGGAAAGAACCCAGATATCCTTCAACAGAGAGGTGGATACAGAAAATGTGGTACATTTACACAATGATGTACTACTCAGCTATTAAAAACAAAGAATTCCTAAAATTCTTAGGAACTAGAAAGTATCATCCTGAATGAGGTAACCCTATCACAAAAGAACACACATGGTATGCACTGACTGATAAGTGGATATTAGCCCAAAAACTTGAAATACCCTAGATATAATTCACAGACCACATGAAGCTCAAGAAGAAGAAAGACTAAAGTGTGCTTCTGTCCTTCTTAGAAAGGGAAACAAAATATGGGAACAAATATGGAGACAATGTGAAGAATGGAGCCTGAAGGAAAGGCCATACTGGGACTACCCCACCTGGGGATTCATCTCATATACAGTCACCAAATCATGACACTATTGTGGATGCTTGCTGAAAGGAGCTGGATATAGCTGTCTCCTGAGAGGCTCTGCCAGAGACTAACAAATACAAAGGCAGATGCTTGAAGTCAACCATTAGACTAATCACTGTTTCCACAATGGAGGAGTTAAAGAAAGGACTGAAGGAGCTGAAGGGGTTTGCAACCCCATAGGAAGTACAATAATATCAACCAACCAGACCTCTTAGAGCTCCCAGGGACTAAACCACCAATGAAAGAGTACACATGGAGGGATCCATAGCTCCAGCTGCATATGTAGCAGAGGATGGCCTTGTCAGGCATCAATGGGAGGAGAGGCCCTTGGTACTGTGAAGGCTAGATTCCCCAGTGTAGGGAAATTCGAGGGCAGAGAGGTGGGAGTGGGTGGGTGGGTGGGGGAACACCCTCATAGAAGCAGGGGGAGGGGAGATGGGACAGGGAGTTCCCTGGAGGGGAGAAACCAGGAAAGGGGTTTGAAATGTAAATTTTTAAAAATCCATTAAAATAGAGAGAGAAAATAGCTTCTATTAATTTAGAGAATAAGCATAATTAAGTTTCTGAACTAGTAAATGAAAGAGTAACAACATAAGACACACTTTTAGACAGGTATAGTGATGAGTGTCATCATTCTAGAAAGGTAGGTATAGGGGCAGGAAAACTGTGAGTTGGATATCAATTCAGGCTCCATTGTGAGACTTCCCCAAAACCAAATACACTAACACTCAGAAACAGGAGTAACTGTAGCAACGTTTACTTCTTTAACTTTTTCTGTCATAGTTATGAAGCACACATCAAAGTATATCCTATTTGTTTATTTTATTGTGCAATGTAAAACACAACAGACTTAAGGAGACATAAGGAGAGCATGTATATTGTAATTGCCCAGTCTGGAAAAAATGATGTGTACTAATCATTATGCAGTTGTTCTTGGACTTTCAATGTCTTATGTAATAGAAATCTATCACAGATTGAGAAGCTCTGAGCTCTCTTCACAACCTTGAAGCTGGTTACTTCATTTAGTTGATGTGAATTCTCTCCCTCTCTAGGCACTGTAGAGATTGTTATCCTCTATGTCATCATTTGGTGGAGCAGGCAAAAAGCAAACCTGCCAAATAATACCAGGAAAGTGTTAATAGCATCTGAAACTCAACTCAGTCACTGGAGTTATAAAATATCATAATTATTTAAAAAGTTATTGTCTTCTATCACTGAAAAATGTGTCAGACTTTATTTCACAGCAACAAAGAACAGCCCAGAAAGGGAAACTATCAATATTCTCATTGGCAGAATTTCCTATCCAATTTGTACCTGTGTTGATCTGTATAGCTGTGATTTTTTTAAAAAAAATTAACTTGTGTTCTTTGGTTCTTCCTGACGCATGGCCAGAGCCTCAGGAAGCAGAGAGTTTCAACTGCTTTTACTATACCTAGCTGTGGCTCTGTTCTTTCTGTTTCGTTTGTCTCTCAGTTTTAGTTTACTGGGACTGTCAGCTAGTGTTTCTAATCAAGAATACTTAGATTTCATAGGCAAGAGTCTGCCCTTCTCACTGTTTCAGCTCTTGTGGTCTTGCTTATTGTGTTCTATCTCCCTCATGTCTTTCTGTTTCTCACACTGCTTTACTAAATAAATTCAACTCTGTCAATTTCAATTATGGAAACAGTTTGCCTATTATCATCTCCATCATTAGCCTCTATTTTCCATTGTTTCTGAGTAGATTCTCCTGCCAATTTCAAAGCTTAGCCCACATATTTTGCTTTTTGATGCATCCTCTTCCAGCCTGGTCAATTTTGTTTCTGCATACTTCCACTTTAGTCTACTATCCTTTGAGGTCATCCCTATGAGATAACACTGAGGTGACAGAGAAGGATAGATCTAATTTCAAGTCAGTGTCTCCAATAATGCAAACCCAGAGAGACAGATACTGATACAATGGCTTTTGGAGAATACTGGGTCCCTTTAAAGAACCTCAGATCATGTGAAAAATTCCAGTGATAAGGAAAGTATCACTATAGAATGCAGAGTGACACAGATACATACATACATACATACATACATACATACATACACATACAGAGAGAGAGAGAGAGAGAGAGAGAGAGAGAGAGAGAGAGAGACTATGTTCTAGTGTCCATTTTAACGTCATGTATCCATAAATTTTACATTTAGAATATTCAACTCCTGCATTTGCCTAGGGACCATATGATGAGAGAGACACAACTTCCACCTAAAAATGACACCTGACTTATGTGAGAAACTACACCCTCTTTCAGTTTGTTGCTCTTTCATACGCAGTAGTGTGCTCTGCTTCACTACTTATAATTAGAATATTCACATGATGCGTTATGACACCATGTCCCCTTCTTTCTTTCTTTCTTTTTTTATTGGATATTTTCTTTATTTACATTTCACATGTTTTCCCCTTTCAAGGTCTTCCCTTCAGAATCCCCCATCCTATCCCCTCTCCCTCCATGAGGGTGCTGCCCCCCAACTCTAGTCTTCCCACCCTGGCATTCTCCTATACTGGGGCATCGGACACCTTCAGGCGCAAGAGCTTCCCTTCCCACTGATGTCCAACAAGGCCCTCCTCTGCCACATATGTGGCTGGAGCCATTGGGCCCCCCATGTGTACTCTTTGGTTGGTGGTCCAGTTCCTGGGAGCTCAGGGGGATCTGGCCTGTTGACACTTGTTGCTGCCCCCATGGGGCTGCAAACCCTCTCAGCTCCTTCAGTCCCCTCTCCAACTCCTCCATCAGGGACCCCACACTCAGTTCAATGGTTGCCTGTGAGCATCTGTCTCTGTATTTGTCAGGCTCTGGCAAAGCCTCTCAGGAGACAGCCATATCAGAGTCCTTTCAGCAAGCACTTCCCGGTATCCACAAAAGTGTCCAGGTTTGGTGAGTGAGTGTGTGTATGTGTGTGTGTGTGTGTGTGTATGCCCCCTTTCTTTAGCCTATCCTACAAACTTCCTACCATTAGCCTAGCATAAAATGAGACTGTGAGTAAAACAAAAAAAAAGTTTAAGTTCTTATTATGTTCATTAGAAGCAGTTTTAATATGTATGCATACATGCACAACATAAGTATCTATATGGATAGATACTCTTACACATACGTACACACGTGCATTTCTACACACCAAAATATACTCTCCTGGAATTTTGTTTGTATTCGAGTTTCCTTTCTTTTTCTTTGTTCACACATTACAATCAAAAGCAAACTTAAGAAAGAATAATTTTTATTTGGAGGGAAATGTCTCATTCAAATTAGTGAAGTTTTCTTATATTTTCTACAAAAAGAATTTTTTGAAAATAAAGTTCTTAAAAATTCATATATGTGGTTCTTTATTCTTATGGTTAGTTAACTTTCTACATGAAATTTATTTAATTGTTTTAATATGTCAATTTGTTGTGGGAAATATCCTGCCACATCAATTAAACTTGCCTTTTTTTCACTTTACATCATTCCCATGTTTGTTTGTTTGTTTTTTGCTAATTTTACAAATTCTGTTTTCAACAATTGTGTTTATACAATGGCATATCTACGATTAGATATTTTATGTTATCCTGATTCATAAGGAGGAGAGTACTTAGTCTGGAGTTATCAATTAGACTGCAGTTTGTACATTGAGTGTTGAAGATTACTTTCTTATCACAACTTTAACCTCTAAGAGCCATGTGCAGAACAATTTACAGTCTCTTTTAATACGTACATAATGGTATAGTATTATAGGCTCAATAATATATTTTACAAGCTGATACAGAATTATAGTCTAAAGTGGTCACATTTCCTTGTAACTATTAGTACCCCAGCAATAAGATCTATTCACCATCCATTCTACTCTTCTCAGACATCTTCCTATTTGGCTACTTAATGATTATAAAAGACATTTTATTTCTATAATAATTTGTTTTTCTCTCACTATTTAAGGTTAAACATTTTTTTATTTAAATCTGCATTTTGTTGTAGATATACCTGTATATCTCTTTCATTCCTGCCTTAGAACTGATTTTTTAATTGATCTCTGAAGACTGTTTATTTTGTATACTATTAATAACCAACCTATGATGTTGTCATATTATGCTGTTATGTTATAAGAAAATTCTCCTAGTTTGAAACTTTCTTCTTCTTTGGTATTAGCAAATATAAATTCTCAATTTTTAATGCAGTGAAATAATTATTTTTAAGATTAGGAAGACAAACCTCTACATATTTTTTTATTAGTTATTTTCTTTATTTACATTTCAAATGTTATCCCCCTTCCAAGTTTCTCCTCCACAAGTCCCCTATCCTCCTCCCACCCCTGCCTCTATGAGGGTGCTCCCCCACCTGCTCCCCCACTCCTGCCTCAGTGGCCTAAAATTCCCCTATCCTGGGTCATCAAGCCTCCATAGGACCAAGGGGCTCCTCTTCCACTGATGCCAGATAAAGCAATCTTCTGCTACATATCCATCTTGGAGCCATGGGTACCCCCTGTGTACTCTTTGGTTGGTGGTTTAGTCCCTAGGAGCTTTGGGGGTCTGGTTTCTGAAGAACATTCTCATCTTTTAGTAATACTTTCCTGTATATTTTATAATTTTAAAAAATACTTTTTCATGTTTATATAAATGTACAATTACTTTTTGCTTATACCATCATTATTTTTGAGTATTCATAAATTTTGAATTACAGATTATCAGACATTTCAATGCTATATTTAATAACATTCATCATACTTCCAATAATATTCTAAGGCAAATTTGTTACAAATTTTGTTTATGGAAGCATATGTCTTATATTTAATTGGTTTACTTACCACCTTTATATTTTCCTTATTTTCATTTTCTTTATGTAAATGAGTGTTCTAACAGCATGTGTGTATGAACAACATGTGTGTGCTTGGTGCCCATACAGGTCAAAAGAGAGCACCAAATTCTCAGGAATTGGAGGTATATTTGCCAGTCATATTTGGATATCAGGAACTAGACCCAGGTCCTTAGCAAGAGCAACTAGTGCACATAATCATTATTCCTCC
Source organism: Rhynchomys soricoides (assembly GCA_019843965.1). Classification (NCBI taxonomy): domain Eukaryota; kingdom Metazoa; phylum Chordata; class Mammalia; order Rodentia; family Muridae; genus Rhynchomys; species Rhynchomys soricoides. Next base: position 3,393,034 of record JADRCH010000288.1, on the reverse strand, counting down.
CATTCTATTATTCTAGTGGCCATATTTATTAATTTATTGGCAGAGTCATGAACCTGGCTAGATACACTAGACTGACCTTGAATTTGCTGTGAACCTCCACTTTACTCTTCCAAGTGCTGTGATTACAGGTGTACACCATACATGGTTAAAACTATATGTTTAATTACATTAATGAGCTTTTTTTCTTTGCATGGGTGATGACACTTCTGCCTGCTCAGCTAGCACAGTTTAGTCTTCAAAGTATCACCACCACAAACATCCCTGTGAAGAGCATACTTCATTGAGGACCAAATATCAAAATTCTTGCTACTTAATTATATAGAGGAATGGTGTTCACTTAGTATGAGTGTATATTCATGGATGTAGACCCACTTACTGGAGCATAGGTAGCTTCTCTGGGGAAGAAACACTACTGTTTCTCCGCCAGCAACAATTAAATACTAGTTATTCCTCAGTTAGTACTGAAACTGGGCCAACAACCCTTGGCTATGCGTATTAGAGTTTCTGGGAGAAAACATACCATAGTATTACAGTGCCACCTAAATATGTATTTTATACCTATACAGCTCTCAGTTTTATCATAGTAGCTTCTTTTTATTGCAGTAGTCAGTAATTTATAGAGATCTGTAAATGGCCAATGTGAAGAGAATAACTTAATGAGTAAGGCTCAGCACAAACTGCAACATCTGTATCATACTCCCTCATCACAGAAGAGAAGGTGGAAAGATTGTAATAGCCAGAGATAGTGGATCATTGCAGAGATATGTTCTTTTGGACGTGAAGCACTGTAGCACATAGGAAATCACGATATTTGAAGCCTAACTGGTGGGAGTAAGGAAGCTGTGCAGATTCCTGCTGTACAGAGAGTGATCATGAATAAAGTCATTGTCCCACCCTAGTCGAACAGACTTTCGAAGCTGAGAAAAGTAGTGTTTACAGAGGAGGTGCTCATGAATTGAGTTCTCAGGAAAAATAAAGTCACAGTGAACAATCCTGGCAAAGGTAAGCCTCACTGAGGCTGAACATTTATTGCCAAGTAAGACTTCTGTGGAATCTTTTACTCTGCTGTGTTAAAATGAGAAAGATAAAGATAAGAAACAGAGGTCAGAAGTTTCTTCCCCTTTAAAAATAACTTTTATTGAATTCTTTCCTTGAAAATTTCATATATTCATGTAATACATTCTGTTCCCTATAATGTCCCCACTGAATCTCATCTCTCTATCTTCTGTATTAACCAACTCCTCAAAATTTCTGATCATGGTTTTTACACCTCCACTCCTCACAGATAGTCTCAGATTCCCCATCCACCCAAATCCACATCTTTTCTTCTTCACTCTCCTTAGAAAACAAATGGAAATCCTTAAAAATAATAAAATAAGATAAAATTAAAAAACAAACAAATTTGAATAGGATAAAAGAAAGAAAGAAACAAACCGAAAATCAATGAACCAACCAAACATTAAAAAACTTAAACTATAAATATATAGACACAGAGACACCCTTTATGAGGTGCACTGAAATCACAAAATCAGAACCCATAAGATATAAGCAAATGACTGTAGAGTAAGAAAGAACAAAAATGCCCACAGAAAACATTGTGAAACAACAACCTCCAAAAATGCCATTGAATTTATTTTGTGTTTGACATCCTCTACTATTCAGGGGACTGGCCTTAAGAATGCCTTGTATACCCAGTGAAACTTTATTAGAAAAAACAAAAATTTCATTTTTGAGTTGTTATCAATTGGAGACCATTTTTTGGAGATAGGGGCTTGTGTCCACTTTCCCCCTCTCAGCCCTGGGACCCTGTCTGGCTTAGATCTATGCATATGTGTACCAGTTCTGCTGTGTTCCAAAGGCCTTGCTTCTTTGGTGTCCTCCATGCTTTTCTGGTTCTTACAATCTTTCTGCCTTGTATAGTCACAAAGGAAGGGATTTGATGAAGACTTCCTATTTAAAGCTGAGTATTGCAATCTGCACATTGTACACTGTGGGTTTCTGGATTTTATTTATTGACTTTACTTCCACTTTCATGTCTTGAACAGTTTTAATTATTTCATTCCACTATTTGTGTTTTCATAGATTTCTTTAATTCATTATTTTAGATGCTTGATTGTGTTCATCATATATTTTTGAAGTCCTTGTTTTGTGCTTAATCTATATTCCATTTTTTCAAGGCCTGCTGTACTGGTGATGCTGGGCTCTAGTGAAGACACATTGTCCTGGCTGTTATTGACTGGGTTTTAACTGCTGTACTGGTGATGCTGGGCTCTAGCGAAGACACATTGTCCTGGCTGTTATTGACTGGGTTTTAACCTGTCATCTTGGCATCTGGGTGTGGGATGATTTTAAAGCTAGGTGTTGATACCTGGTAAGTTTTCTGTTCCTTGGTTTTTGTTGCCTTTCTGGATCTTAAGAGTGTGTAGTGCCTTCAGTTACTTGGTAACAGGTGCTTTTGAGTCTCTGGTATTTTCAGCACTGAGGGTACTGGACAAAATTTGTTTTTAGGTATTGAAAGCTGAGAGACAGGAATGAAGATGGTCTAGATAGGTAAGGAATGCTGCTGAGAGAGGTACAAAAGGAAGGAAAGCTGGGTCTGCTGTGAACCTCTGATTCCCTTGCAAGCATCACCAGTGGAGTTCCAGGGTGAGACTTCCCAGAGTGTTGGTAGGTGAGATGGGATGGGGTTAGGAAGAAAGGTTGTAGGATCTGCTTAGTGTCCTGGGGATGGTGGCAGTAATGAGTTTGTTTGCTTCTTTCTTTCTTTCTTTCTTTCTTTCTTTCTTTCTTTCTTTCTTTTTTTCTTACCAATTCTTATGCCACCTTTAACAAGGTCTAGATATTATTTGGTTTTGTCCATTCCTTTGAACATTGAAATAAAGTACTGGTTATATGAAAATTACCTCTAAGAAATTGACTATAATTATACTGGACTGTATATACTGATCAAATTTGAACACATGGTGTTCCTCAGACCCTGAGTTGTTATGTAGTATCTCTGGGATATTAAGTCTTACTGTTCATGAATATGGGTACTTAACTATATGGGGTATTTAATCTGATTTCTTTTTTCTGTAAGTTTATATAGTATCTAGGTTTTATATGTGATTGAAAAGTATATTAGTGCTCAAATTATATCATTCATATTATTGAAAATAATCCTATTCAAGATCTTATCTATTTATTGAGGACATATAAATTCTCACATTTTACAAGATAAATTTATATTTGTTTATATTTATAAACCTTTACAAGTTACAATACAAGTTACATTTTTCCTCTATAATGTACTGTATAAAAGCAATTAGAGTTTTGTTTCTTCTTTGCAAAATATTCATGGCAGTAATATTATCAATATGGAAGACTGAAAGTTCTCACTCTTTGTTTTCCTACAGATAGAGTACATTCACAATAATATATATGTTAAGCTAACCATTCACATGGGAAGTTTAGTAACTGTGTAAGAAATTGTTCCACATTAGAACAGAACAATAAAAATAGAAACAGTAGCACTGAAACAGATAAAGAGACCATTTTATCTTATCCATATCAGTTGGCCCTAAGTCAACTCAGCTCATCTCTGAATGGGATTGTCTTGGCCCTGGTTGCTATCCTTGGGGGGAAGGAACAAGTGGAATGTGTGCATGGTCCAAGACATTCTGTATGTAGCCGGATCATAGAATGTTGATATCAGTATCATTAATTATGTTTTCCAGATGAGGAACAGGTAAGGATATCACTAACAACTCAGATAATTTGACTTCCTTTTTAGGTGTAGTCTTTTAATTCCCTTGTCTTACTAATTTAGCAGGGACTTTGAATACATTGTTGAATATGAGTGGAGATAGTAGTCAGCACTTTGTTCCTGAGTTTAATGTAATTATTTGAGTTTTCTCTATTTAGGATGATGCTTGCTATGGACTTATACATACAGCCTTAGCTGTGTTAACATTATGTTCCCACCACTCCTATTCTCTCTATTAATTTCCTCATGAACATACGTTGAGTTTTGACAAAGGTTTTTTCTGGATCTTTTGAGATGATTATGTGATTACCACTTATTTTTTTATAACATTTATCAGTCTATCTTAAACCATCCTTGTTTCTCTGTGATAAAACCATCTTGATCATAGTGAATTATCGTTATTATGTGTTCCTGTATTTGGATTGCAAGTATTTCTTGAGGAATTATACATTTCTTTATATTAGGGTATTTATCTATAATTTTCTGTTATTATTGTTTCTGTATCTCTACCTAGTTTCAATATTAAAATAACACTGCTTTTGTCTAATTCCAGAAAAACATGCCACATGTTCTCTTTGTTTATCCTAAGTCCTAATATTTAGACTCATAAGTTTAATGTAAAGTGCCCATAGAAGCCAGGAAACTAGATATGTGTCATTGGGCTGGGGCAAGAAAGCTTAAAGGAGGAAGCTCATAGAGCATAGGAACATAGGTGTTATGAAAGGGCAAAGAAGAATAATAGGGAGGGAAAGTTTAAGTAAGGAAGGAACTGAGAGTGTAGGTCAGACAGAGGAGTGATTGAGGGAAGGAATAATTTATTACAAATTGTTTGGAAGAAACCCATATAGAAACCTATTTCATACATTGCTTTAAAATACACTCTGTAAAAAATGGTTCAATTGGAATGATATGGAGGGATAAGATTCTTTCTAGAAATTTTAGACATACAGCAGTGTGTGTGAAATAATCCCTCAGAGGAGTCTCAGAGATTATCTAAGCAATCTAGGCCCTTTCTAGAACTCTTGGTTACTTACTGGAAATGATGACAAAGTACTACTACTGAAGGCATCATACACTTTGGTCACATAATATGAAGAAATCAAGATAGTACTGACCTTAAAGTCATCTCCCATGTGGCTATCTTTCTTAGTTACTGAAGGTGTCATGCAAGCTTCTCGAAGAGAAAATTCACCAGCAATCTTGCCTACCTGTGAACTCTCTGACATACAATAATGATCTTCTTGGAATGGTACATTAAATGGTGTAATAATGGCTTAAGTGGTATAATGACACACAGTGATAAACATGGTAATGAATAGCTTCTGCTAGGATATAAGTTTTGCTCCACTGGAATGAATTCATTCATACTTTCTACTATAAATGTAGATGAGAACCCATGGTTCTGAGATTGTATGTCCTAAGGAAAAAAATTCCAAGAGTGAATGAAATATAAAGATGTCAAAGGAAAGCCATCATTTCTTAGCTGTCATATTTGGAGGCTGCTGCCCTCACTTTACAACAGGCTCCAGCTCCTTTGACCATCCAACATGGACCAAATACCAATGACCCTAAAGAAATAGTTTAGGCTTTTAGTACATGGTTGAGATGCATGAGGCATCCATCTTTTTAGACAACTTCTATAGTCTCTGTACCTCCATTGTGTAGCAGCCGTTGGTTGACTACCTGATGCCCATTGTGCTGTAGTTTTAGGGAAATCTTCACACTGTGTTCATCAAGTAGGCACTGCAATCCTTTCTACTTTCTGTTCCATCATTTTATTTTCTGTCTTAAAGATACAGATTTGAAAGGCTAGAAAGACCATAAATACAAATAAGATATTTAAACTCAAGACAGTACTTTTCAGCCTACCAAAGTATTTTTTAAAAACAGAAAGAATGAATAGATTTAAATAAATGATTTAATATGGAGCATTCATAGCATGTATGAGGCCTCAATAATATTTAACGAAGGTATACCAACTGAACAAAAGGAATGAAATTTTAACATTTTTACATCATAGAGAAATCAACCCAACTATATTTTTTAAAATGTAACTAAGTTCTGAATCTACAACACTACTAGTGTTGAAAAATACTCATGATGTTATCTTAAAAAATGGAGTTTATATTAAAACTATATGAAATAAAACTAAATATTAATAAGTCAAACTATGTCAAACTAACAAGCTTCTGTACAGCAAAAGAATGTGATCAGAGAGGGATGAAGGGTACAGCCGATGATGTGGTCAGAGAGGGATGTACAAACTGAGGATTGGGATGTTTACACACCATGCATATCACAAGATCATGCTATCCAAACTCTTTAAGGAATACCTACAAGTCAATTTACAAATTATAGCAAACAAAGGACTTTAAGCAATGCCACATGTTCCATCTCATACATAATACATTCATACATACTGTCTGTATGAATATATGAAAATGTTATTATGGTTACTTAAAGCTGGGAATGGACACTGGATAGGCATCAATTGAGGATGGAGAATAGGGTCAGAACACAGTAGAAGATTATGAAGAATAATCCTAAAAAGCACAAGAAGATCTTTTAGAAAATGTTTCTGAAAGAAGTAGAAGTTCAATATCCCAGAATAAAGAAACAATAAAAGAATTTTAAAAATCTGTCATTAAAAGAATAGAAAATTGTCATTATGATTATTACGATTGTTGTTTTGTCTTATTTGTTTGCTTTTTAATTTTTTAAGAGAAAAATAAGGACAGGAAGAGTGACACAGAATGGGGGAGAGATGGAGATGGAGAGAGAGAGAGAGAGAATGGAGAAATGATACAGAGAGATAGAGTCAGAGAGAGAATGTGAAGCTGTGTGAATAGGGAGTTTTGGAGGTATCTCGGAAGAGCTGGGGGAAAGAAATAAGATAGATTCTATGATAATATAATTTTAAAAAGAATAGAAAAACCTAACTATCTGTTTTTAGCAGTATGTGTATGTAAAGTGTTTTCTTTTTTAGAATTATTTTATTATTTACATTCCAAATTTTGTCCCTCTTCCCGGTCCCCCCTCCCAGAGTTCTTCATTCCATTCCCCCTTCCTTTGCTCTGAGAGGTTGCTCTCCCACCTTGCCACCCCATTCAGCTCTTTCAATCCTTCCCCTAACTCTTCCATAGGGGTCCATGACCTCAGTCTAATGGTTGGCTGTATCTTCATCTGTCTTAGTCAGCTGCTGGTAGAGCCTCTCAGAGGACGATACAATGGATTCTAGAACACAACTATGAGGCACTAAACAAAAATTGATAAAAGACAAAAAAATGATACTAAACCAACCAAATTCAAAACAAAAGTCACAGATAATACCTAATCAGTTGGGTGTTATCAATAAACCAAAGAGAACTTGTCCAAGAGAATATGAGGTGATATTGGAATTTTTAATATAAACACACATGTATAAATTATAAAATCTGAATAAAAATGGATTGTTTATATAACATTAAAAATATATTTGATTATTGGTTAATTGCAGATTGGTTGTTGCAATCTATTATTCTGTGTCTAAACAGAAAAAAAGTGATATTGTCTTCCTTTTTCCTACAGATATATGTATTTGTTTGTGTGTATGTAGCAGAAGAGATGTACAGTAAAATTTTGAAACTCATTACAGTAAATTTTGAGTTTTGAATTTCTGAGTGCTATATCCGTGAAAGCTCTGGATATTATTATTTATGTATAAAAGCATGTGTATAATTAAGTGTCACATACTACACATTATCCAAAGCTACAGATGTAAACTTGTTTGCAGTACAGTTAATTGGGTGCCTAAGTCTAAAATAATAGTTTATATTTATTCACAGCCCTCTAAAGTTTCTGATGCTCACTGTCAACCACAATTGGAAATATGTGAATTGGAAACTCCAGGAGTAAATTTCAAGCTGTATACTGCCCTGAGCAGCATAACATAATTCTCACACTGTTCGGTCTACCCCATCTGGAACATAAATCATGACTTTGCCTAGTGTACTCAACTGTATGTGCTACCTGTCACCTGTGACTGTCTTGTACTACATGCGCCCCTGTGTTCATTAGTAATAGCCCAAAGGGCAAATATAATCATGTCAGGGAGGTACTGGGTCGTAAAGAGTAAAAGAAAGATTGTACATAAGATATATAAACATATCCTTTTATTCTATTTCTCATGATGAACAGCAGCATGGAGTGTAAGCTCAATAAACCCCTTCTTCCCCAAACTTGCTTCTTGGTCATGGTGTTTGTGCAGGAATAGAAACCCTGACTAAGACAAATTGGTACCAGCGTAGTGAGGTATTCCTGTGACAATCTGACCATGTTTTGGGCAGGACTGTGGAATGACTTTGGAACTTTGGGCTAGAAGATCTATTTGATATTAAGAGCTCTGTGGGATGTTGTGTGGGATCTTGGAAGATAATGTTGAGAACAGTGCAGAAGATGGAGGCCTGGCTTGTGAAATTTCAGTAGGAAGATTAAAGACTCTTATCAGGGCCATGGCTATTTTGACTGTGAAGGTTCTGTGGATTTGGTTTGCTGGGGCTGACGAATCACCTGTGATTAACAAGATACCAGAACTACTAAAGCAAAACCATTGCATTGCTGGGACTACTGATGCTGGTTAGTTGGAACTAAGAATTAGCGGTGATTAAGAAGAAACCAGCATCACTAGGGTGAAATCTTCTGAGAAGTGTTTTCTGAGAGCACAGAGGCTGTGTTTTAGAGATAACCAGGGTTGTACCTTGTGCAGTGGCTGGACTTGGTAATGTGTAAGAGTTAAGCAGGTGGTACTAGTTTTGAAGGCATGAAGGAGTCATGAAGAGCAGCTGAGGCCTGGGCACTGTGAGAGGCTGTGGAAGGACATTGGTAAAGGTGCAGCCTCAGTTGTAATTGATGGCTCAGGACTGAAGGGGTCATACAAAAGATGTGAGTCTTGGCACCATGGTAAAGCCTAGTTGCAGCAGAAGACAGCAGTGTTTTGGAGATGCCAGTACCATGAGATGGTCACCAGGAACAGCAGCAGCAGTGGAGTACAGGCATCTGGAGCCTAGAAGACAAGGTGTGTGCTACAAAGGGCAGAGCTGGAGAAGTGACTCAAGCCCTTGGGCAAATCCCGAAGATCATGAGTGGATCCCAGACATTGGACGGTTGGAGTTTGATTTTTGCTTTTGATTGTGACTATGCCCTGATATATTTTCCCTCCTGAGGGAAGAAGGTATTTTAGTGGAGCCCACAGTTAAGAGACTTCTAATGGTAAAAAGACTTTGAATTCTAAGAGATTGAATATTTTTAAAGGCATTGAAATTTTAATATGTAAGTATTTGCAAAGACTGTGGGACTTTTAAAGTTATTTAGATCTTGGGGATGAATAAGGAAGTAAGGGTCGAGGCTTATCAGTTATGTGTTTGTGTGTCAAGTTGACAAGGAGTCAATTGTACTGGCTAGTTTTGTGTGTGAACTTGACACAAGCTGGAATTATCACAGAGAAAGGAGCTTCAGTTGAGAAAATGCTTTCATGAGATTCAGTTGTAAGGCATTTTCTCAATTTGATCAAGGGGGGAGGGCCCCTTGTGGGTGGTACCATCTGTCGGCTGGTAGTCTTGGGTTCTATAAGAAAGCAGGCTGAGCAATCCAGGAGAAGCAAGCCAGTAAGAAGCATTCCTCCATGGCCTCTGTATCAGCTCCTGCTCCTTGATCTGTTTGAATTCCAGTCCTGACTTCCTTTCATGATGAATAGCAGCATGGAGTATAAGCTCAATAAACCCTTTCCTCCCCATTCTTGCTCCTTGGTCATGATGCTTGTGCAGGAATAGAAACCCTGACTAAGACACACAGTGAATAAAATGCAATTAACATTTGAAATGCAAACTTTGAGTTGTTACTATATAACCACTAAAGACAGAGACACACAAACACATGCACACACACACACATACATACAGATTCAGGACACAGACACACTCCACACATATAAGGATAAACATACATGCACATGCATGCATAAACACAGACAAACACAAGTTTACAAGTATGTATATACATACATATACACACAAACACATACACATGCAAAATACAAAGAGACACCACACCTATGCACATATACATATATAGAGATACCACATATACATATATGTACATATATACATATATAACAAATAATGAGAATATTTATGTGACAACTAAAACTGTTTCTGTAATTGGCTCATTAAAGATTATATTAGCATAAATTCATGTTTTAAAATTATTAACAAAGCATGTGTTCCTTATGTACAGATTTAATTTGCTATAGTTTAGTCAAATAATATCATCTCTCTATAGCCTGATTCAAATTTAATTTTAATGTATATCTGTTCATAGTTGTACAGAATACAGACACTGCTGTATCTTAAATCACAAATCACTGGTAAGTAGCCTGAAGAGTAAGTAACCTTCTCTCAGGGGTTTGGTGATTGGTTGCTACAATCTATTATTTTGGTTCTCAACAGACAGTAAAACAAGCATCTATTTTTTTCTCTGTCAGAGAACAATCCATGTGATATTTAACATACATGTATGCACTGAAATATAATTTTCATATGTGTAATTAACTGTTACATTTCTTTAAAATAGACATTCTCAAATAATAAGGGAATACAACAAAAATTAAAACAGAATAGCAAATGTGAAAATTGGAAAATATATGAATAAAGGCAAAGTATTTGACTATAGTAATAGTGGTGTAGGAAGTCTTATTCGAAAGAAAATGGTTTTATTGATGTAAATGAGGAAAGTGTGAAGAGATGGATGAAGAGTCCCAGAGGAAGATACACTAGGAAAGCTTCATTTAAAGTCTTGCTCAGAGACACTCCAAGACCTCAAAAGGGGAAAAGGTAAATTACTTGAACCTGTTCCAAACTCATAAAGGAACAGACTCTCATCACAGTGTAAAAAGATGCTCAACCCTTTTGATCAGTGTTCTACAAAGAAAATTTTCATTCTGGGTATCTAAATTCTAAAATTAATGTGACAAGTAAAATATGATTTCACTTCCATTTTTATACTAATTTTTTGGCAGTAATTTTTTTATTTTACACAAAATGATTTAGAAATCAGATGACCAAATCTGTGCGTAGCTTTATGTGCCTTCTACTCACCCTACAAAGTCACTAACTACCCCCACTGTGTGCTTTGCCACACCACAGGACTATGTGAGAACACCCTGTGTATAAGTTCTTACCATCATGCCTTTCAAACAATGGCCTTCTGCCCATCCCAGCGAGATTCGTTTTTATGTTTCTTAGCAGACTGTGTGGGCACTCAGTGTAACCATCATCATCTTCTTCTTGCTAGCTAAGGTTCATGCATGCTTCATATGATCAACCTCATCTGTACACACTTGCTGCCTGCATTGTATTCTTAGAGCACCACTGCTGGGATTAACTCATATAGGGGCATCCACCACTGCTGGGATTAACTCCTGTTGGGGCATCCACCACTGCTGGGATTAACTCCTGTTGGGGCATCCACCACTACTGAGATTAACTTGTATAGGGGCATCCACCACTGCTGAGATTACCTTGTGTTGGGACATCCAAAACTAGGTTTTTTGGTTCTTTTATTCTTTCATGTTCAAACAATTGTTTATATACCCACTTTATATTGGATATGACCTCTAGTTTATATGGATGTAGTTTACATCTTTGGCATAGTGCCTAATAGACACTCAATTCTGCCTCAAATTCTGCTTTCCAAGTTTTGAGATTTAAGATCTGCCTCTATGCCCAGTGACTAGTATGTTTGTTGTTGTTAATTTACATAAACTGCTTTAAATATTTTGTTCAAGTATTTGATATCTACATATGATTCAAGTCCTTTATATGAAACTTAAAATTAGTGGACTATGGAATAAATGGATATATATATATATATATATATATATATATATATATTAAGTATTTTTAAAAATGTAAATTTTTAAAGAATTTAAAAATTCTTTAAAGCACACAGATTCAGATTTTACAACTCTGAGTATTTGATATTACTTATTTTTTAATTAGTCATAATCACTGATACTCATTGGTAAGACCTGAATTGTCTTTTCTGTGAAGAGCAAAGAGGTACATGTATTTAAGTATTTCTTTATTTGATAATGGCATATCTCATATTCAAGGAGCCAAAGTTAAATTCTTTGAAAACATACTAAAAAGAAACAAATGCTTTCAAATGTTTTAGGGATATTCTTGACATTTTGGGGAATTTGTACCATTATCCGTCATATAGGAATTAACTGAAAATGTTCTCAAAGGCTAGACTGCATGGGGTGTGCAGCTGACCTCTCAAGTTGCCAAGTAAAGAGGACACTATTCCCTCCCACTCTTTCTGAAAATAAGGCAGCATGAAGCCTTGATTGAATCACATTTAAGCATGAATCATGGATAGTACTTTGCAACAATTTAAGGGTCAACTTACTATTCTATATTTTATAATCTCATTCTAAGTTTATAAAGATATACAAAATATGGAACATCATGCAGTATCTCATTTCTTCAACATCTCCAGGATTAGAAACACTTATTCATATCAGATTGTTTTTACATGGTATAACAGACAACCCTAAAATTAACAAGTCAATATTTTAATTTAGTTTAATTAGCATGTGGCAAAGCAGATTAATGGTGTATTATTGGTTAGGGGTTCACATATAAGAGTGCATTTGTCTCCATTATTTAACACAAATGGCCTCTATTGAATAACAAATCGAAGGACAGATGCACATGCTTAAACTTAAGGCAAATAAAAGATAGCTTGATGGTACATTTCCCTCTAGCTGAAAAGATGTGTGTGTTTAATTGTTTCTTTTAGTTTGACACAGTATGACATCATTTACCCTTCCCTTTTGTCCTTCCAAAGCCATCCATATATGGTCACTGCTCTCTTTCAAATTCATGGCCTCTTTTCTTCTTTAATAGTTGTTACATACATACACGCATATGTATACACATTATAAATTTAAGTACATAAGTGCACCCTACTCAGTCTATATGATGTTACTTGCATGGCTGTGTTACTGGGTGGAGTCAAGTCCTAGTGGATACATCTATCCCTAGACTTTAAGGTTCAGGAAGCATTATGGAAGAGGGTAGGACATGATTGTAAGAACCAAAGGATCAAGGAGTTTGCTCTGAGATAGTGTCTCCTTGCAGTCAGAAACTATACCCATAAAGCTTCAGTAACATGAACTGAAAAAGGACAACAAAAATAGACATCCCTCTATACCAAGGTGGACAGGGGCAAAGCCCACAAGAATTCAGCCCTGCACCAAGAACTGCAGGCAACTAAGGAAAACTGAGAGTAGGAACAATCGTCTTCCCCAGGGAAGAACATACCAGCCGACTTTTAACATAAACTGAGCAATGTCCCAAATGGAATTAAGACATTTGTTTTATAATAAGCTACTTCTATCAGCCTCAGTAAGCCTCATCTCATTAGCAGGCAATTGGAAAATCTATATTACTTTCAGGAACATCATAACATAATTAAAGCACTAATGATTTGAGTACACTCTGCAGACATTTATTTATTTTAAATTAAAGTTTGTTCTTGCTAACATAGAAACTCAAAAAGTAAACTTCCTCCTGAATGCTTTTAACTTGGTTCTTCCATAGTCACCCTTTATCAGCTACCCAGAGTATTGAAATGTAAAACTGTTGTTGACATAAATATAATGTATATTTCACATTAAATAGGAAGCTCTTAATATTTTATAAATTCATCTTTGCATCACATCATATAACACACTCATGAATATTCAGTGCTAAGTTTACAAACTAAGAGCTGGGCTTTCCAGTCATGCTGTAGACCTCATGTGCAATAGTAGTCAGAGTGCATGTTTACATGCAGAAGTACAACAGCTCAAAGAAAAAAACAGAGAAACACAGCTATGGTTCATGTTTTCAGAAGTTGTAGTGTTGGTCTGTTAATACAACAACTCATAAACATTCTGCTTTGTGTAAACTGGACCACCATATTTTGTAATACAAAAAATTAGGCCAATATAAATCAATAGAGCAAAAAATATTGGTATTTTCAGTTCCTTTCATAAGGCCAGATCTATTAGTTTTAATAACTGTTCAGTATTTTTATATAATGTCTCCAAGAATATTTATTTCCCCATTAAAAACTCATGTAGTCTATTTGACTTTATTTTATATGCTTGAACAAATGTAGTTGTAATTTTATTGAGCAAACGTGAATGAATTTTCTACTGTGCAATCGAACAGTTTTCCTAATGGTACTATTAAGTAATACTATTTAGAAGCTACTGTTTTGGAAGTAGATACGATGAGTCTTAGTGTTATTCTGAGTTCAAGTAAATATTGAAATTTTGGTCAGATGATGCATTCAGCCTTCAAGACCACCTGTTAAACTACTGCTATATGTATGAATGATATCACAAACTACAAAGAAGATAAAATGTGTATTTAGTTGAATTATAATTGTAGTGTAAAAAGTGAAATAATAAAATAATAGTTTTGGGCAATTTAATTATGTCATATATATCTGTTTCTTTCCAAGATGTACATTGGTGCTCTATAAACAGTGAAAGTGATTTTTAACATTTAGAAAGTTCCAGTAAAAAGAGAACTGGACTGGAAGAAAGATTTTAAAATGTAGCCATAATAGCAGCATGCACAAGGCTTACATGGGTCTGTACTAGGTCCTCTGCATACATTTTATGGCTTCCAATTTGTGCTGTTTTTTTTTTGTTTGTTTGTTTGGTTGGTTTTGGTTTTTATTTTATTTTTTATTCTTTGATCCTTTTGTACAGTCCAGTCTTCATCCCCCTCCTGGTCCGCCCATACCTCCTCCCCACCAAACACTCTCTTCAAGAGGATGTTCCCATCCATCCAGCCCTACTCCACCAGATCTTCCCATTCCCTGGAGCCTCAACTCTCTCAAGGGTTAGGTGCATATTCTCTCTGAGACCAGACTAGGCACTCCTCTGCTGTATACGTGTCAGGAGCCTCATATCAGCTGGTATATGCTGCCTGGTTGGTGGCTCAGTGTCTGGGAGATCTCAGGGGTCCAGATCAGTTGAGACTGCCGGTCTTCCCATTGGGCTGCCCTCCCCCTCAGCTTCTTGCAGATTTTCTTAATTCAATCACAGGAGTTCTTGGTTTCTGTCCATTGACTGGGTGCTAGTATCTGCATCTGACTCTTTCAGCAGCTTGTTGGGCCTCCCTGAGGGCAGCCATGCTAGGCTCCTGTCTGCAAGCACACCACAGTATCAGTAACAGTGTCAGGGCCCCGGGCCTCTCCATGAGCTGGATCGTTTGGGCCTGTCACTGGACCTCCTTCCTCTCAGGCTCTTCTCCAATTTTGTCCCTGCAGTTCCTTCAGGCAGGAATAATTCTGGGTCGGAGCTTTTGACTGTGGAATAGCAATCCCATCCCTCCACTTGATGTCCTGTCCTTCCACCGGAGATGGACTTCACAAGTTCCCTCTCTCCACCGTAGGGTATTTCATCTAAGGTCCCTCCCTTAGAGTCCTGAGAGCCTCTTATCTCCTAGTTCTCCGGTACATTCTAGAGGGCCCCCACCTCCTACCTCTGGAGGTTGCCTGTTTCCATTCTTTCTGCTGGCCCTGAGGGCTTCAGTCCTGTTTCCCCTTCCCAATATCTGATCATGTTCCCCCTTTCCCCCCCCCTGTACCCTTTCCCACCCAGGTCCTCACCCTCCCCCATTCATTTCTTCTCCCTCCCAAGTTGGATTGAGGCATCCTCACTTGGACCCTTTGGCTTGTTAACCTTCTTGAGTTCTTTGGATTGTATCCTGCGGATTCTATACTTTTTTGAGTAATATCCACTTATTACTGAGTACATACCATTACGGTATTCTTAAGTGTGGAAAGAGTGGGTTTCTTATACTTGCTTGTGCCTTTTCTTGGGCTCTGTTCTTTCTGTTTGTCCTGGACGACCCTGCTCTGATACTTTTTGTTTCATCTTATTAAATTATATTTTGTTATGTTTTTATTATTATCCCTTGTTTGTTTTCTAATGAGAGAAAGAAAAGGAATAAAGCCTGAAGGGAGCAGGGTCAGAGAGGAAATGGAGGGGGGGAGGGGGTAGAAGAAGGAGAAACTGTATCAGGATATATTACATGAGAAAAAGATATTTTCAAATAAAGGGAAAAATATAGCCACAATAAATATTAAGTCAATATAGACATTAGTACAAATTATAAATATTATAAAATGGTGTTTGAGGGTAGCCATGAAAGCACATTTAAAAGATTGAGGGTAATGCGGGTTGAGGCTGGCAACATAAAAATATCTGAAAAAGTCCTTGATGGACACGAGTTTTAATACTGGATAAACTTGGAGAATAATTTGGATTTAGGTAGATATAAGGTCAAATGGTAAATGGTAGTTATGTAGAATACACACTACATTTCAAAATGGGGGATTTGACACTGTTCAACAAATAAAGCTTTGATAAGCAGCATAGCTTCAAATTCTTATCAAAAGTGAGATTACTGAAATTAATAAATTACCAAAATAGAGAAAAAAGCAACTCAAACTCAAAAGAATAATTTAAAAGGCAAAATTAATCATATATGAAACATTAAAATAAAAGAATAATTGGGTGTAATATAAACCAAAGGCCAGTGCAAGAACTCCATTGATAAAGTATTTGATACAAGTATGAAGGCCTGTGGTTGTGCCCAGGTAAAATGGCATAGTAGTGTGATTCTAGAACTGAGGAAGTAGTGAGTAGTGAGTAGATCACTGAGTCATAGTCAACAGCCTCCTGAACCTATGGTGAGTTCAAGCCAGTGAGTCTCACATATCAAGATTTCAGATCCTAGGAACTGACACTTAAGATTTATTTGTGCTTTCTACATTCATGGGTACATAAATACATGTGTACTTATGAACATACATACACCCCAACTCAAGCATGTGCTTGCAAATACATACACACATGCACATTCACACACATATGCATGCATATATGCACAAACCACACATGTACCATGTACACATGCATGCACCCACATCACAAAAAAATAAATAAAACATAAAAATCATCAGTAAATTTAAACAGAATGAACCATTTAAAAAATGTTAAATGAAATTAAATTTAGTTTTTTTTTCACAGAATATATGGTTATTAGATTTTAAGAAAGCAATATTAGGTCAAGTAAACAAAAATCTTCATGGGGAAAGGGTTGTAATTCTCATACATGGATTTCAAATAGATTAAGTTTTCACAGGAGAATGTGATTAATTCTTCAAAATACAGAAAAACAACTCATTTCACTTAAAATGTTACAGAGTAAGCAAGAATAAAAAATTCAAATTATTTTCTGAAGCATTTTGTCATTGAGCTATCATCAGATATACACAGTACAGTAACTTATAGCAATATTTTACAGTTTCAACATAAATCACAAAGTATACTGACTTCAATGTCTACTGAACATTCGGTATGACATATGATGGTTATTATAGGTACCAGAAGATAGGTTTGATAAGAGAATCAATTTATTCAATCAATCACATGAAGAAATCCAATGAGAAAGAACCCAATAACATCACTTCTGTGTGTCCTGAGAGGTATTTGGCAGACCTAAAATTCATTCTTAATAAATGATTGAAATGAAAATAAAAGAAGAAATAAAGGATACCTGTTACATGCTCATAAAATATTATTATTGTATGAACTGATACAATATTTCACATACCAGACACTAAGCATTTTGTTCTACATATTTCATAGTATGTCATCTATCACATATAAATAAAAGCAAATAGAAAAAGATAAAATTTTATGTAGTAAATTGACATCAGATTTTTGACCTAGGGGGTATTATAAAGCTTCCCAGCATTTTATATGAAGGATAAAAAGATACGAAAATTTACTATATTAAATATAGTAGGCAATGCATAAGAACAAAAAGAAATGGAAAACATATTTGGACAAGCAGTGTCTGTTTCCACGTTAAGATCATAATATCTTGAAAACCACTGAGGATTTTAAATAAAATTAAGATATATTAAAATAATTTATTATGCAATGAGGATACAAATTAGTGTGCAAATTAATTCATTAACATATAATACCTAGCTACATATCTCATAATTACTTCATAAATATATATTTAGAAACAAAATTAAGTTTAAGGATTCACTTTAAAAATTATCAACTGACATGATAAATTCATGTTTTTGTGAAGAAATGAACTGATATTCCTTTTTGTCAATAGTTTCATAATAACAAATATGATGATTGTCTCTAATGTAGTGAAGAATGAATGTGTGGCCCACCTAGCATACACAATACCCTGTATTTAATTGTCAATGCTGCAATTAAGAAAATGGACTTTCAATTATAGTGTTTAGAACGTATGAAGGAAAAGAACAGTAAATAGGAATTTCCCCTTTATAAGATAATTGCTTCTATTTATTTATAGTATATATGAGTGTATAGGTGGGAAGCATGCTACAGTGTGCAGGTGTATGTATTTATATATGGTGTGTGTGTGTGTGTGTGTGTGTGTGTGTGTGTGTGTGTGTCAGAGGAAACCTTGAAGGAATTTGTTACTTCTTTCTACCCTGTGGAGTCAGAGTCAGGTCGTCATGCTTTATGACAAAGATCTTTTTCAACTGTGTCAGCTCTAGAACATTTCCTTGTACGTGCTAAAGCATGCTATGAACATTACATACTAAAACTATATTTAAAAGAATAGAAAAATCCAGAAACAGATCTAAATATGTCTAAAACATTAGAATATAATAAGTGTGTAGAGTACGTTAAACTATGATGAGCACTAACAATAAAGCACTTAACGAATAGTAATTGCATCATTGGATAGTGATTTGCACCACTGGATAGTGATTTGCACCATTGGATAGCGGTTTGTATCAGTGGATAGTGAGTTGCACTATTGAATAGTGATTTACACTATGAAAGTCAAATTTAACCTGCACTTCTTGTAAGGGACCATGATTAATTCCAAATGGATTAAAGCTGCATAAATAAGCTCAGATAGTACCAGGAAAAATACAAATAAATTTATTAGGAAGGTATATCAACATCAAATTACTAAAAGTTGCAATGAAAAATTTTAAACATTATAAATTATGACATTACATACAGAGAAAGTTAAGGATAACAATATTTCTCACTAGAAATAATGTAAGAAGGAAAATGGGACCACTTAACAATTTAAAAACTTTTAAAATTATTGAAATCAATAAGATCAAACAATTTAAAAAAGACAAAGATAAATTTTGACTTATAAAATTTTAGTTTGAAAGTGAAGATTAAACAAGATGAAGATGATTTTTTTTCAGAAGATACAGAAATGGATAGAATGTATGACCGGCATGTCTGCGTTATAATATGAGTTAAAGGAAATTAAAGAAGAGGAAAATTGAAACTGGTCAAGGGATTTGAAGAGTGTAGAAAATTATAGTATCTAGTTAAATATAATAGTCCTTGTTTGAAATAAGACCTTTAAAAGACAGATCAAATAAGTAGCAAGTAAGTGCTCAGCCCTAAATGAGACATCTATATCTACAGCCCCATGGAGGCCCATGACACACTGTGGTGAAGGCAGAAAGAACATCAGAATTGGAGGACGGGTAATAGTGCTGGGAAACCCCCTTCTGGCCACTACACTCCGTCACACCCATGAACTCACAGTAGCCACGGTTACCTGCACAAAAGTAAGCCAAGAAGATCAGTATATATCTCAACAGGGAGCTCTAATAGGGTTCAGTGGTTTATGAGAGAGAACAGAATGAGAGCAAGAGCAAGAGCCAGTAAGAGAGGGGGAGAAAATGAACATGACAGGAGTAGGGGATATGTTCCTTATGGAGTAGACTGTGGGAATCAAGGGTCCATGTGATCGATATATATGAAATTTGCAAAAAATAAATAAAATATATTCTATTATTACACCAGTTAAAAGACAGTTACCTAATTAAAATGAATAGTGATTAGTGTAGTTTGTGATTTTAACATCAGCAGAAGTAACAGTCCCAACATTAAAGGCACAAAGCCAAGAAATAGTGCATGCTGCTGTAAGTTTTTATTCAGCAATTAGAGGCCATTATGTGGCTTGAAGGTAGACTGAGAGAATCTTGAAATGTATCCTACATACTTTAGGATAAAGTATATAGATAAAAACCACAACAGCTAATAAATAAGTAAATAAGAAACAAGAGAATTCCAGAAACATTCATTTAATCTATAGTAAGATTAAATCTAAGAGTGAAGAACAACAGACACATGGGAAATAACCAACAAAATTTCTCTGCTCTCACATATTGGTAAACATAATAAATCTAAATCTGCTGAGTTTGGTAGAACAAATCTTTTATCTCAGCACACAGAAGGCAGAACCAGGAGGATCTCTGTGAGTTTGAGGCCAGTCTGGTCTACATAGTGACTTCTAGGACTACATAGACAGACCCTGTCACACACAAAAAAATTAAAAAGTAAAAATAAATAAATTAACTGATTAAAATGCACAAAACACTTCAATTAAAACTTCCTTTATTATTATTTTATTCATTTACCTTTCAAATATTGTCCCCCATCCCCCCACATCATCCTCCTCTTTGCCTCTAAGAGGGTACTCTTCCTCTCACCCATTCACTCCTGTCTTACCCCTCTAGCATCCCACAATGCTGGGGCATCAAGTCTCCACAGGAACAAGCGCCTCCCCTCCCATTGAAGACATATGAGGCAATCCTCTGCTATATATGTAGCTGGAGCTATGGACTCATCCATGTATACTCTTTGGTTGGTGGTTTAGACCCTGGGAGTTCTGAGGGTTTCTTGAATTGTTGTTCTTCCTGTGGGGTTGCAATTCCCTTCAGTTCCTTCAGTCCTTCCCCTAACTCTTCCATTGGGGTCCCAGGGCTCAGTCTAATGGTTGACTGAGCATCTGCATCTGTCTTCCTTTCTCAGCTTCAGTATACATTTGAAAACTAGAAAGATGAGTTTTAATGTCCATCCTAACAAAACTAGGAAATAAATGTGTTTTGCCTGAGTTAAACATTATGCAATGTATAATATATCAAATAAGCACATGGAATATATTTTTTGTGTTATGTTATTAATTACAAATGACTTTAGTTAATGAAAACCCAGCATGATTTCATTAATATCAGGTCGATTAGATTCAGGGAGATATATTACTAGCAATAAGAAGTGGAATTTCATCATAGAATCAGAAAGTAATCAAGAGTACATAAAAATCATGTCATCATGTATCTAATAAGAGACTCTAAAAATGAACAAAGCTACATTCATCTAAATGGGAGATGTCTCCATTAGTAATTGGAGACCATATTAACTCTCTCAGTGAAGGATAAAACAAATAGAAAGTAACCAATAATATACAATACTGAGTAGTATAGCAGTCAAGTTAATATAATTTATTTTATATGGTATTTCTTAAATATCCAATTTTTTGAAAAATGTAAATATTATGGAAGAAAGGGGATATAATATGGATTTAGAGTACAGCTGTGGTGTTTGGATTTTTTCCCAGTTGTAGTAAAATATAGACACTGTTTGCCATTTTAATCATGTTAAGTATATAAATCACTGGCACTAAACACAGTCACATCATTGGGTATCTAACCCCATTTCTAAATCCTGTTAAATCTTCCTAAATTTAATTTCATTAGTTAATAATTCCATTCTATGAACAGTATCCTTTAAGGCATAGTTCAATTTTGATGTAATCCAACTTATTTATTTTTTCTTACTTTTGCTTTTGACCTTTACCCAAAGAATTCACTACCAAATCTACTATCATGAATCCTTTATTTAATTATGTGTATCAATTCAACTGTATGTTTACCATATTTTTGTGTTTGTGATAACAAGTATGTATATGGTTGTATTTGTGTCTGATGGAAAAATATAGAAGGAAATACACTTCAGAAGAGGATGTACACTTAATGACAAAGCTAAGTTTGCAAGCTCTCTACTAAAGTAGTAAAGATACTTGACTAAATGTATATGTATGAATTTTGGGTATCAAAAGAAGAAGAAAAAGAAGAGGAGGAGGAGGAGGAATAGGAGGAGGAGGAGGAAGAGGAAGAAGAAGAAAGAAAAAAAAGAAAGAAATGAATGATGAGCTTAAGTTGCCTGATGTTAGGAAAGAACGACTTCTAAAAAGCTCTAAAGCCTTAACAAAGGGACCAAGGCCTAAGCTTCAAAAGGATGTCACTTGCCAAAATGTAAGAAAGTATTAATGGTAATGACTTCTAAAAAACCAGAATATTTATTTAAAAAAAAACTTATATGAGCCAGGATAGAATTTAAAAATACAAAATAAAAATGACTTCTTTAAAAACTACAATGTTTTATATACTATATTTAGGAGTATAGAATTTCAATTTATTTATACTTCTCAGCATATGATGTGACTGAATTATTCAGATTACACAAAATTACCTGACTACCATTTTCGCATGGAAACAGCTAACTTAGAACAAGAACCATCATGAAAAACATATAATTTGAATTCTTGACAGGTTTAATATTGCGGATATGGGGAAAACACATGAAGTATGTTTAAGATGAAAAAAGTTGAAATACACACTAAATGCTTTGAATCTAAGAAACCATATGTGCACAGAAGATGTTTTGGGGAAATTTCTTGAAAAATATTAAATGTGAGGAAGTCTTTATGCTTAAAGTTAGTTTTGCTAGGTATAATAATGGACAAAGTTCTGTGAAGAAAGATACCTTTTAAATGTCTTTTAATTTATGTTCTTTTCTCCTAAAACACACCCTGATTGTAGTTTCCCCTCTGTCTTAGTCAGGGTTTCTATTCCTGCACAAGCATCATGGCCAAGGTGCAAGTTGGGGAGGAAAGGGTTTATTGAGCTTACACCTCCATGCTGCTGTTCATCACGAAAGGAAGTCAGGACTGGAACTCAAGGAGGTCAAGGAGCAGGAGCTGATGCAGAGGCCATGGAGAAATGCTGCTTACTGGCTTGCTTGCACTGGCTTGTTCAGCTTGCTCTCTTATAGAACCCAAGACTACCAGCCCAGGGATGATACCACCCACAAGGGTCTCTCCCCTACACCTTGATCACTAATTGAGAAAATGCCTTACAGCTGGATCTCATGAAAGCATTTTCTTAACTGAAGCTCATTTCTCTGTGATAATTCCAGCTTGTGTCAAATTGACACACAAAACTAGCCAGTACAATTGACTCCTTGTCAACTTGACACACACAGACATAACTGATAAGCCTTGACCCTTACTTCCTTATTCATCCCCAAGATCTAAATAACTTTAAAAGTCCTATAGTCTTTGCGAATACTTACCTATTAAAATTTCAATCCCTTTAAAAATATTCAATCTCTTAGAATTCAAAGTCTTTTTACCATTAGAAGTCTCTTAACTGTGGGCTCCACTAAAATACCTTCTTCCCTCAGGAGGGAAAATATATCAGGGCATAGTCACAATCAAAAGCAAAAATCAAACTCCAACCGTCCAATGTCTGGGATCCACTCATGATCTTCTGGATTTGCCCAAGGGCTTGAGTCACTTCTCCAGCTCTGCCCTTTGTAGCACACACTTTGTCTTCTAGGCTCCAGATGCCTGTACTCCACTGCTGCTGCTGTTCCTGGTGGTCATCTCATGGCACTGACATCTCCAAAACACTGCTGTCTTCTGCTGCAACTAGGCTTTACCAACAGCCTCCCATAGGTTCTCCCCATGGTGCCAAGCCTCAACTGCCCTGCATGACCCCTTCAGTGCTGGGCCATCAATTGCAACTGAGGCTGCACCTTCACCAAAGGCCTTCCGTGGCCTTTCACAGTGCCTAGGCCTCAGCTGCTCTTCATGACTCCTTCATGCCTTCAAAACACTCTCCCTCAACTCTTCCAAGTTCTTCCCCACCTCTCTTCCTCTCCCCTCTGAATTCACTTCATTTCTGTCTCTCCTTAGAAAGCAATAGGGTTCTAAGAAATAACAACCAAATATGAAAAAGTAAAATATAAGATGAAGGTAAAATTATCATATTGAAGTAGGACAAGGCAACCTTACAGAAGGAAGAGTTTAAAGAGTGAGACCAAGAATTAGAAACCCACTCATTCTCATACTCATGGGTTCCATAAAAACACTGAGCTAATAGCTATAATATATATGCATAGGGCCTCATGCAGACCCACAAAGGCTCTGTGCTTGCTGCTTCCATCTCTATGAGTTCATATGTGCCTCGCTTAGTTGGTTGGGAGCCTTGTTCTAGCATCCTCCATCCCCTCTAGTTCTTATAATCTTTCAGCCTCCTTTTCTTCAGGATTCTCTGAGCTCAGAGATAAGGGATTTGATAGAGATCTCCTGTTTAGACTCTTTTACCACATACTGTTTGGCTGAGGTAATCTGCCTCTGTTCCCATCTGCTATCAGAGGAAGCCTTTCTGATGATGACTAGATACGGCACTGCTCTATCATATCTATCATTAGGAATTATATTTTTATTATTTAGATATATATATAACCAGAAGTATTTAGTTTTACCTTAGGTCTCTGTGCTATATAATCTCTGGATCTCGGTTACTCAAGAATTTATCATGGTTCTCATGAAGTAGTCCTTAAATCAAATCAAATATTGGTTAACTATTTCCACAAATTCTGTGCCACCATTGTCCTAACATATTTTTCAGGCAGGACAGGTTTTAGGTTAAAAATTTTATGTTTGGGTTGGTGGCCACATTTGTATTTTATTAGCTTACAGAATACTTTCCTTTACCAAAGAGACCAGGACATGTGGTGAGGCCTCCATGTAGGCACAAGCGTGGCTTCTCTATGATCAATGAGTTATGGAGATGTTAACCTCAGCAGTGGGGTCCTGCTCTCAGTCTATGAAGAGTAGCCTTCGGTTTCAGCAACAGCCTTGGTTGTTTGGGGATTATATGGGACTCTGCTGACCAATAAGTCAACTGAATGTAAACTAGTTCCTTCACTGGAAGCTATAAGAGATGACCTCTTTAGACTCAACATCCTCCATTACTTGGAGTCCTCATTAGGATTACCATCATAGATTCCAATGGTTCTAATGTTCTAGGTTTCAACACTACTCCCCAAATGCCACCAGTTCCAGCTGTCTCTCCCCTCATTCTCTTCTTCCAACACATCTCCCCTCCACCTGATTTCCCCACTCCTGTTCCTATCCAACTCCAGGTAACTCATAAAATCTATTCTATTTCTCCTTCCCAGGGAGATGCTTGTGTCTCTACTAGAACCTTCCTTTTACTTAATCTCTCAGGGTCTATGGGGAATATTTTGGTTATCATTTACTTAATGGTTGATGTCCTCCATATAAGGGAACACACATTGCATTTCTCTTTCTGGGTCTGTTTTACCTCACTCAGAATGATTTTTTCTAGTTCCATCCCTTAGCCTGCAAATTACATGATGTCATTTTTTTAAACCGTTGAGTAATGCTCCATTGTGCGAATGTATCCATTCTTCTTTGGAGGGACATCTATGTTGTTTCTAGTTTCTGACTATTACAGATATCTTTATCATTAAGAGGTAAATAGTTAATTACAGATGTGATTTTCTTTTCTTTCTTTCTTTTTTGTTAATTAGCCTTTTTATTGGTTTGTTTTGTTTTGTTTTTAATTGAAGGTCCCTTACTGGTCCTGCTTCCATGAGTGGCCGAGATCAAGGAAAAGGGGAGGGCAACCAGCTGGTGCAGGGAGGGTCGTTTCCACATTTCATTTACACACAGAACTAAACAGACAAGCACAGAGACACTATTGTGGTTAGACGTTGGCAGCATGGGTGGGATGAGGACGGATGAGGAGTAGGAGTGTCATTTAAAAAAAATACAGTCTCCCCCAAACTGGGTGCCTAGGACGGGACTTGGTCTGGTCTGCTTCAACCCAAGAGGAATCAGAAGATCAAAAGCAGTTTGGGAAGGCCAGAACTCTCAGGGATTGAGGGAGAAGGATGGTCCAGGGGGTGGGAGGGATAGCCCTCTCCCTGCTGGGATTCCCCCAGCCCCTCTCATCTGGCAGGAAAGGGGCAGCCTGCAACGCCCAAGAGCACTGCCTTCTTGTGTTCTGCCTTCACATCTTCTGGTGTTGAAGACTTGCAAACTTACATGTCATTGAACACCTTGATGATATCATCAGAGACCACCACACCAGAGACCTATCCGCAGAGAGAGGATGATGAGGGTAAAGGAACAGCCCTCGGGTGAGGAGCACTCCGACACCTCTCACTCTTTTCCCTAAAGGCCCTGGGGCAGGGTTTGGATGTCACCTCCAGCACGAGCCCGCCATCCCAGATGTGATTTTCATTTATCAAAGTTTTAGATGTGTTAGCACAGAAATATTAGATAAGGCAATTGCAATGTGCTTAAAAATATTATTTGTAAAATTCTTTCAAGTTATCTAATGGTTTAAAATTGATACTATAATTCAGAAAGAGAAAGAATTTCAAACTCATGCTACCTAGCTCCATTATTCACTTAGAGAGGATGGGGGTAGTTACTCTACCTCTTTTTGTCTATGGTTGCTTGATATCAAGGATCATAATGAAATCTAATCTACCCCATTTAGGCAGTGTTATACATGACACACTGCAGGAAAGACGTAGACCACTGCTTAGCACATAGAATATCCTCACTAGATTTCTATTTAAATGGTTAGATTTACTGACAATATTATTGACATATTAGAGTTTTATTACTTTCAGATTTATGTGCATTGAGTCTTGAAAGTTAGTCATTTTGAATCAGCCTTTCATGTTATATATATAGGACTATAGAACTATAGAAAGAAAATATTACAAAACAGAATTGATTTTGCATGTCTATAAATAAATTTCAGTGTCTCATAAAAGGCTGTCAATAAAATAATAAATCGTCTTCCAACTAGGCAGCTGAGTACACCTCATAAGCTTAAAATGAAATTTAATGATACACATAGCAAGACCATCACCACAGCCTTCTCGGAATCTATCAGCGCAGAAGGCACTGTCAGCAACCTCAGAAACTACTCGCTGAAGTGACCCCACTAGAGCCCTTCCAGCCAAAGGGTAATTAAAGTTGGGCTCCAAGCCACATGTGAAAAGTCTGTTTTATCCTTTTAATTAACGACTGCAGCACTGCCCTGCCCTGTTCTGGTGTGGGGCCTGGCAGAATTACACCACCATAAACCACATTAGGCAAGTTTCCACCAGCAGCATGGCTAATGCATAGTTAGTTTAACTTTATGAGGCAATAAATACAGACCATAATATTGTTGAGTATCAACATCGACATTTTCACTGTATAGCAAGGAAGCAGTTTACTGAACGAGTATTTACAGCATACTTAGAAGAGCTTCAGTCCCAAAGCTGGTAATAACCGGGGGAGTTTCTGTCATCTGACACCTATTTTCTATCTCATGGATTTTGGGCAATTTAAATTTATGTTGTGTAAAATATGTCTGTGCCAAATCAGCTTTCATCACTGAAGGGTGTGAGAGAGATTCTGTAGCCACAGTGAACATTTGAGTTTTAGTGTTTTCATTTGATTCAAAGCCATTCATGTTAACTCAGAAAAATCCATATCTTCTCTATCTATATTACTGAGTATAATATTCATCAGAATATATGTTTATCAGAAAATATGTTTTTTTCCTCTCTCTAAGTGTCCTGTAAACAAGAAATTCATACAACTATATCACTTTATCAATCTTGTTTGCTCACTATATTAGTATAATTTTTTATTTTAAGCTTAGCTGATGTACTAGATTTAATACACTCTTTGAAACAGAAATGTGGAAGGATATTCCCCCAGAGAAAAAAGATAATATGTGGTTGATACTGTATAATCAAGTCTTTGTTTGAAAAACAATTTTTTTCCAACCAGCCTGATATGTCAAGAAGCAATTGAAGCCATGCTCAATTTGCTTATGCACAGTCTTTTCCAGACCAACCATTGGATGACTATAGAACACTTCTCTCAGTTGAAACAAATTTTATAAAAGTGCTTAAGATTCACACATACATACCTCACCCACCAGGTAAATCAGCTCACAGTCAAGGGTGTGTCTGTGTGTATGTGTGTTTTGTGGAAAGTGTTTATTTCAAGAGACAGTAAATTTAGATAGAATTTGGATAAGTCATATAAAGAAGAGAATGGAAAAACAAATCAAATCCACAGTAAGGTAAGAGTAACAACCAGTCCTCTATAAAGAAGATATGACATTCAATGTAGCAGGAATAGGTGAAACCCAAAATGACATACTTTGATGATGGGACTACAGTAGCATATCATTTTGTAATCATCAACTAACTTGATGGTGTTAAAAGCTAGGACATCCACTCTGGATCAGGAACAAACTAAAGAGTTGTAAGTTTGAAGAAGTGGGAACAATTCTAAAACACTGAGAGAGATCGATAAAGAACATAGTGAACTTGCTCTTTAATACCTAGCTGAGATCAATTCCTGGTAGTACCAAGGTATTGTCTTGCCATCCTCATATTAAATGATGTAGTACTAAACTTTTTCTATGTCATTAAGTATTATCACTTCACATTATATTTGAGGGCTTCATATAATTCATTCAGCTGAAATTTTATTGTTGTGAATTTGTCACCCTCCAAATGTTTCTAAGTTAGATGGATAACTTGCCATTCTACTTTTAAATGGATAAATCATTTTTGGAAAAATCTGAAGAAATGGAGAGGATATATCAAAGATGATAGGAGAATTTTCATTATTTATGCATGCATGTTTACGGTGTGTGTGTATGTGTGTGTGTGTATTTACATATAAGCACATGTGTGTCACAGTGCATCTGTGGAGGACAGTGGACCAACTTGGGGATAAATTCTTGCTTTCCAGCATGTTTGTGGCAGAGAACATCTGGCATTCACCATTGTGCATGGGACTATCTGTGCCCCAACTCTGTGCTGCTCCAGCTTTGAGTACCTGGGTATTTTTTTTTTGTTGTCTCTATTTCCCATAAGACTGCAGAGACACTGGGAATACAGACACATCTTAAGGTGTATGACTTTATGTAAGTTCTAGGGATGGATACTCAAAAGCTTCAAAGTTGTATGGTTAATATCTGCCGTGGATGATCAGATAGATACTTTTCTCCTTTACTCTCTGCCATGTTTTTTAGAATACTATTCTTTCTTGGTTTGTTCTAAATTTTAAATTATTATCATAAACTGTTTATGTAATAATTTTTTTATTCTTTCTTTCTTTTTTGGAAGAGAAGACAAAAAGAGTGTAAGAGCCAGAGGGGATAATAATTCTTCTTAATTTGAAAATATGTTTCCTGATCATATTATATGGAGTTACATTTTACCAATTTCCTCCTCTTAATTTTTAAACAAATTTTCATTTTCTTAATTTTATATATGTCTTTTGATGGAAACCATTTAGAACACACACACACACACACACACACACACACACACACACACAAAGAGGAAAGAGGCAGAGAGAGAGGAGTTACTGGCTACTGTGATTTACCTGATATGGGTAAAGAGAACCACACTGAGGTCCTGTGTGAGCAAGGGTTCTTGACCACTAAACTATTTCTCCAAATCCTTACTGTAAATTTTTAGCTATAGATTTCTAATTTATTTTCTTTTTTTGTTTTTAGTTGTTTTTTTTTTTAATCTGGAGATTTACCTAGGGTCTTTAATATTAGTACAAAGCTCTCCTACTGAGACCTATCCCTAGACCTTCTTTTGTGTTTTGTGTTTGATTTTATTAACATCTCAGCATTGTGAAACATGTCACCATAGTCATCTCAGGGCAAATCTCCAGGAGCTGCTTTACTTCTTGAGCAGTGTATTCTTAGGAATAATTATGCATATACAAACTTATATGTGCATGCAATAACAAATAATGAAAATGGATGCCATGGAATTGAAAAAACAAGAGCTGGGGTGCTATATCAGAGCATTTGAAAAGAGGATGGAAAGAAGACATGTAATTATATTATATTCAATACTGGTTGATTTTGTGTCAACTTGACACAACCTAGAGTCAACAGAGAGGAAGAACCCTCAGTTGAGAAAAGTCCTTCATGAGATCCAGGTGTAAGTCATTTTCTCAATTAATGATCTAGTGGGAAATACCACTACCAGTGTTAGTGGTATTACCCCTGGGCTGGTGGTCCTGAGGTCTATAAGAACACAGACTGAGTAAGCTATGGGGAGCAAGCCAGTAAGCAGCACCTTCTATGGCTTCTACATCAGCTTCTGCCCCCAGGATCCTGCCCTGTTTGTGATCCTGTCCTAACTTCCTCCAATGATGAAATATGATCTGGTAGTATAAGCTAAGTAAATTCTTTTCTCCCCAACTTGCTTTTTGGTCTTGTTTTGTTTCAGTAATAGATACTCTAACTAAGACAAGTTTGTATTAATACAGTGGGGTTTTACTATGACAGACCTGACCATGTTTAGGGGAGGATTGTGGAAGGACCACTGAGTGTTGAGACATCAGTATGATATTCTGTAAAATCTTGGTAGACAAAAATGTTGAGAGAAGTGCAGAAAATAAAGTACTGACTTGTGAAGTTTCAGAAGAAAGTTTAAAATTTCTATCAAGTCTGTCTGCTATCATTTTTTCTTTATTTTTCATACTTTATTTACATTTCAAATGTTTCCTCCTTTCCAGATCTCCCCTTTGGAACCTCCCCATTTCCTCCCCCATTCCCCTGCCGCTATGTGGGTATTCTGCACCCACCCACTCTCATCTTCCCTCCATTCTCTTCTACTGGGAAATCTAACACTCTCAGGCCCAAGGGCCTCTCTGCCACCTGATGGCTAAAAAGACCCTCCTCTGCCGCATATGTGGCCAGCACCATGGGTCCCTCCATGTGTATCCTTTGGTTGGTGGATCAGTCTCCAGAGAATCGGGGGTCAGGCCAGTTACAACTGTTGCTGCCTCTCTGGGGATGCAAACTCCCTCAGATCCTTCAGTCCCTTCTCCAAGTCCTGCATCTGGGACCTCACATTCAGCCCTACTGTTGCTGCAAAGTGACTCTTGGGTATTTCGAGCTTTTGGGCTAATAACTACTTAACAGTGAGTACATACCATGTTCATTCTTTTGTGACTGCATTACCTTGCTCAGGATGATATTTTCAAGTTCCATCCATTTGCCTGTGAATTTCATGAAGTCATTGTTTTTAATACCTGAGTAGTATTCCATTATGTAAATGTATCACATTTTCTGTATCCATTCCTCTGTGGAGGGACATCTGGGTTGTTTCCAGCTTCTGGCTATTATAAATATGGCTGCTATGAACATAGTGGAACATGTATCTTTATTACATTTTGGAGCATCTTCTGGGTATATGCTCAGGAGTGGTATAGCTCGGTGCTCAGGTAGTATTATGTTCATTTTTCTGAGGGTCGGCCAAACTGATTTGCAGAGAAATTGTATCAGCTTACATTCCCACCAGCAGTGGAGGAGTGTTCCTCTTTCTCCACATCCTTGCCAACATCTGCTGTCACCTGAGTTTTTGATCTTAGCCATTCTGACTGGTGTGAGGTGAAATCTCAGGGTTGACTTGATTTGCATTTCCCTGATGACTAAGGATGTTGAACATTTCTTTAGGTGCTCTCAGCCCTTCGAGTTTTCTCAGTTGAGAATTCCTTTTTGCACTCTTCCCCATTTTTTGATAGGGTTATTTGGATCTCTGGAGTCTACTTTCTTGAGTTCTTTGTATACATTGGATATTAGCTCTCTATCTGATATAGGATTGGTAAAGATCTTTTCCCAATCTGTAGGTTGCCGTTTTGTCCTATTTACAGTGTTCTTTGCCTTACAGAAGCTTTGTAATTTTAGGAGGTCTCATCTGTTGATTCTTGATCTTAGAGCACAAGCCATTGGTGTTCTGTTCAAGGACATTTCCCCTGTGTCCAAGTGTTCGAGACTCTTACCCACTTTCTCTTCTATTAGATTCAGTGTATCTGGTTTTATGTGAAGGTCTTTGATCCTTGGACTTGAGCTTTGTACAGGGAGATAGGAATGGATCAATTTGCATTCTTCTACATGTTGACTGCCAGTTGAACCAGCACCATTTGTTGAAAATACTGTCTTTTTTCCACTGTATGGTTTTAGCTCCTTTGTCAGAGATCAAGTGACCATAACTGTGTGGGTTCATTTCTGGTTCTTCGATTCTATTCCATTGATCTACCTGCCTGTCACTGTACCAGTACCACGCAGTTTTTATCACTACTGCTCTGTAGTACAGCTTGAAGTCAGGGAGGCTGATTCCCCCAGAAATCCTTTTATTGTTGAGAATAGTTTTTGCTATCCTGGGTTTTTTGTTATTCCATATGAATTTGATAATTGCTCTTTCTAAGTCTATGAAGAATTGAGTTGGGATTTTGATGGGGATAGCATTGAATCTGTAAATTGCTTTTGGCAGGATGGCCATTTTTACTATATTAATCCTGCTAATCCATGAGCATGGGAGATCTTTCCATCTTCTGAGGTCTTCTTTGATTTCTTACTTCAGAGATGTGAAGTTCTTGTCATACAGATAGTTCACTTGTTTGGTTAGAGTCACACCAAGATACTTTATATTATTTGTGACAATTGTGAAGAGTGTCATTTTCCTAATTTCTTTCTCAGTTTGTTTATCCTTCCAGTATAGGAAGGCTACTGATTTGCTTAAGTTAATTTTGTATCCAGCCAATTTGCTGAAGTTGTTTATCAGCTGTAGCAGATCTCTGGTGGAGTTTTTCAGGTCACTTAAGTATGCCATCATATCATATGCAAATAGTGATATTTTAATTTCTTCCTTTCCAATTTGTATCCCTTTGACCTCCTTTTGTTGTCTGATTGCTTTAGCTAGAACTTCAAGTACTATTTTAAGTAGATAGGGAGAGAGAGGGCAGCCTTGCCTAGTCCCTGATTTTAGTGGGATTGTTTTGAGTTTCTCTCCATTTAGTTTGATGTTGGCTACTTGTTTGATGTATATTGCTTTTACTATGTTTAGGTATGCTCCTTGAGTTCCTGGTCTTTCCAAGACTTTTATCATGAAGGAATGTTGAACTTTGTCAAATGCTTTTTCAGCATTTAACGAAATGACCATGTGGTTTTTTTCTTTGAATTTGTTTATGTAGTGGATTACATTGATGGATTTCCAGGTATTGAACCATCGCTGTATCCCTGGGATGAAGCCTACTTGATCATGGTGAATGATCATTGTGATGTGTTCTTGGATTCTGTTTGCAAGAATTTTATTGAGTATATTTGCATTGATATTCATAAGGGAAATTGGTCTGAAGGTTTTTTTTTTTGTTGGGTCTTTGTGGGGTTTTGGTATCAGTGTAACTGTGGCCTCATAGAATGAATTGGGTAGTGTTCCTTCCATTTCTTTTTTGTGGAATAGATTGAAGAGTATTGGTATTAGGACTTCTTTGAAGGTCAAATAGAATTCTGCACTGAACCCATCTGGTCCTGGGCTTTTTTTGGTTCAGAG
This sequence comes from Rhynchomys soricoides, assembly GCA_019843965.1. Taxonomy (NCBI): domain Eukaryota; kingdom Metazoa; phylum Chordata; class Mammalia; order Rodentia; family Muridae; genus Rhynchomys; species Rhynchomys soricoides. The sequence continues at coordinate 3,359,816 of JADRCH010000288.1, read as the reverse complement.
ACTTTTAATGACTGCTTCTATTTCTTTAGGGGTTATGGGACTATTTAGACAGTTTATCTGATCTTGATTTAACTTCGGTATTTGGTTCTGTCTAGAAACTTGTCCATTTCCTCCAGATTTTCCAATTTTGTTGCGTATAGGTTTTTGTCTTTTTTTTTTTTTAATTTCTTCAGAGTCTGTTGTTATATCTCCCTTTTCATCTCTAATTTTATTAATTTGCATACTGTCTCTGTGCCCTCTGGTTAGTCTGGCTAAGGGTTTATCTATCATGTTGATTTTCTCAAAGAACCAACTCCTGGTTTTGTTGATTCTTTGTATAGTTCTTTTAGTTTCCACTTGGTTGATTTCAGCCCTTAATTTGATTATTTCCTGACTTCTACTCCTCTTGGGTGTATTAGCTTCTTGTTCTAGAACTTTCAGGTGTGCTGTTAAGCTGCTAGTATATGCTCTCTCCAGTTTCTTTTTGGGGGCATTCAGAGTTATGAGTTTTCCTCTTAACACTGCTTTCATTGTGTTCCATAGGTTTGGGTATGTTGTACTTTCATTTTCATTAAATTCTAGGAAGTCTTTAATTTCTTTCTTTATTTCTTCCCTGACCAAGTTATCATTGAGTGGAGCGTTGTTCAGCTTCCATGTGTATGTGGGCTTTCTGTTGTTTTTGTTGTCATTGAAGACCAGCCTTAATCCATAGTGATCTGATAGGAGGCATGGGATTATTTTAATCTTCTTATATCTGTTGAGGTTTGTTTTGTGACCAATTATATGATCAATTTTGAAGAAGGTACCATGACGTGCTGAGAAGAAGGTTTAATCTTTTGATTTAGAATGAAATGTTCTATAGATCTCTGTTAAATCCATTTGGTTCATAAGATCTGTTAGTTTCACGGTGTCTCTGTTTAGTTTGTTTTTTCAAGATCTGTCCATTGATGATAGTGGGGTGTTCAAGTCTCCCACTATTATTATGTGAGATGCAATGTGTGCTTTGAGCTCTAGTAAAGTTTCTTTTATGAATAAGGGGCCCTCTGCATTTGGCGCATTGATGTTCAGAATTGAGAGTTCTTTTTGGGAGATTTCTCCTTTGATGAGTATGAAGTGTCCTTCCTTATCTTTTTTGATGACTTTTGGTTAAAAGTCAATTTTATCTGATATTACAATGGCAACTCCAGCCTGTTTCTTGGAGCCATATGCCTAGAAAAGTGTTTTCCAGCCCTTTACTCTGAGATAGTGTTTGTCTTTAACATGGAGGTGCATTTTCCTGGATGCAGCAAAATGCTGGGTCCTGTTTATGCAGTCTGTCAGTCTATGTCTTTTTATTGGGGAATTGAAACCACTGATGTTAAGAGATATTAAAGAATAGTGATTGTTGTTTCCTGTTAATTTTGATGTTGTTTATATGTTTGTGTGGCTTTCTTCTTTTGAGTTTGTTGAAAAATTACTTTCTTGCTTTTTAATGAGTGTAGTTTCCTTCCTTGAGTTGGCGTTTTCCATATATTATTCTTTGTACCGCCGGGTTTGTGGAAACATACTGTGCAAATTTGGATTTGTCATTGAATATTTTGGTTTCACCATCTATGATTATTGAGAGTTTTGCTGGGTGTAGCAGCCTGGGCTGGCATTTATGTTCTCTTAGATTCTGTATGAGATCTGCCCAGGATCTTCTAGCTTTCATAGTCTCTGGTGAGAAGTCTGGTGTAATTCTGATAGGTCTGCCTTTATATGTTACTTGCCCTTTTTCCCTTACTGCTTTTAATAGTCTTTCCTTATTTTGTGTATGTGGTGTTTTGACTATAATGTGACAGGAGGAATTTCTTTTCTGGTCCAGTCTATTTGGCGTTCTGTAGGCTTCTTGTATATTTATGTTCATCTCTGTCTTTAGGCGAGAGAAGTTTTCTTCTATAATTTTGTTGAAGATATTTACTGGTCCTTTAAGTTGGGAATCTTCACTCTCTTCTATACCTATTATTCTCAGGTTCTCTCTTCTCATTGCATCCTGGATATCTTGGATGTTTTGGGTTAGGAGCTTTTTGGATTTTGTGTTTTCTTTGACTGTTGTGTCCATGTTTTCTATGGTATCTTCCGCACCTGAGATTCTCTCTTCCATCTCTTGTATTCTGTGGGTGATGCTTGCATCTATGACTCCCGATTTCTTTCCTATGTTCTCTAACTCCAGGGTTGTCTCCCTTTGTGATTTCTTTATTGTTTCTATTTCTGTTTTTAATTCCTGAATGGTTTTGTTCATTTGTTTGATTGTGTTTACCTGTAATTCTTTAAGGGATCTCTGTGTGTCCTCTTTAAGGGTTTCCAGTTGTTTACCTGTGTTCTCTTGTATTTCTTCAAGGGAGTTATTTGTTTCCTTCTTAAAATCTTCTATCATCCTCTTGATATGTAATTTTAAGTCTGAGTCTTCCTTTTCTGGTGTGTTGGGGTATCTAGGGCTGGCTGTGGTGGGAGAGCTGGGTTCTGATGAAGCCAAGTAGTCTTGGTTTCTGATCCTTGTGTTCTTGCCCTTGCCTTTCACCATCTGGTTATCTCCGGTGTTATCTGGACTTTCTCTCTCTGACTGTGGCTTGTCTTTCCTTCAATCCCAGGTGTCAATATTCCTTGGAGACCAGTTCTCTCTCCTGGCTGTTCCTCAGTCCCTGAGTCTGGAGCCCTCCTCTTGCTGGCTTTTCCACACAGGTGGGCAGCTCGCTTTCTCCTGGAGCTGTTTGGCTATGGAGGCCTGTTGGCCCAAGCAGAGGTCTCCCGCCACAGGTGGAAGCCGGCAGGCTCTTACCTCCCAGCTGTTCTGGCTGTTCCTCAGTCCCTACGTCTGGAGCTAAAGGGTGAGCTTCAATAAACAAGAGACCAGCGCCATTGAAGTGAAACTTTTGCATTACTGAGACAGTTGATGCTGGTTAGCTGGAGCCAAGAAATTAGCAGTAATTGAGAAGAGACCAGTGTCACTGAGATGAAATCTGAGAAAAGTTTCCTGAGAGCACAGTAAAGCCGTATTCCTGAACTGGTATTTCATGCTGTCAGCAAAACTTGATCATGTAAAAGTCACCCAGGTGGTACTGGTATTGAAGGCATGAAGGAATCATGGAGAATACCTGAGGCTCGGCACTGAGAAGTCAAGGAAGGGCTTTAATGAAGGTTCAGCCTTAGTGGCAGTTGAAGGCTCAGAACTGAAGTGATCATACAGAGAAGTTGAGGCTTAGCTTCATGAAGCGAGCCTATGAGAGGCTATTGTTGAACGTGAAGCTTGGTTGTAGCAGAAGGACCCAGCATTTTGAAGGTGCAAGTACCATAGGATGCCCACCAAGAACAGTACAATCAGTAGGGTGGAGTCAGGCAGAGGCCAGAGACAAGTTGTGTGTACTAGAGTGGGCAAAGGAGCCTAAAAGATCTTGTGTGAACTCCAGGTAACTGAACATTGCATTATTTATGTTGTTGAAGTTTGATTTTTCTCAGTTCAGATTGTAACTGTGGCCTGACTTTTTCCTCATGAAGTAAGAAAGTGTTTGGTATATATATTTTACTGGAGCCCACATTTGAGGCAGTTTGGATTTTAAAGGAAATTGGCTATCTTAAAGGGACTGAAAATTTAATGTATTTTGAATTTGTAGGCTGTGGGACTTTTAAGTTATTTATGTTTTAATCTGAGATCTGGGGATGAATAAGAAAAAAAGGGCTGTGGCTTAATAATGATTGTGTGTGTGTGTTTGTGTGTGTGCGTATGTGTGTGAAGCTGACAAGGGGCCAGTTTGTACTTCCTGATATTTTTTTGTTCACATAACACAAGCTAGACTAGAGTCATTAGAGAGGAAGAACCTCATTTGAGGAAATACTTCCATGAGATCCAGCTTTAAGATATTTTCTCAATTAATGATCAATGTGGGAAGGCCAAGCCCACTGTGGGTGGTATCATCCCTGGGCTGATTGTCCTGGGTTCTATAAGAAAGCAGGCTGAGCAAGCCAGGTAAAACAAGCCAGGTAAAACAAGCCAGTAAGCAACAACCTTCTATGACCTCTGCATCATTTCCTACATCCAATCCTGCCCTGTTTGAGTTTCTATCTTGACTTCCTTCAGTTATGTATAGCAATGCTAGTGGGAGCCAACTAATCCCTATTCTCCCCACCTTGTATTTTGTTCATGGAGTTTGTTGAGAGCAGTAGAAATCCAGACTGATCCACCAACCAAAGAATACACATGGAGGGACCCATGGTGCTGGCCACATATACAGCAGAGGGTCTTGTTAGCTATCAGGGGGAAGAGAGGCCCTTGGGCCTGAGAGTGTTAGATCCCCCAGTAGAGGAGAATGCCAACGAGGGAGGGAAGAAGAGACTGGGTGGGTGGGTGGGAGAATACCCCCATAGAGTCGGGGGAGGGGGAGGAAATGGGGAGGTTCCAAAGGGGAGATCTGGAAAGGGGGAAACATTTGAAATGTAAATAAAGTATGAAAAAAGAAAAAAAAAAGACATACTCTAAAATTCTTTTAAGACAAATGAAATGCTCCATCTTACACTGTGTTCTTGACATTGTGATTTGTACATGTAATGATCCTATTTTTGGTATGTTTTTGCAAATATTGTTCATGTTTATTTTATTTTACTTGGTCGTCAGTTAACTTAGTTGAACTCAAAACTCCAAAATTTATCTCCCTCGTCGCAGGTACCAGATGGAATTTCTTTTATATCTTTGTCTTTAGTGAGGTACTTTGAGTTCACTCTGTTCATATATAATTCAACAATTGCTGTTTATTTGCTTAGGGCTTATGAGCAAAATATTGAATTCTGTCTCTGTGGCTCTCTCTTTGCTTTGTAGGTTTACCAATCCCCAGCTGTTTTGATGTCCTCAGACAGTGTCCTCTGGCTCCTCAACAGAAGATTTCAGTGTCCTTTTGGAGCACGGGGTGTTCCTGTAAGTATGGATTTGAAAACATAATTGCGCACGAAGCCATAAACTGAAATAAACACTATATTGGTGTTGTCTCAATTGTTGAATTAATTGCAGTATAGTTCTGGCTTTGTGCTTAGGAAGTTATTTGGATTTTTATAATTAAGATAAAAGCCCTCTGTGTACAGAATTTATGATTATCATGATTGGGGAGGATTGAAGTTGTGTAAGCTGTGATACTGTTAACAGGACACTCCCGCCTCATTGTATGTTACCACATGATTCTTGTTGATCAGTCTTCAAAACCAAAGATTGTGTTCTAATTTACCGTGTGCTTCACTGGACACATCATCAGCTTGAGTGCTCCTCTGAAGACCCCATGGTCTTAAGGCCTCCCAGGAGATCTGGCACATTAGATAACCCAAGGGACAGATGCAATAAAGTAGACATGCTTAAGTTAACTCTAAAGCCACTGTGGAAAAAACAAAAAACAAAATAGAAAGTTATTGAGAACTTTCAACAATTATTATAAGGTCTATAAATAGCTGTGTTCCTCAAATTAGGCAAGGTTAATTTCAAGTATGCTACTGGTATCTTAGTATTTTATTTCTATAAAATATGTGGAAATAACTTCTGTAGAGTTACTAAATGAAAATTGTAAACACATAGCATGTGTTATAATTTAAATTTAAATTTGGAACAGTGTGTAACAAGCATCCAGAAGTTAACACAACTGACACCATATTAGAGGCACCAGTCTGACTTTAAAACCCAGCATATAAGCCTCAATGCCTGTCAAAATGGAAAGAAGGTGGAGGGGGAGAACCTAATCCATCAACTTGTCCATAGTTCCAGAAAAGTTTCTAAATATACTAACCTTGCTTTTTAGCTTCTGTAGTTCTGTTCTTACTAACTGAAGAATGACAACCAGGATTTGGTAATTTGTTCAGAAAAGACAAAGTACTGTAAGTCTTTGGGTTGTGGAATTTGAGGTTTGCCATAGAGCCACCGGCCAGAAATAAAGACTTCCATTTCACCTTTAGGGGTATCTGTGCACTGGTCTCTGGTGGAATTCCCTTGCAACAATTGTAAGTGCATATCTTGTTTGTAGTTTTCTAATATCAATTATTGATGGTTAATCAGTTGATTTTGTCAGACATTTAACATTTTTTCTTTTTTCTCTGTTTATTCTTTAATCTTTTTTACAGCCCAGACTTTATCTACCTCCACATCCCACACCTCCTCCTCCTCCCCCCATCTCCAAGAGGGTATCCCCACCCTACCCTCACCCCACCTCACCTCCCTACTTCCTGGGACCCCAAGTCTCTCAAGGGTTAGGCGCATCTTCTCTGATTGAGTCCAGACCAGGTAGTCCTCTGCTGTTTATGGGTTGGGGGCCTCATATCAGCTGATGTATGCTGCCTGGTTGGTTGCTCAGTGTCTGACTGATATCAGGGGTTCAGGTCAGTGAAGACTATTGGTCTTCCTATGGGGTCACACTCCTCAGCTTCTTCCAGCTTTTCCCTAACTCAACCACAGGGGTCACCAGGTTCTGTTGGGTATAAGTTGATTGGGTGTAAATAACTGCATCTATCAGCTGCTTCTTGAACCTTTTAGAGGGCAATCATGATAGACTCCTATTTGTAAGCACACCACAGCATCAGTAATAGTGTCAGGCCTTGGGGCCTCCCCATGAGCTAGATCCCAATTTGGGCCTGTCATTGGTCCTCCATTCCCTCAGGCTTGTCTCCACTTTTGTTCCTGCAGTTCTTTCAGACAGGAATAATTCTAGATCATAAGTTTTAACTATGGTATGGCAACCCCATCCCTCCACTTGATTCCGTCTTTTTACTGGAGGTGGGCTCTACAAGTTCTCTCTCCTCACTAGAGTTCGTTTCATTGAAGGTTCCTTCCTTTGAGTCCTGAGAGTCTCTTATCTCCCAGGTTTCTGGTACATTCTAGAGGGTTCCCCCACCTTCTACCTCTCAAGGTTGCAAAAATTGAAGTATAGAACTAAACAGAGAATTCACAACAGAGGAATCTCAAATGGCTGAGAAGCACTTAAAGAAATGTTCAAAGTCCTTAGTCATCAGGGAAATGCAAATCAAAATGACCCTGAGATTCTACCATACCACAATCAGAATGGCTAAGATCAAAAACTCAGGTGACAGCAAATGTTGGCAAGGATGTGGATTAAGAAGACCACTCCTCAATTGCTGGTGAGAGTGTAAACTGGTACAACCACTCTTGAAATCAATCTGGTGGTTCCTCAGAAAATTGGAAATAGATCTACCTGAAGACCCAGCTCTACCACTTTTGGGCATATACCCAAAGGATGCCCCACCATGCCACAGTGGCATGTGTTCCACTATGTTCATAGCAGTCTTATTTGTAATAGACAGAAGCTGGAAACAACCCAGGTGTCCCACAACAGAAGAATGGATACAGAAAATGTGGTTCATTTACACAATGGAATACTACTCAGCTATTAAGAATGAGGACATCATGAGTTTTGCAGGCAAATGGATGGAACTAGAAAATATCATCCTGAGTGAGGTAACCCAGACCCAAAAGATATTCATGGTATGTACTCACTAATAAGTGGATATTATCCAGAAAAGTACAAAATTCCCAGGATACAATCAAGAAGAGTAATAAGTTGAAGGGCCCAAGTGAGGACTTCTCAATCCCACTTGGGAGGGAGAAGAAAGCAATCACAGGAAGCGGGGAAGGACAGAGGGACCTGGGTGAGAAAGGGGACAGGGAGAGGAAGAAGGGACCTACCTGATCAGGTATTGATTATGGGGAACAGGACTGAGGCACTGAGCATCAGCAGAAAGAATTGAGACATAAATGCTAAAATTCAAATTTAATAATTTAAAATTGTTTCAACAGGAGATGTAAATGCCTGGCTAGTTCTTTATATAAGCTATTGTTCTCAGTACAATTCTTAATTTTTAAAGATGTATAGAGAAATTTCCTTCTTGCCTGATTTTATGGCAGAAGTACAGACACATAACTTTTGCAAGATAAAAAAAAAATTTACATTTTTGTTCCTCTTTATTAACACTACTTAATCTTGGTAATGTTTTCTTCATACAATTTCCATGTCTTGAATGGTGAAAGACTTATTTTTGCTTGATTAAAAAATATTCAGCATTGCTTTTATATTTCAGAGCAGAGAGAAACTCTGTTTAATGGCAGTTTGACAGCTTTTCTACCGATGATAAAATGAAATTGATCAAATGTGCATTAGAGTTTTAGACTCTGGAACATTCAGTGGTGAAGAGGGAATTCTTTCTGAATAGTATACAATTTGTCAAAATTACTGCATGTACAGTGAGACTGTTCTCATGAAAGCTCCAGTCTACCTGGATCCTATGACACCTCTTCTTTTTCATTTCTGCTCTTCCAAGGCACTTGAGTTGCCTCTGATCTGGGCTCTTGTCTCATGGGAATTGGATACACTTACTTAGTGGTGTGCAGATAAAAAAGGGACTACAGATGGGGTGTTCTGACTCAGGAGTCCTGTGATTGTTCCTGCATAGAAGTAATTCAGCTCCTCAATAATTTCTTGCAGATTTTACCTGCACATGCAGTCATTATACAGAAGAATAAAAATAATACAGATATTGTCCTAGCAAGTCTAATGGCACACATAGCTATATTACTAGGGAAATGTATATATACATATATACATATAAAATAAGTATGCCATATATATTTTACCTTGAAGTTGAAGTTGAAAATTTGTTTTGATAATCAAAGCATTTGGGGGCATTGTAATTTCTGTGAAACTTTTATTAACAATGATTTACTGATATAAACTAAGAAATATATGGATTTTACAGGATATATATATATATATATATATATATATATATATATATATAACTTGTGATTTTAAATTTATATATTTATTTACTTAATCTGACCGTTTGTGGGGTCATGCACTTGGAGGCCAGAGGAGAACTGTAGTGGTTGGTTCTCTGCACTATGGAGGTTCTGAGATTTAATCTAGGTTGTGACATTTGGCAGCAAGCACATCAAGAAGACTTAGTCATCTCACAGTCTTTAACTTTTACTTTTTAATAAGCAGTCTCTGAAAGGGGATGGGAGGTCTATATTTTGAAAAATTACTCTATATTGCTGTCATTTTAGTATTTTAAGTTCTCATTGTGCTGACAAAAATCATAATATTAACACAATTATCTGTAATATGACTGCAAAATTATGGTATTATGGTATCGTATCAGTAGACCATAAAGAAATGGTTCTATTAGTAAACTATTTCCTTCCAAATTGGATTACTATGTCATCATTTTTTATACAAAGGATATAGAAATATCTCTTAGATGAAAACACAGCAAAAACCTTTCAGAAGTGTTATTTTGTTTTTATTGTTGATAACTGGGTAATTATTTCTATCATAAGAGTAATTACAATCTACCTCAAATTTCAGGGATTTATAGTGTCATCTGTTTGTACACAGTTTTGAAGACAATGTGATTGCCTCTGTATCCCAGAGATATGTTGTTGTAATTTTTCTTCAACAATCTCTCTCCCACATCTCTTGAGAGAAATTCACATGAGCATGAGAAAATAGTAATCTTAGATTCTACTGCATCATGGTCTTCAGTGAGAATATTGAAGGCAACTGATTACAAAAAATCACTCAGAATGAGATAGTTTCAGCAATCCAGTTTCCCAGTGTGTAAGAATGCTTCTGCTTTTTTATACAAGAATATCCATATTCATGTAAACTCTGGGAATTGCAGTCCTCGAACTACAATGCCATGCTACAAGGAAAACAGGATGATGTGTTTGTGCTCACTTCACTCAGTTTTTAGTAAAGGCACAATCTTTTCTGAGTTATTGATACCAGCAGCTGCCCTCATCCAGTTGTGTGTATATACACACAATGTGTGTGTATGTGTGTGTATATATATATATATATATATATATATATATATATTTGTAGTATGTTTATGTGTATGTATGTGTGTACGTGTGTGTACATTTGTGTATAAGTATATGTGTGTATATGTGTATGTATGTGTATGTGTATATACATGTACATGTCTGTATGTGCGTATGGACACATGTATATACGTGCATATACATATGTATGTTTATATATGCACATATATGTATATGTACATGTATATACATGTAAATGTATGTATATACACCAATATATCTATATCTATATCATTTATATCTGATCTAGATATATATCTACAATTGAATGAGGGCAGCAGCTGGTATATACATACATATGTATGTATGGCTTGGCTTGAGTGAATCAGAGAAAAAGATCTGAACAACAATTTGTGATCCTATCTGATTCCTTCAACAGAAGAATCCCTCCTGCTGGTTTACACCAATACCAAGGAATGCATCCAAGAATTCCCCTCACTTTCTTTTTTCAGTGCTAGTTTCAAGTGCTGTGCTAGTCAAAGAACTACATTACATACTGCATTGATTTGTGATTCCTCAGGTAAAAATTCTCATGATTAGGGAACATTATGATTCTAGAGTAAATATTATGAGGTTTTATTGTAATGTGTAATCATTAGACGCTAAAGTTAGTAAAATGATTTTTTTCTAAAAGAGATTTTTTCCTCTCAAAGCTTAATGAAAAGCTTTAACATAGGCAGTATGTTAAATAGACATGTTAAAGACATGTTAAAGACATGTTAAAGACATGCTAAAGTGTTGGGAGCCGCCTGAGCACCCACATCCGCCATTACAGGATGGCGCCTACATTCGGCCGAGGACAAGTTGTAAACAGGCTAGTGCGCATGCACCTGGTAATTTTCCACCTCAGAGTCTCAGCCTCTCTCGTGGCGGCATCCGGCCTGGTGTGCGGGAGCCAATGGGGAAGCTCCATGTCCCAGGCAAGCGCTGTGACCCATATAAAGGGCGAATATTCTATTGTTCTGTGTCTCCACTCGTGGCAAGCTTATGCTCTCCCTCTCAAGATGCATTAAAGCTTTTACTGCAGAAGGATCCTATGTGTGCCGCGTCGTTCTTGCTGGCGAGACCGTAGCGCGGGACATCTGGTGCCGAAACCCGGGAAACTTTGTCATCATCAAGCACCTTTGGAGACCCCCTGGAAACAGGGAGGATTCAGAACTGCAGGGAGGTAGGTTCGGATAGGCATGTTGACCCTGGATCTTGATTTGGGGTTGCCTCCTTTTTGGTCTAACGCTGTTGAAGTTTTGCTAATTGTGTTAAGTGCCCTCATTTTGGTTTTACTGTCTTTGTATTGCTGCAAACAAGGTGAGGCCTGTGTAGATGCTGTAAGGGAGGGGCAAATCACCCCTGATAGGGTCCAGGACACCATGTCAGAAACCGGACGGAGTGAGAGGAGGGGTACCCAAAATCTTAGCAATGGAAATGGACCTCCTGGTAAGTCGAAAGACGAGGGAGAGATTAAAGATAAAATAGGAAACTGTCCCCCTGACAGGAATGTGGGCAGAAAAACAATTCTCATACCCAAGAAAAAAGAAAAAAGAAAGGGGGAGAGCCTCTACCCAGTTCAAGACCTTGAGGCTCTTCCATTGGAAACTTCAGACACTGACCCCCTTAGCTCTAGTGAGGAGTCAGAGCTAGAAGAGGAAGCGGTGCGGTATGAGGAAGATTGGCCGCCTTGTAATGGGCAGATGAAGCAGCCGCCACCTTTGGCCCCTACGCGGACCATGCCTTCCGCCCCTCCCCCTTATGAGATGTGTCCCAACTCTTTTTCTTTTCTCTCTGACAAGGTTAAGAGAAAGGTACAAGCCGCTTTTCCAGTTTTCGAGGCAGATGGTGGAGTACGAGTTCATGCCCCTGTAGAGTACAACCAAATTAAAGACCTGGCTGAAGCGGTCCGAAAGTATGGGGTAAATGCTAATTTTACTATAGTAATGTTAGAGAGATTTGCCGGAGCATCCATGACTCCCGCCGATTGGCAGATGCTGGCCAAGGCTGCGCTCCCTACAATGGGCCAATATATGGAGTGGAAGGCTTTATGGCATGAAGCTACACAAGCTCAAGCCAGAGCCAATGCTACAGCACCGACCCCTAGACAGAGAGATTGGACCTTTGATATGTTAACTGGCCAAGGTCCTTTTGCAGCGGATCAGACTGCATTCAGGCAGAAAAGAGACTTTGGTATCTCTGCCATTATCATAGGTGTGGTGGCAGCGGCTGCGGTTACAGGGGCCGTCACTGATTCGGCCCTTGCGCTCTCTGGAACGATGCAGACCGCCAATACCATTAATGAGTTGTCTGCAGCTGCCACCTTAGCTCTAGACAGACAGGTATCCGCCAATACTCAAGTCCAGGGGGGCCTAATGCTGGTTAACCAGCGCATTGATCTTATTCAAGAACAACTGGATGTCCTTTGATAGCTAGCGCAATTGGGCTGTGAACAAAAGTTGCCAGGACTCTGTGTTACTTCCATACAATATGATAGATTTACAAAAGCAGCTAACCTGTCTAAAAGTCTTTCACAGTATATGTTACAGAATTGGACCCTTAAATTTGGTGACACCCTGCGGGAACTGCCGACAGCAATTATTCAGATCAACTCCACCCGTCTTGACCTGTCCTTGACCCGAGGGCCTCTCTTCATGGATTTCCTCGGCAATTTCTTATTTCAAGGAATGGGTAGGGGTGGGATTGTTTGGAGCAGTGCTTTGTTGTGGGTTGGTGTTCCTCCTATGGCTCATCTGCAAACTCAGGGCCCAGACTAAAAGAGACAAGGTGGTTTGTTGCCTTAAAACAAAGAGCCCCGGCCGGTGTTTGGCTGTCCATGCTTAAACAATAGCGGTAGGTCGCCAGCCAGACAGTTCTTGCACACCCGCGAGTCTAGTCTCATTGCACTGGGTAGAATGTTTGGTCTGAGCAGCTCTTGAGGGATGTCGAGCAAAGCATCGCACAAGGCGGTCATCATTGTGGGCCACCTTGGGAGATATGTCATCTGCATGAGGGTTAAGTGCCCTAGTTTCCCTCCCTCTAAAAAACGGCACTGGGCGGGTCAGGAAGACCTCGGGCGCGCATGAGCTTAGGGGTCTTCTCCTGTACAAGGCCCAAGCTTTTGGTCAGGGGATTTGACCTCTGTCTCCACCCTCTTAAGAGTGTCCTACTTTGCTTACAGAAATAAAAAGGGGGAGATGTTGGGAGCCGCCTGAGCACCCACATCCGCCATTACAAGATGGCGCCTACATTCGGCCGAGGACAAGTTGTAAACAGGCTAGTGCGCATGCACCTGGTAATTTTCCACTTCAGAATCTCAGCCTCTCTCGTGACGGCATCTGGCCTGGTGTGCGGGAGCCAATGGGGAAGCTCCATGTCCCAGGCAAGCGCTGTGACCCATATAAAGGGCGAGTATTCTATTGTTCTGAGTCTCCATTCGTGGCAAGCTTATGCTCTCCCTCTCAAGAGGCATTAAAGCTTTTACTGCAGAAGGATCCTATGTGTGCCGCGTCATTCTTGCTGGCGAGACCGTAGCGCGGGACACTAAAGACATGCTAAAGACATGCTAAAGACATGCTAAAGACATGTTAATAGACATGTTA
>JADRCH010000288.1:3229396-3337684 GCA_019843965.1 Rhynchomys soricoides | reverse complement strand
AAACTGTTTTAATCTAATGTCTAAGGGTTTGGCTAACTCATTTAATTGGCTACACAGATACATGCTTGGAAGTAAAAACACATTGTAAAATTTTACAAAAAGCAAATTCAAGGGATAGCTAAGGAAATCATAGTTTTGGGAAACTTCATTAAAGTATTCAGTTTGTTAAATGAACTTATACCTATCTATTACACTTACAAAAATATATTAGTAAGAATGTATTAATTACATTTAAAAGATTATAAATACATTTTCATAAAGTGATGATATAAGAATATAAATTGTCTTATTGAATTAGAAAGTTGCAAGTGTAAATGGCCTTGTTTTGGATTAAAAGACTAATGGAAAACAATCAATTTTTTCTGATAAAGAAAGTATATTTTACTTGTTGCAAGAGCCTGCCAGCCAAAACTACTCAGAGCCTTAAGGTTCAAATACTTAAGTGAGTACCAATTGTCTCATGAGAGAAAATACCAATCTTTGCTTGGTTGTCTTTAAACATTAAGATTCAACTCATAGCATGTTTTTTAAATATGCCATACTTAAATATAAAGATTTATACTTTCTTACACAATTTCTTCATTCACTTCTTTGCAGAAAACAAAATTTAAAATCTGTTATTTCACAAAATTATAGCTCTTTAGAAATTTTACAAAAGAAATCATAAAATAGTTATTTTATCATTTAAATCCAAGACCTACATAGTATGTTTTAATGATTTTATTTCCTCCATTAAACTAGATAAAAATAAAACAGTTCATTCAGTAACTGAAATGAGTTTTGGATAGTTACAAAACTGAAGAAATGATATTTTAGAATTTTCATTGTTTTCATACAAAAATGTCAATCTAAACACTATCCTTCCATTTTATTATTATATTTATTTTGTTGATATTATTTCTTGAGATCTAAATTTAGAGAAAATTCAGCATCATGATTTTTATTACCTTATATTGCTTAGTGGTCCAGGATATGCATTTAAATGCTTTGAGCCTGACTTAGGTTCAAAAACATCTAACTGACAGGTTCCTTCCAGATAGTAAAATAAAGAACTAAATGGAAAGTGAAAACAAGGCATAGCTTTAATAAGCTTATAACTATTGAAAATAATTTCAGATAATTTAAGTAGAGCTGATTGACCTTGGAATTTGATCTATTGGTTTGGTTTGGTTTTTAATTTTTTTTTATTCTTCTTTTATACATTACATCCAGACCAAACTTTTCCCTTCTTCACTTCCCCTTCTCCAAGTACCCCTACAACACACCTCCTCTCTCCCCTTGATACACTTCCCTCATAGAAGAGAAGGCCTCCCAGGGATGTCAAACAAATCCAGCATAATAAGCTACATAAGACCAGGCTGATACAGTCATACCAAGGGTGAACAAGCCAACCTAGAAGGAACAGTACGTCTGCATGTTTACAAGTAAGTTAATTGCCTCATCATGGTGCAATTTTTATCTAATAAAAGATGACAAAGTGAATGCAAATGCAGTAGATATCTACAAGTATGTGAGGAGTGGGGGCAGAGAGTCAAGTGCCTACTGAGGCTAAGGCAGAGTGAGTCAGCAGGACATTATCATCAGAGGTACTTCTAATTTCCCTGTGGAAATGAACATAGAGAGAGATTTGCTCAACCTGATATTTCTGGGAATACTGAGGCCTCCAGCCCTTCTCAGATTATAAAGAGCTTTGGCCTCCTACTTTCCCATTCAGTTCAGCTGTAGAGAGGTAGCATCTAAGCAGCTTGGGGCAGGCCAACCTGACTTTCCTCAGCAGATAGGATCATTCAGCAAAGTGGGTATTTGAAAGGTGTGTGTTTGTTTGTTTTCATGAGAATAAGTTATTGGAATCAAGAACAGACAAATATTTACTAATTATCTTTCTGAAATGGAGATGCATGACAAGGAGGATGGTTTTAACAGAGGCCATGTAGTGGAACATGCCTGAAAATGTTGATTATGATTATGTCTATAACAAACATATAGAAGTTTACTGTACTTAATATCTAAATGCTTAAATGTTAAAACATCAACTTGTGTCTATTGCCTAGTACATAATCTCCATTAAGCCTATACTCTCATGATGCCTGGAGCAGTCTGGAGCACACAGGAGCCTTTTTTATACCATGGGATAGTTTAAATGAATTATGTCAGTCAGGGCAAGGATTTTATTCCCTTCCTTATAGTCTCTTTCTATTGACATGGAGTAACACAAAGCAAGGTCATACTCTCTGCAGGCTTACCCTGTAAGAGGAACTGTGGGAAAAACTAGTCACATTTTTCAAGGGACCAAATACATTCTTCATTTTCATGACAAGGTTTCCTAGAAATAAATCAGCATCGTGAGACAAGGCAACAAAGCCAAGTACAACTAAAGATGAATGCATTGCCGCAATGGCGCAGAGGCATCGACCTTGCATCTGGACAAGATGGACTTGCTCCTGCCCTTCAGAGTGCCCCTTATTACAGTGACAAAACCCCTAGGGGTGTTTCTGTTCATGCCTTCCTGTTGTTGCTTCTGCATTGCTACATAGATTCAGAAGCTTACCTAAGGGAAGCCAGGCTAGAGAATACAGCTGTAAATATTTGAACAGGTAGTAAAAGGAGAGGGGGCAGAGTCATTATTTATGCCTCGGTGACCTTGTTTTGTTTTACTCCCTGTCAAGAGGAAGTAACTCTAAGAAAGTGAACCTAAGAAAAGTCAAATTGTTACTAAATACCAAGCCCAGCCTGAAACTTTTAGAGTTCAGATAGCCAATGGGAAGCGAAAGAAAATTATCCTCTTCATTGCAGTACTGAATTCCCAAGCAGAAGATTTTAATAAAATTCTTTCTTTTGTATCTTCTAGTATGGTAGAAAGATTACAAAGAAAAGAAATATTGGTGTCTTAGGGTTTCTATTCCTGCACAAACATCATGACCAAGAAGCAAGTTGGGGAGGAAAGGGCTTATTGAGCTCACATTTCCATGCTGCTGTTCATCACCAGAGGAAGTCAGGACTGGAACTCAAGCAGGTCAGGGATCAGGAGCTGATACAGAAGCCATGGAGGGATGTTCCTTAATGGCTTTCTCAGCTGGCTTTCTTATAGAGCCCAAGATTAGCAGCCCATAGATGGTACCACCCACAAGAGGCCCTCCTCCCTTGATCACTAATTGAGAAAATGCCTTACACCTAAATCTCATAGAAGCACTCTCTCAACTGAAGCTCCTTTTTCTGTGATAACTCTCGCTTGTGTCAAGTTGACACAAAACCAGCCAGTGACACAAAACCAGCCAGTACAATTGACCCCTTGTCAACTTGACACAAGCTGGAGTTATCACAGAGAAAGGAGCTTCAGTTGAGAGAATGCTTCTATGAGATTTAGGTGTAAGGCATTTTCTCAATTAGTGATCAAGGGAAAAGGGCCCCTTATGAGTGGTACCATCGGTGGGCTGGTAGTATTGGGTTCTATAAGAAAGCAAGCTGAGCAAGCTAGGAGAAGCAAGCCAGTTAAGTAGCATCCCTCTATGGCCTCTGCATCAGCTCCTGCTTCCAGACCTGCTTGAGTTCTAGTACTGACTTCCTTTGGTGATAAACAGCAGCATGGAAGTGTAAGCTGAATAAACCCTTTCCTCCCCAACTTGCTTCTTGGTCATGATGTTTGTGCAGGAATAGAAACCTTGACTAAGACAATTGGTAAAAACTTACCTAAACTTACTAATATATTGCAGTTAGAGCTACCACCCTTAACTATTTCAGTTTCAGTTTCCACAAAATCCTCACCCTTTATTACTAATGTTAGAGAAAAATGAGTAAGATTGTCTTCTTTGAGCTTTGTGTTTCCACACTCAGCTGATTTATGACAAATTTCAATATATTTTGCTCTTGGTAATTTGGAAAAGATAAACACATCGGGTTGTGATTTACCAACACTGAAAAATTCTGCAGTGTTTTGGACTTAATACTGAATTATAAATGGTGCAGAACATTATTTCTATTTTACAAAAGTTATTCCAAGGTCAATCTGCTATTGTGAAAATACCAGATTTCCAAACTTCCCAAAGGTGTGCTAATAACTGTTGTGAAATTTATGAACTGGTAAACTATAAAATATCTGCACATTTCAGACTAAACTGGACTTAGTTTGAGAGAAAGATGTTTCTGGTGGACAAGCGTAGGTAGGGAGGCTCAGCACCTGTACTGAGCTGTGTTAATGATTTTATAGCTACTTTAATCTTTAGGTAGAGCTCTGGATTTAGTCATTTGAAAATTAATGCTCTCCAGGGAGGCCATCATCAGGAAATAACTGAGCTACTGTTTAAAACTGAAGGCTGTTTTCTGAGTTAATGAAGCAACTTGCATTATGGACAATCTGAAATTTGAAGGATATTACCTATCTATCTGTAGATGTGTCTTAATGTGTAATAACCTGAAAAATGGGAATGTCCTAATGCATGAATTTACCTGAATTCACCAGGACAACAAGAAAAGTCACAAAGAGCTTAGGACATTAGATCAATTTTCCTACAAAATTAAATATATAATATTTTTTAAAAAAATTATTTGATATCATCTAGTTGCATCTATATTGCCAGAATGAATTCTATCTGATTACTTTCAATATCATAACTTTAATTCTCAGTAGTCTAAGTGATCTTAACAGTAAATATGTAGAAACTCCATTGATAGGAATTTGTGATTTTGATTATATGTTACATTTGGGGCTATTTCCACTGATCCATAAATACTTTCCTATATTGAATATCTCTTCTTATTCTAGACAAAATTCTAACGTTTTTATTTTCCAGATTATGACTACTATTTCATTTTATTATAGTGAGAATCCTGGAAGTTTCTTTAAGTTTATTTTGCAATTATATCCTGCAATTTTATTTTTCTAACACTAACGTAAGTACATGTTTTAAAAGTTTATTACACTTTCTTTTCATTTTTAAAGATAATTTAAATATAAGAAAGTCAAGTTAAATGATAATAAGAAAAGATGCATGTAATGTCCATGTGCTGAGGAGGAAACCTAGACTCTTATAAACAGGAGAAAGTATTTATACATGAAAATTTATGATAATGATTAATCACAAGAGGTAAGCAACACAGATAATAGCAACAAAAAATACCTTAACTGAAATGGGAAGATGGATATTTTTTAAAACAATACATACAATTACCTAATAGTTTTATAGACAAATACTAAACACCACTAATCATTGGTTACATGAATATTAAATCTACAACAACATATAACTTCACACCTGTCAGGATGAATAAAAGCTTTGTCAATGATCTATAGAAACACAATTAAATGAGGTTAAAAAACTAGTATAACCATTATGGAAATTAATATACAAGAACTTCAAAGTTAAAAAGTACTGCCATATGCTTTAGAAAATGATACATACTTTGGAATATATTAAAAACAAACTTAATGTTTTCAAAGAGGGTGTCCTTGGCTACTTTATGACACAAGCAGTTTATACGAGGAAGAGACTTCAATTGAGAAATTGTCTTCATAAGACTGGGCTGAAGGCAAACCTATAGGGAGCTTTTTTTGATGCATGATTATTATGGGGGGAACCAAGCCCTGGGTGCTTTAAGAAAGCACACTAAGCTAGCCAATAAGCAACACTCTTCCATCACCTCGCCAACATCTCCTGCTTCCAAATTCCTGCCCTATTTGAGTTCTTAACTTGACCTCCATCAATGGACTATATGGAATATATAAAACCAAATAACCTCACCCATACACACATGCACACACACCACCAACTTGTTCTTGGTTATGGATTTTCAACACAATAGTAACTCTAAGACAGAGATATTCACATTGTTCACTGAAGCATCATTTATATAAGACACAATTTGAAATGTCTATCAATGATGAGCAGAAGCAGACTTCTCTATAGAGAGGAAAATATCATCTAGCCTTCAAAAGAACAGGTAGTTCATTTGCAAAACCTGAG
Organism: Rhynchomys soricoides; assembly: GCA_019843965.1. NCBI lineage: Eukaryota > Metazoa > Chordata > Mammalia > Rodentia > Muridae > Rhynchomys > Rhynchomys soricoides. The sequence goes on along the minus strand of JADRCH010000288.1, from coordinate 3,331,727 downwards.
ATGGACATAAAAAACATGGTAAACAAGATAAACCAGTCATGATCTTGACCATATATGGAATCTTAAACCTCAAACTAAGAACTAGAGACTAGAATGGTAGTTACCAATGTAGAGGGTCAATAGCATGTGAGATTGGCAATGGGGACATTGTTTCAGGTAAACACAGCAACTTGGGCTCAGAAATCTGTTCCTTAACATGTTTATTCTGGTAGTAGTAATGCATTCTCTGCTTAAATATTGCTAAAAGAGTACTTACTTTTGGCTTTATCTGTGTTTTACCATTAACATATTTACTCTACCTAACATCTATTTACGCATCCCTTCTTAATAAGTTTGATGCAAGGAATTTATTGAAACCTCAGATTTCATCATTGCTTTGAAAAGTTACATTCATGGGATTAAAAATGATCAGTGAATATTATATCTGGTCTTTATGTAAACTATAGCTTGACTTAGGGAGATTTTTGAGTTACTGAGCTAATGAACTTCTGTTATGCAGTGGTCATGGATAGATAATGTCTTCCTTTTTAGTTTTATTCACTTGAGATCTGAATCATCTATGCAGAGTTTCCAGGAATTTCAATTTCTTCCTTTGTATTATATATGAAATATGTCACATATTTTACCCATCTATTTTAATTCTAATTTATTGTTACATACTGATCAGCTGTTCATATATAAGAGTTTTCTGTTTTTATTAAATACACCAACAGAGTGTAGCATTAAACATAAGTTATAAGGAACTTGATTTTTCCTCATTTTTTCCATTTCCATCATAGGCAGTGGTTGAGAAAAAAGGAGAGAAAAAGAAAGTTCATTGCTCTAGGCTTAGTGCAGTGATTGGAATAGAAAGCCAGGTAAAAATCTCCAAAGATATGGCATTCTAAGAAAGGTAGAGCATGTGGGGCACTTTGCATGATGGGATATTTAATAGGACCTCCCACAGGTCCAGATGTGAAAGCAAAACACCAGTGTTTGGGTGTTTGGCATTTAGCTGCAAATTGCTTTCTGTCACCTGGAAGTAATCCTAAACCAGGCATGAATGATTAAAGGAAAATGTTTTGGGTTTATTCTAAAAGTTGAAAATTTTTTCCTTCTCCTGTGACCCACAATAGCACTTGCCTCTCTTCACAAGATACAGAAGTAAAGGTTTCCTGTGATAATTCATTTGAAAAAGTCAGAGAACTGAATTTGTTTGCTACCAAGTCATCTCGTTAGGTTTTACAAGACAGCAGAATAGAGTTCAATTCTAACACTTTTTCATCTAGAGAATCAAACCCTGAAAAGACTTTCAGGAACATTTAGTCCCAGACTGTCATTTGATAGAAAAGAAAAATGAGATCTACAGAAAGGAATTAACAGTCCTTGTATTTATTCCTTTGTTCTTTGCCTTTAATCTTGGGCCCTAACTATTCAGACAGTATCATAGTACAAGAACAATACCATTAAGATGTATCCTGCCTGGCCTGGAACATACTGCTTAAGTGACCAAAGGCCGATGCTGTAGCCAAGCAGGTGTCTACTCAGCTGTCACATCAAATAGTCATTATAGTGGGGAATTTCAGCTTGATAACTGTCTTCATACTTTTGGTAATCGGACCAGAGGCCTATGATTTAATGGGGTCTTTTCAATCAGCTTCTCAGCTTCCTCTAGAATTTTCCATTTTTGAGATACCATATTTCTGGGAAAGAATGTCACTCTCCAATATAATTGGAAGCTTGAACCTTCTCTAATGAGCATTGTATGATATATTTCAAACTTTTCTAAGGCATCAGTCATTAGGAGTGGCCATTTAGAAGAATCACTTTGTTAATACTTTTTAGCTCATTATCACAACTCCATGAGGTCCACATATTTCCTCCAAAGTACTAATGAGAAGATTGGGGCTTAGAGGTGGGATGCAACCTTCCATGCTTAGGAAAGACCGGTAGAACTTGGCTGCCCTTAGCAAACCATGTCTTTGTTGTAGGATCACCTGGATCTTATTCTGTATTATAAGAACAAGACTGTTTTTCTTACTGGCCCATGTTTCCTACTACTGAACAAATCGAATGACCCGTACCTGGGTCACAGGAGAGTTGTGAGGGAGATTGGTGGAGATTCTAGCAGACCATCTCTCCCTTTCAGACTCACATGGCTGTAAGAAATGTACAAGTTGGGGGTATACCAAATTATCCTCTCTATTCTGTGATGCGTGAAGAAAACAGATTCAAGAAAGCGACATAAAAAACAAACTACTTTCGTTTAGTGAAGATGTCACTGGCTAAGAGCATTCAAGCACAAGGATGCATTCACCACCTCCCCATCCTCAAGCCTCTTAATAAAATGGTTCATCCACAAACAAAAGAGAAGCAAGGAAAAGATAAGAAATAGAGGAAAGAGGAAGAAATGACAGGTAATCTAGATAACAGCATTCAAAATCTGGGTAAAATTTTTATTTCTACCCAAGGATATGATAAGTCACAAAACTACAAAACTTAGTTCCTCACAGTGCTTCCTAGTATTTCATTCAAAGTGTAATGTTAGAGTCCTGTGGGGACAAAAGCTAACATCTTACAAAGGCTGACTGTACTTTGTAGGTCACAGCTGATTGTAAAATTGCATCTGGATTTTCTCTCTCATTTTCTAATATTTCTACGCCTCAAACATGCCAAGTTCACTGCTGCATCAAATGCTTCATTTTTCTTATGCATGAGTCATCACTGTGTAGGCATCCCCTTCAGGTTCATTTTCACATCCCCACGATGCCTTGATTTTCTGTGTTCGTGTCTCTTCTCTACCTTCCCATTCTCATTCTCTCGCCCTGTTCCCGGCTTAATTTTTTTCTTTGACATTATCTCATCAGACTTTTATCAGTTATTTTCCTACTACCACATAAAAGAATACAATTTCAAGAGATCAAAGATTTTATTTGGTTCTAAATTCCCAGCACCTATGACATTGATTAGTACACAGTGAATACTCAACAAGAATTTGCAAAAACAAATGTCTACTTTGCTCAAGTATAGTATGGGAAATTTAAAACAGCTTCAAGGGTATACCTTTTATTATCACAAAATATTATTGACTGAACACTATGTGTATTCATATTTGATCCATGATTCAAATAAGCCTGTTTTTACTTCTTGTGTTATTCTAGAACATTGCTAAAGACTTTGAAGGCTGCTCTTCTTATAATGACCAGGACAAACTGGGAATATTAAAAAAAAAGTTTCATAAAGATGGATGGGAAAGTGTATAAATACAAATTATAATTAAATATAAATATAAAATTCAACAATATTTATTGTTAAAACAGAGGGTTATATTACATAGAATCTCTAAATAATCAGTGATAGTCTCATGTGTTATTGGTTATGCAAGTTATTGAAAACAAGTTTTAAAACTGCATCAAATTCTTCCTCTTAGCAGGTAGGATGCCCATAGTCCAGGCTGAGGGGTACAAAACTCAGAGCACAGAAATCCTGGCTATATCCCCCAAACACCTACTGCAGTTCCCAATCCTCTTTCCACAGGGCTTTGAGACATAGGTGAACCCTATGATTTCATTTAATCTTATATCTATGGTTCTCATATTTCAAACATCATCGAATATATTTAGAAAACCATTTTGGGAAAAACATTAATAAAATTTAATTCTACTGTAACAACAGAAAATTACATAGAATATGTGCATACATACATAAAATGACCAAAGCACATCTTGAAATTGTAAAGACCCTTATTACTTTAACAATGGCATATAATTTTAATATAACCCTACTTTCTTGTTTACAAGGCACTTATGAAATAATCGGTTGCATTTTCTAAATGAATGAATTATGAGTATATGTAATTTAACACCCATATTATGTATTTTTGCTAATACTAGCAAGTTTGGTTTAGCTTATGGAGCTGAACATAAGTGTAAATTCTCAACTTGCATTTCAAGCTAAGACATTTCTCAATGGGAGGAAATGCTGACCAGTACTGCTGATCAATATTGTAGTGATAGTCAGTTTCTACACTTTGGTTCTGGTCTGGATGTTGCAGAAGCTGCACAGACCTGTTCAGGCAACTCCATGCAGGTTTTGTTAGCTACCCATGACTCTCTTAAAATAGTTTTAAAGATTTTATTTTTAAAATTAGATCTATTTATTTTATGTGCATGCATCTTTTGCTTCATGCATGTAAGTACTTCATGTGTGTAACTGGTGTCCATGGAGCACAGGTGAGTATATCACATCCATTAGAACCAACATTGCAGATGGTTGCAAGCCACCATTTGGGTGTTGGGGATCAAACCAAGTCCTCTGCAAGAACAGCAGATACTCATACCTTGAGCCATCTCTCCAGCCCCTGTTTTTATTTTTCATTGTGTGTATAGTGTTGGTTTGTGTTTATGTATGGTTCACATGTGACAGGGGAGATGGGATCCATGAAGGACAGAGGAGAATATAGGTTGAGAGATTACAGGTAGCTTAACTTTGGTGCTGGGAATTGATCTCTCACCTCTTCAAGAGCAGTATGTTCTCTTAACTGTTGGTCCTTTGCTTAATCCCCTTATAATCATGTATCAAAGGTTGATTTTTTTTTTAAAGGTAAAACAACTCTAGAACAATTACATAATTGATGATAATGTATATTTGAAAGGGATTCTTTTCCCTAAAAGAAAATTGTGATTCAATTAAGTTTTGCAAACACTTCATTAGCTCTTAAAATGATATTACTTAAATATTGAACATCTTTAGGGTATCGAAATGGCAATTTCCCCATGATTAAAAAATACCCTCTCCATTATTAAAACTTTAATTTCAATCATTATCCTGGATGCCACTTTACTCTTTAGGGAACAGCTCAAAGTTTGTGAATTCCTTCTTTGGCAAAGCTCATGTGGACCAGTCTGTTTAATCAGTGCTCATAATCAGTGCTGATAATAATAATTTTTCAGTAGGTGAAGATATTCTAAGAGTAACTCGAGTTCCCTATAAGGTATATCATGGCAAAATGGATATAGAAATGACAAAGAGATATGGGTTTATTTGGAAATCAAATGTATAATTTTGTTGTGACTCAAAAGCAATGCCATTTGGTAATATTGGCGATGTCTTCTCAGCCTAGGGGAGATTTGGAGATAAGAATGTATGCAAATAGGCATTTTTCATTTTTGCTTTTTCAGCTTTGCTTGAGTGATTTGGAGGAAGTCAGGTTTTCTTATATTTTAGTTTTCTTAATAATAGTCCTGTTTCCTCATCTTACTTTGCTAACACCTCTGTACATTTCTTGTGCTGCTCTGAGTGTTGAGGAAATCCTGAATCATGAGTGTACCCCTTGAGTGGGCAGGCATGAGGCGATCCCATTCAGAGAGGGCAAGTGTTGAAGGTTTTTAAATGTCAAGGCCAAGGAAGCTTCCACAACCTCCGTCCCATTTCTATCAATCCCTTGAAAACCTCTTTAACTATCAGAACAGTCTTTTCTTACACAGTAAGATATGGCACTCTAAATATAGCTACCTTAAGAGAGTCACCTTTTAATATTAAAGCTAAAGCATTCATGACTAATAAGGTCTGTATCCTTGAGAAGGAGCAGTGTATTTACCTGGTCATGGTGACCTGAGTCTATTTCTATTAACAATGAACCCCAGCTATAGTTCTAAAAAAAATACACTAATTCTTTCTTTCTTTCTTTCTTTCTTTTTTCTTTCTTTCTTTCTTTCTTTCTTTTTTGTTGTTGTTGTTAAAAGTCTGCCCAGAAAATTCAGCATCTTCTCATGGGCCATTTACTTAGGTCAAACTATTAAATGGAAAAACCGATAACAAAGTCATGTTTACATTACAGGGAAGAAAGAACATGAAGTGAGAGCCAATGTGAAGCAGTGTTGCTGCTTACTTTTACAGAAAGAGCCTTGAACTGAGACTCCGAGAGAGCTCTATGAGCTTTAGAAATCTGACATGTTAACTTCTGATTTTTTTTTTTTTGGAAGCTTATTTTCTTAGTTTTAACTCAGAGATAATAATATTCACTAGGTTTCATCATTCCCTTCCTGCATGAAAAGGCATTTGAAATATTAACTTATTGAAGGATAGAAAGAGTTGCTTCAACCAGAAAACAATGGATTCCTTAGTGTTACTGTAGCAATATACCAAGTTAAGAAGGTAGGTAACCTGTTCTCATTTTTTTTGCCCACAGGACTTCTGGGTAAAAAGCCTAATGATGTTTGCTGGAAGGAAGAGATCTTGTCTCCAACATGCCCATAGCAGAAGTCCCTTGATAAGAATTACCTCCTCTAAATAGAACACTACTTTTCTGAGGCACAGGTCCCTGCAGAATTCTACCGAGAGTACAGCTCTCTGGGGATAAGGAAACAAAACTATTATACTGAATACCCCACAGCATCAGCAACCTTGCAACCATCACTTAGAAGCCTCATCTATGCTAGCCAGGGCTTGGAATAGTCTCACAGTCCAGACTGTTTTCCATCTCTTCTCAGTCATTAGATCAAGTTTTTCCTTAGAGTTATACAGGATGATGGCAAGTCTTTTTAAAATTTGATTTGATTAATAATATTCTCCTAGCAGTAAGATTGCTTGCAACATTGCTGAAAGAGTCCTAAGTGTCTGTCTGTCTGTCATCTATGCTCATAAAGAATTTAAATTTTTACATAGATAGGAGTTAAGATAAAGTGGAAATTTGATTCAGAGTTCCAGATGTGCTTCCTTTAGAGATCCTCTAAGAAAAGACTTTGTCACCTTTGTAGATCTTCTCTCTCATCATCTTGCAGATATTCTATGCATTTTCTGCATGTAAAAGATGCAGATCATTAATCAGAATGTTCCTTATAATTTATGCAAATTTATGAGTGGACAGGAGCACACTTGCCACAATGCATGCGAGGAAGTCTGCGGTCAACTCAGTGAAGACTGTTTACTCATTTTATCTTCATGTGGGTTCCAAAAATCAGTTCAAGTTTACTGAACTCTCTCACCAATGCAGTGCAGATTATTAGACTATTTCTACTTTTACATTTTGTCTATAAAATAAAATGGAAGCATTAAACATACAATCATCACTTTGAAGTAAACATTAGAGTTCTATTTTATGGTCCAAAAATGAAAAGAACCTTTAATGAGCCAGCTAAAAAGTTGGAGTAAAGGAGTTTAATAAACTGAAACAGGAAAAAACGTTGTATTAGAAAGACTATTTTAGCAAACAATAAGAATAAAAGTTAGTGTTTTCGGAGAAATATAAGGAATGTTGCATTTAGCAACATTCATCGTAAATCTCACATGCTGTGAACCATCCTAACTGCACCTTAAAAATATTGAAGCTTATGTGTGTCACTGTGAGTGTATGCCATCATGTGCACCTGTAGAGGGTAGAAGAGGAAGTCAGATCATCTAGAGCTGAAGTTACAAATAGTTGTGAGTGGACATGTGGTTGCTTGGAATAAAACGTAGGTCTTCTGGAAAAGTAGCCATTGCTGTTAAACTTTGAACAATCTTTCCAGCCCCACTACACTAGTCTCTTACATGCATTACTTCATTTAGTCTTGATAACTACCTTAGGGTACAGATGACAAATTGTGCCAATAAGCAGTTGTTGACACAAATCAACATCCTGAACAGAATAACAGTAAAAAGGCTAAAGTACAGTCTTATTTGTACATGCTATAGGTTCAAAACATAGGTTTGTTACCAGTAATTTTCTTCTTTCTGTTTTAAGAAGCTTTATAGTTGTTTGTGAATGGAATGTTTCTGTGTATGTAAATTTTAGTCCAGCAGCACAGCTGTTCTGGCAAGTGATCACATTCAAAGACTTTCCAGGTCTGTGTGATCTGGCAGGAATGAAACAATTTTTATCTCTCTGGCTGGAATACAGACATACTCTTAGTATACAACTTTAATCCCAAACAATGAAAGTAAATTTAGTTTGTAGAAGGAAACAGCCATGTTTGAAAGTGACATCTAATTGAGAGGCAGACAAAGTGACAAATCATAGAAAGATTTGACAGAATGAATCAGAGTTAGGATACACTCAATTCTCATGATAACAGCAAAGGAGAAAGGAGACTTGAGAGAGCAGGGTAAAGCCGGGCAGTGGTGGAGCACGCCTTTAATCCCAGCACTTGGGAGGCAGAGGCAGGCGGATTTCTGAGTTCGAGGCCAGCCTGGTCTACAGAGTGAGTTCCAGGACAGCCAAAGCTACATAGAGAAACCCTGTCTTGAAAAACCGAAAGAGAGAGAGAGAGAGAGAGAGAGAGAGCAAGGTAGACTGAGAGAGAGGGAGAGACACAGAGAGAGAGAGAAAGAGAGAGAGAGAGAGCAAGCGCAAGCGAGCTGTGGAGGACAAAGAAGTAGTATTACTGGTGCAGCTTTACAGAAACAGATCGCAGGTAAAGCCAGAACAAGCCAGAGAATAAGAACGAGCCAGGAGATTAGAATATATTGCAAACAATTCAGTCAGAAGCTGAGAGAAGACAGAATAAGTCAGGTTGGAGAGAAGTTTCAGTCAGAACAACTAAGTTGACCCAGCCAGCCAGAGCTCAGAAAGAACTAAAAAGGGTGAGCTTATTCAACAGTAAGTCTCCAAAATGACAATTGCATCTGAAAAATAAAAGTTACATTCATACTTTTAGCTAGGTATCAGTATGAAGAGTAAGCAGGCAAAGCTAGTATAAATTCACTGATTCTCTGATTCATTGCCATGCTTTCAAAGTCCTCTGTCCATGTCAACATATCCATATGTGGACAGAGGTAAGAGATACATAGAATATGGCCAGGGTTCACGATGCTGAGAGCTTTAAGAGGAAAGAAGATTCACTATGAGTGACTGATTGGCTTAAGCTACTGTTAGACTCACCTTTGTGATGATACTATTGAACACTGAAGAGAATGTGGGCAGCAGGTAGAGACAGCATACATATCAGAAGAGATGTATGGAAGACTTCTTTCCACATGTAGTTTACATTGATTGACTGACAGGTTGATGGGTGATCATCTTGCCCAGTCCCTGGCAACCCAGTTAATCAAAGAAAGAACATAAGACAACAACTAGAATAAATTTTTAGCATAGATTATTTCACAGACAGTATACATTGTTCTAAAAATAAATCTCCTACACTCATCCTTTTCTGTCAAACCTGATGAAAATAAGGGAGGAAAGGTAAATAGAGGTGTCAGGATAATGGTGATTCTTGTTAGTTTGTATTTTGTTTTTTCTGCAAAGCATAAAATGTGTGAGACTGCTGTTATCCTAAGTTGGTGCTGAGCATGAAGGCATGGTGGTACGCTAATGCAATGCCTATACATGCCACTGTGGTATAGTAACCTGATACTGATCATGTGGTCATGGCAGTACTCCAGTGTAAAACTGACATAATGTCTTTGTTGTACTGTAGCCAGATCCTGATCAGAATGTTACTATGGTGCTCTTGGCCATGGTGATACTCTAGTCTGACGCTGATATGGTGTTCTGGTGGTACTCTAGCCTGATGTGATCAGAATGTCATGAAGTCCTGTCATGTAAGCTTTGACAACTTCACCTCCCTGATGGTTCACTCATCAGCAGGTTGACTTGAAGGAAACAAACATTCTGACCACATCCATGAAAATCCATTCAGTAACTGAAGATGAAGACAAAGAAAAAAGAAGGGGAAAAGTAAGGCTAGACAGAGTCAGAGGCTAGGCATGGTCATAGCCATAACTGTGGTATTAGAACGCTAAAGCCACAAGCAGCAACTGACACATAGATGGTTTTTGCTTTGCTCTACTCTTCATTGAAACCTGGCCATTGAAGAATGGTAAGCTATAATTTCAAGATATCGATAACTGATGAATTATTAAACCCATGGGATCTTTGATATTTCATTTGTTCCTTGAGGTATTTTTATCATAGAGGAAAGGACTTTTAGCAGAATAATGTTCAAACTTAGCTTTGGAGCAATAGCTCCAAATATAGCCTAAGGTTCTCACCTTAGGCAAACACTGATTATTCCTGTTCTATCCTGGATGACTTCAGGGACCTTACAGTCTCTTCACATAGCATTTTACAAGTCAAGTTCCTCAGAAAACAGAATAAAGCTGAGTACTTTAGAACTTGTGACCCAATTAAGGGCTGAAGCTAGACAGCTCCATGTGGAACAGCTGCTCTACACATTTCTTAAACCTTCTCCATCGTTACTCTTAATTCTTCCCTTACCATAAACTCTCCCATAGAATTTTGACCATTTGTTAAGTTGATGCAGAAGACATAACCCTACCCTTCCTTGTTATATCTTTTGGTCATTCGTGTATGCATAAACGTAGTTCATGGGTGGGAAGATGGTTCAGTTGTTAATGTATGTGTTTCTTCACAAGTTTCAGGAACCAAATTCACATATCTAGCATTCACGAACAAAACCAGCTGCAGTGGTATGCATCAGAAATCCCAACACTGTGGAGGCAGAGAAAGGAGGGTCATGGGGTCTTTCTGGCCCACAAGTCTAGCCAATCTATGGACTCCAAGTTCATTCAGAGGTCCTGACTTAAAAAACAAGGTAGAAAGCAAAAAGGAAGACAACTGACATTGACATTCGACCTTCACATGCAATATACATACACACACACACAGACACACACAGACACACACACACATACACACAGCAAACATTAAAGAATTTTAGCCTTTAATAAGTAAAATTGTGTCTATTTCCTAGTACTTTGTGGCACCAAAATTAACATATAAGTTGCTTACATATTTTTGGCTAATTCTCCTAGTGTATTTATGAGTCAATCAATTGACAACTTTACAATTACATTTTAAAATTATATTGTTATTCTTTGTATTCAAGGTATGAAACATTTAGTAATTAATACTGAGTAGTAATAATAATCATTGACCAATGGGTTATCACTTCCCTGGGGCTCTGTTTCATATGAGAAAAATCATCAAAAGTAATGAAAATCCGAAGTGATTCAAACTGAAACATATTCTGTCCATATCAATGACATTGTTGATTTTTTGGCACAAGCATAAACTTTAATTCTGGTCTCTTCCTATTAGACTTGCAAAATAAATAGTTTCATAGAAGGATTTAAAGTTTTCTGTTAAGGGCATTTTTGGTTTCTTTGGAAGGATCATAAATGCATTTATTATTAACTAGCCTCCATAGCTCAGGGGTAAGCCTGCAGAGATTAGAACTTAGCTGAGCCAGAGAACAATAAATTATAAATAACAACAATAATAATTTGCATTTCTCCAACACCCTCTAGCTGTGGAAATCAGAGTAGTTCACAATCGTTAATTAAGCTTCACAAGGTTCCAGCAAGGGAGATAAATAACGCCTTCCAGATGGGGCTAGGGCAGAAGGTGAGTACCCAGTTGAAGGTTGTGCAGAAGTTAATGACACAGAAACCAAACCTCTCCCAATGCTTTTGTTCTTCATTCAAAGTCCTTTGGATAATTTTACTAACTTTTATCTTTATTATGTTTTACAAATATTAAAATTCATACTTTGTAGAAAAAAATCTTCAAGTCCATCTTTTTCACATTTTATTATGTGTCTGGTGTGCTATGTGCCAGTTTCCATGGCTTTTGAAATGTATATAATGTGACTGTCTCTGTATTTTCCATGGTTGGTTATCCAGTGGTTGGCTGGGAACTCAGAAGGAAAGAAATCTAAGTCCAGAAAAAAAAAGTGTTTAAGTAGTTGGGAAGGCACCAATATGAATATGAATTAATTAAGTTAAAATTGAAAAACTTTCCTGAATGGTGGTGTGTACATCTGTAATGCCTGTAATGCAGTCATGTAAAAGCTGGAGGCAAGTGTATAAGGGTTTCAAGATCATCATTGATTACAGAGGGGCCTAAAAAGTCAAGTAAAAACTCAAGAAAAATTTAATGGTCTAAATTTTCAGGTACCCACAATATAGCCTGACAGTACATACATCATATGCTACAGGCATTACATGCTCTATTGTTGGCACTAATAGTTTATTTTTTATTTTTATTGATTGTTTTATTGATGGTACTAATAGTTTATTTTTTATTTTTATTGATTGTTTTATTGATTTACATTTCAAATGTTGTCCCCCTTCCTGGTTTCCCCTCTACAAACCCCCTATGCCATCACCCCTCACTCCTGCTTCTATGAGGGTGCTCCCCCACACACCTACCCACTCCTGCCTCACCATGCTGGCATTCCCCTACACTAGGGCATCGAACCTTCACAGAACCAAGAGTCTCCCTTCCGGTTGCTTCCAGATAAGACTGTCCTCTGATACATATGCAGCAGGAGCCATGGGTTCCTCCATGTGTTCTCTTTAGTTGGTGGTTTAGTTCCTGGGAGCTCTGAGGAGGAGGATCTTGTTGTTTGATATTGTTGTTCTTCTTAGGGGTTGCAAACCCCCTCACCTCCTTCAGTCCTTCCTATTATTCCTCCATTGGGGTTCCCATGCTCAGTCTTATGGTTAGCTGAAAGCATCTGTATCTGTATTGGTAAGGCTCTGTCAGAGCCTCTCAGGAGACAGCTATATCTAGCACATCTTGGCATCATCAATAGTATCTGGGTTTGGGGTCTGCATATGGGATGTATCCCCACATGGGGCAGTCTCTGGATGGCCTTTCCTTTAGTCTCTGCTCCACTCTTTGTCCCTATATTTCCTTTAGACAAGAGCAATTTGGGGATAAAATTTTTGAGATGGGTGGGTAGCCCCAGGCACTAATGATTATAATGAAATATCTTAAGCAATTATTTTATAGATATCAGAATATCATTTTCATGAGCTTCAGAGATTTGGCTTAATTATTATTCAAAACAAATCGTGTGGTTCTGGGGTGTTATCTTTAAACAGTGTATGTAAAACAGGATTGTTTTTAGGGACCCAAGACATGTAGACATTCTTCATGTTGCCATCTGTTCCTGGGTAACATATTCTATGATGTCAAATAAGGTAATACATAGAACAACAATGCCCAATCCTGTCAGCTTCACAGTAAAACACGAGATGTTTCAGGGATTCAGATCTTGTGTAAGTTAGCTAGCTCCTCCAGAAGAACATGGCTGTTTATGCCACTCAATTTATCTTAGATGCTGTTGGGAAAGCCAGATGTGGGCTGCCTGCAGCTCCTGAGACCTGTTCTCATCCTGATCAAGTGCATGTGAGATGATAAAACAAGAAATGGCTGCAGTAGGTGAGTCACAGTTTGGGTCAGGCTAGCCTGCTTCCTGAGAATTAACAGCCTTTGAGTTTGTCAAGGGAGAACATTGGGATCATACACATAGGAAAAGTTTTATCTTTTAAATGTTTCCCCTGCAGTCAAAGAAATTAAAATCCAATAGCTTGAATAGCACTGATAGTGTTTGTTATTGCCAGCATAGGCAGAAGGATGTGATGTCATCTAGGGTGGTATGTTTGAGAAGTGGAGGATAAAGCAGATTAGCAGAGAATCAGAACTGAGGAAACTCAAGCCAGGACCCACATATCTTCACTAAATACTTAACCACTTTGCCAAAGATAGACCTTTGAGTTCCAGAGGAGGAAAAACATATCACTTTTTTAAAAATTAGTTGTTTAAAAATACCCCTACAAATTAATATCAATTAAAACAAGAGCTACTGTGAGGCAGTGAACTGTGACAGGCAGCCTGGTCCCTGGTCGAGCACAGGCTTAACCCCGGGCAACCCAGTGGGGCTATCCCTGCAAGAGACCAGAAGATGTTTTGCCAAAGCTCCTAGGAGGCCCTTGGCTCCTGTCAAGTAGCTACAACCTACACACCCCCCTGTAGAGAGGTTTGTCAGGTAGGAGCAGCAGCACACCAAGCCCTCCCACATGCAGATAAGGTATCCCTAAACTCTCAGACCAAACCAATGGGAAGTACCTGTTGTCAGACCCTGACTCACCCCAAACTGTATAGGAGGGATCCTACTGAGAAGGAATAAAGGTGTGAGAACTACTCCATCGTTGTCTGAGAGCTTCTATCATAAGAGCTGTAACACTGCTGCTTCGGAAGAGCTCTGCTCTCCAGAAATACCACCAGAAGCTTCCCGCACTCCTCATGGGCTAGGTGGCTTCTTGTGGGCTGAGCTAGGGCTGACTCAATGCAGGATGAGGGTGCAGCATCTTGGAGCAACCAAGGCGGCAACTGCGGAGACTGAGGTAGAGGTGACTCCTGTCCCTGCTTGCATTTTCCCCTTTGCCTGAACCCTCGCACTTGGCCAGGCCAGAGATCCCTGTGGAAAGCCTCAAGCACTCAGGCCCACAAGCTATCTTACCATATTTGTTTGCTGTTTAGCTTATTATCTTTTGCTACATGGGGGGTTTGAATCCAGGGCCTCTCACATGCTAGTTTAACACCCCAGCCCTGAGCTACATCCCAGGCCTTTTCCTCCTTTATATTTTAAGATGACTTCTGATTAGCTTATTCAGGCTGATCTTGACATCGTTCTTTAGCCCAGGGGAGCCTTGACTTTAATGTTCTCCTATCTTAGCATTACCAGCCAACAGTTGACCTGGCTAGGCCTAAGATTTTCAAAGGTTTAACAGGAGACACGGATTCTTGTGGTCTCCTTTTCCTTTCCAGTATTGTCACACATAACAGAAGGTTCTCTCACATTTTCCCACATTTTTAACAAGAACACTCAGAAGTACCTTCAGCAATATCTTTATGCACAAACAAGAGCACCTCACAGCTCAAGCAGTTATTGTCCAACCTGGTAAAGAGAATTGGAAGAACAAAATAAAATACTTGACACAGAAGGTTGTGAATGGATGTATAATTATATTTTGTATTTTCTAAAAAATGTCACAAAATTTTCTAAATGGAGTTTTGTACCTCTAGTGTTTCTTAGAACAGAAATCTCAAATGCTGTAGAGATTGCTGAATACAAGTTTTCAAGTCCATTCATTTTAAGCAGGAAAGAATAAGTCCCCGACGAGACAACATCTCTTATCAAAGATCTTACTTAGATACCATTTTGGCATGTATAGCCTCATATATTTAGTGAACTTTTGCAAAGAAAACCACTCCTGGACTCAGAAGGCTTTGCCTCACATAATGTCACATGTAATTTAAACTGGTGAGCTAGTCTATTATTGAAATTTAAGAAACGTTGAAATTCAAACACATTTTAATGACTATAACTGAATTTAAGGAGTGCAATGTGATAAATTGCAGATACATATAACACTACATAATGCAATCATCCATCAGTTCACAGAGTTAGGTATGTGTATGTGTTTGCCAGTCTGCTGAAAACACTTAGGATCTAATGTCTCAGTCAATTCAACATACATACGGTGCAGTAGTAGTAATATGGCCGCCAGGCTATGCCCTGCACCTCCACAGCTTATTCATCTCATTACTGAACGCTTACACCCTTTGATCCTCTTCTTTGAATTTTCACAGTCCATAGCCTCTGGCAAACACTATTCTACTCTGCTTCTAAGACTTCAAGTTGTTTATGTTCATCATGATATAAGTAAAATAATATAGTACTTGCCTTTCTGTATCTAGCTTACATAACTGATCATGCTCTCTTTCAGGCTTATTCGTGTTGGAGCAAATAGCAAGCTTGATCTTTTTGTGGTTGAATAATTCTATCTATCTATCCATCTACCTATCTATCTATCTATCTATCTATCTCTATCATCTCCCTCACTTCTCCCTTCCTTACTCCTCTTTTCTTGCTCCCTCTCTTCCCCTGTGGTGTGTATTTGGTGTGTGTGTGTGTGTGTGAGTGTGTGTGTGGTGTTTGTGTATGAGGGTATAGATATGTGTGTGTATCATCTTTAGCTTTTCTTTTATTTACATAGCCATGGAACACTTAGGTTTCCTTAGATTGTTGACACATGTTGAGGTCTGAAATAATGCTATAGAGAGCAATGTAGTGCAGACACTCTGGAACGTGCTAATCTAATGTCCTTTGGCTGAGTACCCAGCATTGCGATTGCTCAATCACATGGACATTCTCTTTTAACTCTTTGAAAAACTAACATCAGTTTCTATGCAGTTGCATGAATTTATGGTTCTACCAACAGTGTGAGAAGTCTCCCTTTTCTTTACATTCTGCCAGTGTTTTTCTTCTGTATTTTATCCACTATAGGCCTATTCACAGGTATGAAGTCATATTTCACAGTTTTCCTCACATTTTTTATTTACTTTTATGTGTACCACCCCTCTTTGTGTATACATGCTCAGTGGGTATGAACTGGTCAGAAGACAGATTAGGGGAGTCATTTCTCACATTCCACTTTGCATGCTCCAGGGCTAAAGTCATGTCATTAGCCATGGCAGCAAGCACCTTTATCCACTGAGCCTTCTTACCAATCCTATATAATACTTTCTGGATTTGTAGACAATTATTGAATGATGATAAACAGTTTTCTGTATCTTGTTAAATTTACATTAAAACAATCTCATTACAGTATTTCATCTTGGTTTTAGGTGAGTTGTTTTGACACTGATGCAGGAGTGAGCAGAGAGTACATGACTTCTGTAATATGCTAACTTTTATCAGATGCATACTGTGTAAAGGTTTCCTTCTAGGCTATCAGCATCCTTTTCATTGAACTAATATGGCTTTTACTGTTATGGTAATATTTTAATATAATAATTTTATTTTGGTGGAATATTACCAGATTTGTTGAGATGTAGAAGAACACATATCCCATCTTTCTTATAAAGTCTTTTTCTCATTTTTATCATTGTGATAAATTTGAGTCATATTTGTGTATGCATAAAGTCAAAACCCAATGTCAGACATTTTGCTTGTAGAAACTCAGTTTCCCTAGCATTGTTTATCAAAAAGAATTTCATATATCAATTTTACATTCTTTGCATCCCTGTCAAAAAACAATTGACAATTTCAAACAATTGTAATTTTTATTATGTTCTGAATTTTTGGATAAAGTATTTTCATCGTATTTACTGTGCTTCCAACAGATCCCAGATCTACTTGCTTCAACATCTACCTGTCCTATTTAATTTTAAATACATCAAGCCCAGCTTGTGCTAATTTGGAGCATAAGATTGTCATTAAAGGCAGTCAGTCTGTGAGGGGTAACACTCTTAAGACTGACTCCATTTCTTCCAGAATCTATCAGTTGTCAAGAGTTTTGAAGTTAGGGGTCAAAATTTTCTACTTGCTTTTTCAAACTGGGGTTTTTATGGGATTGTGATGGTGCAGATCTGTGTATTGCTGTGAGTTACTAGGTGCAACTGCCCTGCTGTGTCTGAAAAAGCGTTGTTTCTTTGTAGTTATTTCCTATCTGAGGCTGTTATAATCTTCCTGCTTGCATTTCCATAATGATCCTCTAATATCTCTTGTCTGCACGTTGGTCAGTTGTGGATCTCTGTGTAAACCACCATCTACTGGAGAAAGACATTTAATGAGGATTGAAAGATATACTCATCTATGGTATAACAATAGTTCACTAGAAGATGTGAACTATTGTTATACTCTGTGGCCATTTAGCATAAAAAACATAGTAAGTTCCCTCCTCTAGCCTATGACCTATCTAAGCACAGATTCTTGGCCCTGAAATAGCACCCGGTGTGGGTTTCATCATGTGGAGCAGGCTTTATTTATTTATTTATTTATTTATTTTTATTTTCATATTTTATTTACATTTCAAATGTTTCAGATCTCCCCATTGGAACCTTCCCATTCCCTCCTCCTTCCCCCTGCCAATATGGGGATATTCTCCAACCCACCCTCCCACCCACCCACCCACTCTCGTCTTTCCTCCTTGTCATTTTCCTATACTGGGGGATCTAACACCTTCAGGCCAAAGGGCCTCTCCTCCCCCTGATGGATAACAAGACCCTCCTCTGCTGCATTTGTGGCCGGCACCATGGGTCTCCCCATGTGTATTCTTTAGTTGGTGGATCAGTCTCCAGAAGTATCGGGGGTCAGGCCAGTTGCCAGTATTGCTACATCCCTGGGGCTGCACACTCCCTCAGCTCCTTCAGTCCTTTCTCCAAGCCGTCCATCTGGGACCTCACACTCAGTACTACTGTTACTGTGAAGTGACTCTTGGGTGTTTCAAACTTTTGGGCAAATAACCTCTTAACAGTGAGTACATACCATGTTCATTCTTTTGTGACTGCATTACCTTGCTCAGGATGATATTTTCAAGATCCATCCATTTGTCTACAAATTTCATGAAGTCATTGTTTTTAATAGCTGAGTAGTATTCCATTGTGTAAATGTACCACATTTTCTGTATCCATTCCTCTGTGGAGGGACATCTGGGTTGTTTCCAGCTTCTGGCTATTATAAATATGGCTGCTATGAACATAGTGGAACATGTGTCTTAATTACATGTTGGAGCATCTTCTGGGTATATGCCCAGGAGTGGAATAGCTCGGTCCTCAGGTAGTATTATGTCCAGTTTTCTGAGGGTCCACCAAACTGATTTCCAGAGAGGTTGTATCATCTTGCATTCCCACGAGCAATGGAAGAATGTCCCTCTTTCTCCACATCCTTGCCAACATCTGCTATCACCTGAGTTTTTTATCTTAGCCATTCTGACTGGTGTGAGGTGAAATCTCAGGGTTGTTTTGATTTGCATTTCCCTAATGACTAAGGATGCTGAACATTTCTTTAGGTGCTTCTTGGCCATTTGAGTTTCCTCAGTTGAGAATACTCTGTTTAGCTCACTTCCCCATTTTTTGATAGGGTTCTTTGGATCTCTGGCATCTAGTTTCTTGAGTTCTTTGTATACTTTGGATATTAGCCCTCTATCAGATGTAGGATTGGTAAAGATCTTTTCCCAATCTGTAGGTTGCTGTTTTGCCCTATTCACAGTGTCCTTTGCCTTACAGAAGCTTTGTAATTTTATGAGGTCCCATCTGTCAATTCTTGATCTTAGAACACAAGCCATTGGTGTTCTGTTCAAGAACAATTCCCCTGTGCCCAAGTGTTCGAGATTCTTCCCCACTTTCTCTTCTATTAGATTCAGTGTATCTGGTTTTATGTGAAGGTCCTTGATCCACTTGGACTTGAGCTTTGTACAGGGAGATAGGAATGGATCAATTGGCAATCTTCTACATGTAGACCACCAATCGATCCAGCACCATTTGCTGAAGATGCTGGTTTTTTCCCACTGTATGGTTTTAGCTCCTTTGTTGAAGATCAAGTGACCATATATGTGTGGGTTCATTTCTGGGTCTTCGATTCTATTCCATTGATCTACCTGCCTGTCAGTGTACTAATACCATGCAGTTTTTATCACTACTGCTCTGTAGTACAGCTTGAAGTCAGGGAATAGTTTTTGCTATCCTGGGTATTTTGTTATTCCATATGAATTTGAGAATTGCTCTTTCTATGTCTATGAAGAATTGAGTTGGGATTTTGATGGGGATAGCATTGAATCTGTATATTGCTTTCTGCAGGATGGCCATTTTAACTATGTTAATCCTGCCAATCCATGAGCATGGGAGATCTTTCCTACTTCTGAGGTCTTCATCAATTTCTTTCTTCAGAGACTTGAAGTTCTTGTCATACAGATCTTTCACTTGTTTGGTAGAGTCACACCAAGATATTTTATATTGCTTGTGACAATTGTGAAGGGTGTCATTTCCCTAATTTCTTTCTCAGTCTGTTTATCCTTCCAGTATAAGAAGGCTACTGATTTGCTTCAGTTAATTTTGTATCCAGCCACTTTGCTGAAGTTGTTTATCAGCTCTAGCAGATCTCTGGTGGAGTTTTTTGGGTCTCTTAAGTATACCATCATATCATCTGCAAATAGTGATATTTTGATTTCTTCCTTTCCAATTTGTATCTCTTTGATTTCCTTTTGTTGCCTGATTGCTTTAGCTAGAACTTCAAGTATTATTCTAAATAGATAGGGAGAGAGAGGGCAGCCTTGCCTAGTCCCTGATTTTAGTGGGATTGTTTTGAGTTTCTCTCCATTTAGTTTGTTGTTGGCCACTGGTTTACTGTATTTTGCTTTTACTATGTTTAGGTATGCTATTTGAATTCCTGGTCGTTCCAAGACTTTTATCATGAAGGAATGTTGAACTTTGTCAAATGCTTTTTCAGCATCTAACGAAATGCCCATGTGGTTTTTTTCTTTGAATTTGTTTATGTAGTGGATTACATTGATGGATTTCCGGGTATTGAACCATTGCTGCATCCCTGGGATGAGGCCTACTTGATCATGGTGAATGATCATTTTGATATGTTCTTGGATTCGGTTTGCAAGAATTTTATTGAGTATTTTTGCATCGATATTCATAAGGGAAATTGGTCTGAAGTTTTCTTTCTTTGTTGGGTCTTTTTGGGGCTTTGGTATTAGTGTGACTGTGGCCTCATAGAATGAATTGGGTAGTGTTCCTTCCGTTTCTATTTTATGGAATAGCTTGAAGAGTATTGGTATTAGGTCTTCTTTGAAGGTCTGATAGAATTCTGCACTAAATCCGTCTGGTCCTGGGCTTTTATTGGTTGGGAAACTTTTAATGACTGCTTCTATTTCATTAGGGGTAATGGGACTGTTTAGATGGTTTATCTGATCCTGATTTAACTTTATTAATTGGTCTCTGTCTAGAAACTTGTCCATTTCCTCCAGATTTTCCAATTTTGTTGCATATAGGCTTTTGTAGTAGGATCTGATGATTTTTTAATTTCCTCAGAGTCTGTTGTTATATCTCAGTTTTCATTTCTAATTTTGTTAATTTGGATACTCTCTCTCTCTGAGCCCTCTGGTTAGTCTGGTTAAGGGTTTATCTATCTTGTTGATTTTCTCAAAGAACCAGCTCTTGGTTTTGTTGATTCTTTGTATAGTTCTTTTAGTTTCCACTTGGTTGATTTCAGCCTTTAATTTGATTATTTCCTGCCTTCTACTCCTCTTAGGTGTATTAGCTTCTTTTTGTTCCAGAACTTTCAGATGTGCTGTTAAGCTGTTAGTGTATGTTCTCTCCAGTTTCTTTTTGGAGGCATTCAGGGCTATGAGTTTTCCTCTTAACACTACTTTCATTGTGTCCCATAGGTTTGGGTAAGTTTTATTTTCATTTTCTTTGAATTCTAGGAAGTCTTTAATTTCCTTCTTTATTTCTTCCTTGACCATGTTATCATTAAGCAGAGCATTGTTCAGCTTCCATGTGTATGTGTGCTTTATGTTCTTGTTGTTGCCATTGAAGATCAACCTTAATCCATAGTGATCTGATAGGAGGCATGGGATTATTTCAATCTTCTTATATCTGTTGAGGTTTGTTTTGTGACCAATTATATGATCAGTTTTGGAGAAGGTACCATGCGGTGCTGAGAAGAAGGTACATTCTTTTGATGCAGGATGAAATGTTCTATAGATATCTGTTAAACCCATTTGGTTCATATCATCTGTTAGTTTCACTGTGTGTCTGTTTAGTTTATGTTTCCAAGATCTGTCCATTGTTGATAGTGGGGTGGTGAAGTCTCCCACTATTATTGTGTGAGGTACAATGTGTGTTTTGAGCTTTAGTAGAGTTTCTTTTATGAAAGTGGGAGCTCTTGCATTTGGGGCATAGATGTTCAGAATTGAGAGTTCCTCTTGGTAGATTTTTCCTTTGATGAGTAAGAAGTGTCCTTCCTCATCTTTTTTGATGAATTTTGGTTGAAAGTCAATTTTATCCGATATTAGAATGGCTACTCCAGCCTGTTTCTTGGGGCCATTTTCTTGGAAAATTGTTTTCCAGCCCTTTACTCTGAGGTAGTGTTTGTCTTTAACATGGAGGTGTGTTTCCTGAATGTAGCAAAATGCTGGGTCCTGTTTATGGATCCAGTCTGTCAGTCTATGTCTTTTTATTGGGGAGTTGAGACCATTGATGTTAAGAGATATTAAAGAATAGTGATTGTTATTTCCTGTTGTTTTTGATGTTGTTTATATTGTTTGTGTGGTTATCTTCTTTTGAGTTCATTGAAAGATTACTTTCTTCCTTTTTCTTGAGTGTAGTTTCCCCTTGAGTTGAGTTGAGTTGGCGTTTCCCTTGTATTATTCTTTGTAGGGCTGGGTTTGTGGAAACATACTGTGCAAATTTGGATTTGTCATAGAATATTTTGGTTTCACCCTCTATGATTATTGAGAGTTTTGCTGGGTATAGCAGCCTAGGCTGGCATTTGTGATCTTTTAGAGTCTGTATGAGATCTGCCCAGGATCTTCTAGCTTTCATAGTCTCTGGTGAAAAGTCTGGTGTAATTCTGATAGGTCTGCCTTTATATGTTACTTGCCCCTTTTCCCTTACTGCTTTTAATATTCTTTCCTTGTTTTGTGTATTTGGTGTTTTGACTGTAATGTGATGGGAGGAATTTCTTTTCTGGTCCAGTCTATTTGGCGTTCTGTTGGTTTCTTGTATGCTTATGTTCATCTCTTTCCTTGTGTTAGGGAAGTTTTCTTCTATAATTTTGTTGAAGATATTTACTGGTCCTTTAAGTTGGGAGTCTTCACTCTCTTCTATGCCTATTATCCTCAGGTTCTGTCTTCTCATTGCATCCTGGATATCTTGGATGTTTTGGGTTAGGAGCTTTTTGCATTTTGTGTTTTCTCTGGCTGTTGTGTCCATGTTTTCTATGGTATCTTCCGCACCTGAGATTCTCTCTTCCATCTCTTGTATTCTGTTGGTGATGTTTGCATCTATGACTCCTGATTTCTTTCCTATGTTCTCTAACTCCAGGGTTGTCTCCCTTTGTGATTTCTTTATTGTTTCTATTTCTGTTTTTAATTCCTGAATGGTTTTGTTCATTTGTTTAATTGTGTTTTCCTGTATTTCTGCCCATTTGATTGTGTTTTATGTGTTTGCCTAAGAATGTCATGAAGTCATTGTTTTTGATAGCTGTGTAGTACTCCATTGTGTAAATGTACCACATTTTCTGTATCCATTTTTCTGTGGAAGGACATCTGGGTTCTTTCCAGCTTCTGGATATTATAAATGAGGCTTCTATGAACATAGTGGAGCATGTGTCCTTGTTATATGTTGGGGCACCTTTTGAGTATATGGCCAGAAGTGGTATAGCTAGGTCTTCAGGTAAAACTATTTCCAATTTTCTGAGTAACCACCAGATTGATTATGAAAGTTATTTTACCAGCTTGTGGTTCCATCAGCAAAGGAGGAGTTTTCCTCTTTCTCCACATCCTTGCCAGCTTCTGCTGTCACCTGCTTTTATGATCTTAGCCATTCTGATTGGTGTGAGTTGGAATTGCAGAGTAGTTTTGATGTGAATTTCCCTGATGACTAAAGATATTGGGCATTTCTTCAAGTGCTTCTTAGCCATTCAAACTTTCTCAGTTGAGAATTCTCTGATTACCTCTGCACCCCATTTTTAATAGGGTTATTTGGTTCTCTGGAGTAACTAACTTCTTGAGTTCTTTGTATATTTTGGGTATCAGCTCTGTATCAGATGTAGGGTTGGTAAATATCCTTTTCCAATCTGTGGGTTGCCATTTTATCTTATTGACAATGTCATTTGCCTTACATAAGCTTTTCAATTTTATGAGGTCGCATTTCTCTATAGTTGATCTTAGAGCCTGAGTCATCGGTTTTCTCCTCAGGAACTTTTTCCCTGTGCCTATGTGTTCAAGGCTCTTCCCCACTTTCTCTTCTATTAGACTCAGTGTATCTGGTTTTATGTGGAGGTCCTTGATCCACTTGAACTAGAAATTTGTACAAGGAGATAAGAATGGATCGATTTGCATTCTTCTACATGCTGACCACCTGTTGAAACATCACCATTTGTGGGAAATGCTGCCTTTTTTCCAGTAGATGATTTTAGCTCCTTTGTCAAAGATCAAGTGACCATAGGTGTGTGGATTCATTTCTGGGTCTTCAGTTCTATTCCATTGATTTACCTGCCTGTCACTGTACCAATATGATGTGGTTTTATTCACTATTTACAATATTCAATTGCATTGAATCTGTAGTTTGCTTTTGGTGAGATGGCCATTTTTACTGTATTAATTCTACCAATCCGTGAAAATGGGAGATTTTTCAGTCTTCTGAGGTCTTCTTTAATCTCTTTCTTCAGGGACTTGAAGTTCTTGTCAAAATATCTTTCACTTGTTTGGATAGAGTCACACCAAGATATTATTATTTGTGACTATTATGAAGGGTGTTGTTCTTCTAATTTCTTTCTCAGCTCATTTGCCTTTGAGTAGAGGAAGGCTACTGATTTGTTAAAATTAATTTGATATTCTGCCACTTTACTGAAGATGTTTATCTGCTGTATCAGCTGTCTGGTAGAATTTTTGGGGTTGCTTATACATACTATCATATCATCAGAAAATAGTAATATCTTGACTTCTTCCTTCCCAGTTTGTATCAACTTGATCACTTGGTCTTTTGTTGTCTAAGCTAGAATGTTGAGTACAATATTGAATAGACAGAGAGAGAGTAGGCAGCCTTGTCTTCTCCGTAAATGGGATTGCTTTGAGTTTCTCTTCATTTAGTTTGATGTTAGCTACCTGTTTGCTGTATATTGCTTTTATTAAGCTTAGGTATTGATATTAAATTTCTGATATCTCCAACACTTTTAATGATGGGGTATTGTATTTTGTCAAATGCTTTCTCAGCATCTAATGAGAAGATCTTTCTTTAAAATAATTTTTTTGAGTTTGTTTATATAGTGGAGTACATTGAAGGATTTCTGTATATTGAATCATCCCTGCATTCCTTGGAAGAAGCCTGCTTGATCATGGTGAATGATCTTTTTGATGGATTCTTGGATTTGGTTTGTAAAAATTTTATTGAGTATTTTTGCATTGTCTTAGGTCTTCTTTGTAGGTCTGATAGAATTCTGCACTAAAACCATCTGGCCCTGGGCTTTTTTTTTTTTTTTTTTTTTGGTTGGGAGACTTCTAATGACTGCTTCTACTTCCTTGGGTGTTTTGGGACTGTTTAGATGTTTAGATGATCATAATTTAAGTTTGGTTCTGGTATCTGTCTAGAAAATCATCCATTTCATCTAGATTTTCCAGTTTTGTTGAATATAGACTTTTGTAGTAGCATCTGATAATTTTTGAGTTTTCCTATTTTTTGTTGTTATGTCTCACTTTTCATTCCATTTGTTAATATGGATACTGTCTCTGTACTCTCTAGTTAGATTGGCTAAGGCTTTATCTATCTTGTTGATTTTCTCAATGAACTAGTTCATAGTTTTTTTGATTCTTTTTATAGTTCTTTTTGTTTCTACTTGGTTGATTTCAGCCCTGAGTTTGATTATTTCCTGCAGTCTACTTTTCTTCAGTGTATTTGCTTCTTTATGTTCTCACACTTTCTGATATGCTGTTAAGCATATAAGCTTCTAGTGTGTGATCTCTCCAATATTATCTATGGAAGTACTCAGAGCTATGAGTTTTCCTCTTAGCACTGCTTTCAATATGTCCCATGAGTTTTGTTATGTTGTACCTTCATTTTCATTAAATTTTAAAAAGTCTTTTATTTCTCTCTTTATTTCTTCCCCAACCAAGTCATCACTGATTAGATATTTGTTCAGCTTCCATGGGTATATGGACTTTCTGTTGTTTTTGTTATTGTTAAAGACCAGTCTAAGCCCATGGTGGTCCAACAGAATATATGGGATTAATTTAATGTTCTTGTATTTGTTATGGTTTGCTCTTTGTCTGATTACATGGTCGATTTTTAAGAAAGAACCATGAGGTGCTGAGAAGAAGGTATATTCAATTTTGTTTTAGGATGAAATGTTCTGTAGGTATATGTTTAATTGATTTGGTCCATAACTTATACTAGTTTCACTGTATCTCTGTTTAGTTTCTGTTTCCATGAGCTGTCCATTGGTGAGAATGGGATTTAGAAGTCTCCTACTGTTATGTGTGAGTTTCAATGCATGTCTTGAGCTTCAATATGTTTCTTTTACAATGTGGGTGCCCTTGCATTTGTAGTATAGATGTTCAGAATTGAGAGTTCCTCTTGGTGGATTTTTCCTTTGATGAGTATGTAGTGCCCTTCCTCATCATTTTTGATAACTTTTGGTTGAAAGTCTATGTTATTGCATATTAGAATGGCTACTCCAGCTTGTTTCTTGGGACCATTTGCTTGGACATTTTTTCCAGCCTTTTACTTTGAGGTAGTGTCTGTCTTTTTCACTGTGGTGTGTTTCCTGTATACAGCAAAGTGCTGGTCCTGTTTACATATCCAGTCTGTTAGCTATGTCTTTTTATTGGGGAATCAGTCCATTGATGTTGAGAGTTATTAAGGACCAATGATTGTTGTTTCCTGTTACTTTTGTTGTTAAAAGTGAAATTATGTTTGTGTGTTTTTCTTCTTTTGGTTTTGGTGTGAGAAGATTAATTTCTTGCTTTTTTGGAAGGGTTTAGTTTCCTTCTTTGTGTTGGAGTTTCCCTTCTATTATCCTCTGTAGGGCTGGATTAGTGAAACAATATTGTTTAAATTTGGTTTTGTCTCAGAATACCTTGGTTTCTCCATTTTTGGTAATTGAAAGTTTTGCTGGGTATAGTAACCTGGGCTGGCATTTTTGTTCTCTTAGGGTCTGTATAACATCTTCCCAAGATCTTCTGAATTTTAGAGTCTCTATTAAGAAGTCTGGTATAATTCTGATAGGTCTGCATTTATATGTTATTTGACCTTTTTTCCTTACAGATTTCAAAATTCTTTCTTTGTTCTGCACATTTGGTGTTTTAGTTATTATGTGATGGGAAGAATTTCTTTTCTGGTCCCATCTGGTGTTCTGTAGGCTTCTTGTATGTTTATAAGCATCTCTTTCTTAAGGTTAGAGAAGTTTCTTTCTATAATTTTGTTGAAGATGTTTGCTGGCCCTTTGAATTGGGAGTCTTCACTCTCTCCCATACCTATACCTCTCTCCTATTCTTGGGCTAGTCTGTTCATTGTATCTTGGATTTCTTGAATGATTTGAGTTAGGAGCTTTTTGCTTTTTTTTTGTATTTTCTTTGACTGTTGTGTCAATGTCTTCTATGGTATCTTCTACACCTGAGATCCTCTCTTCTAGATATTGTATTCTGTTGGTGATGCTTGCATTTGTGATTCCTGCTCTCTTTCTAGGTTTCCCATCTCCAGGGTTGTCTCCCTTTGTGTTTTCTTTTATGTTTCTATTTCCATTTTTAGATCATGGATGGTTTTATTCAATTTCTTCACCATTATAATTGTATTTTTCTGTATTTCTTTAAGGGGTTTATGTCTTTTCTCTTTAAGGGTTTCTACTTATTTACTCATGTTTTCCTATTTTTCTTTAATGGAGGTTTTTATGTCCTTTTAAAAGTCCTCTATCTTCATGAGATGAGAATTTAGTTCTGAATCTTGCTTTTCTGGTGTGTTGAGGGTATCCAGCACCTGCTATGGTGGGAGAACTGAGTTCCTATGTTGCCAAGTTTCTGATATAACCAATAGGTTTCTATTGCTTATGTGCTTGTGCTTTCCTCTCCACATCTGGTTATCTCTGCTGTTAACTGGTCTCGCTGTCTCTGGCTGCACCCTGTCCCTCCCTTGAGCCTGTAACCTATGTTCGTGAAAATTTTAGAACTCCTGGGGGGTCAGGCTGCATCTGCATGTGTGCTGAGTGGTTGGGGATCCAGAAAATAGGCTCAGCTCTGGGCACGGGTGAAAACAGGAATGAGCAAGCGTCTCTGGCTGGGCAGGGTACCTGTGTCTCTGGGTCCTGGTGGTCCCAATTATATCAGGTATTGGGGGTGGGTTTTAGGGTCTGACCTGTGATCCTGGATGAGTCAGAATACCTGGGGGTCAAGCTGCATCTGGGTGTAGGCTGAATGAGTGGGGATTTAGAGTACAGGCTCAGCTCTGGGCACAGGTACCTCATTCTTTTTCTTTTTTTAACTATATTTTAAATTTTTTTTATTTTTTCATTTTTTAAATATTTGTAGTTATTCTTCTCTCATGAATTGCATACAGACAGCAGTTTTCTCTCTTTTCTCTTCTTCCAATCCTGCCCCCTGTACCCATCCAGTCCATCTCCATTTCCCTTCAGAGAAGGGCAGGCCTCCCAGGGATATCAACCAAACATGGAATATCAAGTTGCAGAAAGACTAGGCATCTCCCTCACACTAAGCCTGGATGAGGCAGTCCAGTAGGAATAAAATGGTCCAAAAAGCAGGCAAAAGGGTCAGAGATAGCCCCAAATCCCACTTTTAGGAGTCCTAGAAGAAGACCAAGCCAATTTTGTTTTCTTCAAACGGTATACTATTTCATTTTAAAAATGTAGCACATTTGCATTATCTGTCCATTATTTGATACACTGAGGTTATTTCTGTTTCTGGTACTGTGATCAAAGCAGCTGTGACCGTTTATTTTTATCTGATGCAGGCATAACCACCTCTGTATTTAATTTGTATTAGAATTGTTCTTTTATTTCTTGGACTATGTGTTCATTTAAAGCTAATGTGGTTTTCTGGTCAATAGATCATTGTTGGTTCTTTTGTTCAATTCCATTTAGCCATTCCTTATTTTTTATTGGATTTTAGAACATATTCATCTTTAAGTAATTATAAATAAGTCAAGGATTAGATTACTGATAAATTGGAAATGATATTGACACTTTCTTGTTTTCTGCAATCTCCTGTTGTTATTTGTTGTATTTTAGTGGTATTTGATTCCTTTCTATTTTTATATGAATACAAGTATTTTTATCACTGTCATAGTTATATAATGCATCAATAGATTTAGCTGTGCTTTAAACCAATAGTATCATAGAAATATAAATGCCACGTCTTTTTCTCCTTGCACCTTTTCATATTGCTTCTGTTACACTTTGCATCTGTATTACATCATCTACTCATTAAAATACTCTTAGCTAATTATTTTTAATGTGTTAATATTTTAATGTTTGTACTAAATTGACAGTGGTTTCTAATCTAATGTTGGTATCGACATTATATTTACAAGTTTATCTTTACCAAGGAGTTTTATACCTTCATACATTCGCATGTTGTTACTCAATATCTCCCTATATCAAGTTGCTGAACTTTCATTTGTGAAGTACAGTACTTGCTTGTTTATGCATCATATTTAGAAGTAACTCTTTACTTTCTAAAATTTTTACAATATTGAAATCATCATCCTGTTCAATGCTGACTTATACAATGTCTACTAATACAGAGTGTCCCATGTAACTGATAAGTTATTTCCCAAATAATACCTGTTTATTTTAAAAGACATTTTATTTCATTATATTAAATTTTATAGAAAGATTCTTTGAAATGATCTCACTCATCTCTTTTAAGCTTCACGAATCTGGCCCTCCACATCTGTCCAAACATTTATAAAGTTTTGACTCAGTGTTTCATTGTGAAACACTGAAACTTTCATTGTGAAAGTTTTCCTCTTCTCTCTCTTAAATTTCTCATTGACACTCTAAAGATGATTATTATCATTCCTAATTTTGAAACACTGATCTTTCATATCCATCTGCTTATGTTTTCTTAGTTTCCTTTGATTTGTGCTATTAGGATGGTTTGCATGATCTTTGTTGATTTGCACTCATATCTGTACTCTTAAAAGAACAAAATCTTTTTCACTGTTTTCAGACTAGGTTCAACACTTAGAGATTTCCACTTCCAGGTCCGTGGACAAATACTCTGATACTCCCATTGAATGAAACTGAATCTAGGCTGTATGCCTGTCATTAGGCTTTTAGTCTAATAGTAAGTAGGCTGTACTTGTAACCTATAATTGTACTATTCAGCAATGAATAGTAGTGGTGGAGGACAGCTGTCAGTGACTTTGGTGGTATGAATTCTATTTTTTCCTTGTACAGATGTCATTGATTCTTGTAACTTAGTAATTAAAGCTGATACTGAGACATGTATTTTTTTTCTGGGTTTGAATTTTGATCTAAAAATGATAAAAACTATTGTGGGGTGCATGGCAGGAGGATTCTTGATTTGTTTCAGAGAAAGCTTCAGCCAGATCATTAGGTATATTCCTGAGAACAGAAGACCTGCCTTTCTCACTGTTATATCACAGTGTTTTTTGTTCCCTCAGAGTTGTAGCTGGGACTAAGTCTGTCAATATGCCTCTGATAGCGCACATGGACATGCTTGCCTACAAATCCTTAGACAAGACCACTTTTGGACTATGGTTTAAAGGACTTCAGTCTAATTAAGAACATTTGTATTTCCAAAATTGGTCCACAGTATTAGGTCTGCTTTGGTGGAACAGGCAATATGTGGCTATTTGGTTGATGTCTGCTCAGGAATCTCTTGGAGTGATTGGAATTACTAATAGCCATGTACCCACTTGAGTGTTTGGCAGACAAACCTGTTTGCAGGGTCAGTAGACAGATAGAGGGTTTTTAAGACACCAAAGGGTTTTAAGACCTTTTTTTTTTAAAAAAAAAAAAAAGAATGGCTATAAATGCAGCATTGTAGCATATATAATGCTTTAGAACATAGACAGCACATTTTCTAATTTAGGCTGTTAAATGTATTTCGCCCCTTTCTATATGTATTATTTAAATTCTTAACACTAGTGACATTTTGTTCATTATATTAAAGTATCCTCTTTCCTCTGTACAGAGTAGTATCACACTGAAGCCCAGGGAAGCTACTCCCTATTGTTATCACTACAACTCCACTATCTTGAGGACACAGTGTCGAGTCAAAAGTCCAGCATCCACTTCAATTTTCAAACTATGCAGCATTTCAGAAACTCTTCTTTATTGTTTTTAACATTATGAAATGTGGAATCCAAGTGATTTAAATGTCTTTTCATTATCTTTGACAAAACTGCTTTTATCAAGTGTATATAAATCATTATAACATCTTATTTTCTACAAATAAAATAATTATATCCAGGGAAATATTGAATGACTTATTTAAGAATTGAAATAAATTGAGTCTGTATATCAGGATAACAATAAAAGTTCTTAATATTTATCTTCATCTCACTATCTAAGAGTGGGGTTCTAATCTATTTATGGTTTCTGAGAGTTTCCTTTTATATTGCAAACTACAAACAACTTTTAAAACTGTTTTTAGGATTTAGAATACCATTTATTGAACCATTTAACAAACTTTTCACTGATTTGCATTAACAGAATTTCTTATTGTTTGTCGCAGATCTTATTCTGCCCACACCCAGGCTGTTGGATGTCTTTGAAAGATACCTATACCCATTTAGCACTCTGATTTGAACTGAAGGAAGTAATACATAGGCTATAATGGAATCTGAGTTTAAAATAAACATAATGAAAGAAAGATTTCAAGATGTAGTTTATGCCTGTAATCCCAGACATGGTAAGCTGAAGGCAGAAGACTGAAAGTTTAATGCCAGCCTAGTTTTCATGAGGTTCATACAGCCCATTCTGTACTACAGAATGAGACCCTGTTTTAACCCTCCCCCAACAAGGGAAGTAAAGAAAATCACCTTTTAATGTGAACTCTGCTGCTAATAAAAAGCTAGCATCTCAAAATCAAGTATGGGGAAAAAGATTCTAAATAAAGAAAAATAATTATATTGACAACCAGCTTTATAGCAGGGTCATTAGAATTCAATGAATACTATGTGAACATCTTTAAAACTTTGCAGAAGGAAAAACTTTGTCTAGAACTGCATGTTTCTATATTATTTATTGGTAAAAATTAAAACAAGCTATTGTCAATAAATAATAACTGTTGTATCAAGCTATTTATTGGTTAAAAAACTAACATACAAGTACAGAACAAAAGGACCCAGAAAGTTAAAAGAGATGTAAAAAGGGCCGAGAAAAGAAATGGTGACTCTGAGTAAATCTATATTAAAATATTTTGAAAAAAGCATAATTATGACAGTATGGCCACTCTCATTTACACAAAAGTAAATTAAACAAAAATATTGACAATAATTTGAAAGATGGAAAGATAAAGTCATTAATATATTTAAAGACTTGTTATTATTTTAATAGTAGGCAAATTAATAAGCAAATTTTGGATAGTAAACTATAAAATCAAACACTGCCCCCACAATATTTAAGTTACTATGGTTGATTGAGATCCAGCTCCAGTGTTATCTGTGTGTATACTTAAGTAATACTATAACTGGGTTGTACTTTAAGCTATGACATAATGTATTGTACAGACACTACATTGGGCCAAATTTTATTTTACATATAAAGTCAATTTATGCAAAACTTTTCTTCTCCTGAAAATAAGGAGGAATCAAGGGAATCACTATAACTTCTATAAAGCATGCAAGAAAAGGAGGTTTTTTGTCTTATTTCCAAGCAGGCAATGGCTACATATGGGAATTTTAAGTCTTCTCAATGCTAACTTAACATGAGAGTCAATAAATTCAGATTTAATAAAGCCCTACTTCAATGGCATTCTTTCCAGAAACAGAAAAATAATACTGAAATTTATATGGACATATAAAAATCCCAATTAGCCAAAGCAATCATAACCCAAATAATAATGGTGTAGATATAGGAAGTCTTGACTTCACCCTATCCACCAATAGCCTTAGTAAATGCAGCATGGTGATGTTACAAGAACACACAGACCTGACAAGGAGTTACCATGCAGAAAATCTTTATTAGGAGAGCCACACTCTCATTGCTAAAGGGTGGTGTACTGAAAGAGGAAAGCCAGCCTTTGGGCTTAAAGAAGAACCTCATTAGAAGAATTAGCATAATCGCTGTCCTTCCATTTTGAAGGAAAGGGAGGGGAGATTCCTTGTTCTTAGCCCTTTCCAGAGAGGCCATGTGACTTTGCCAAAGTGCTTTGAGTCAAAGATGATAGATGATAGATAGATAGATAGATAGATAGATAGATAGATAGATAGATAGATGGAAGAGAAGTTAAGATTCAAGATTGTCTTCAGTTTCAGTTTTGGAAGCAGGACTGGAGTTGTAACTGTACTGGGGATGGACTCTGCACGGCCTGCAGAGGCTTAATATCAACTCTCTGTAGAGGGAAGGCTCCAGAGGGTGTGGCCTGGTTTTTGGAAGAGAGGAGCAAAAAAGAATGTCATGTAATGTGATCAGAAAGCAGTCAAAAATCAAAAACCTTATAACAATTCCATTTCACTGCCAGCACAGTAAGGGAGGAGGCAGATCCGTAGGGAGCACACCAGTGTCCAGAAGTCTGCCTGGGTAAAGCTTAAGCTGTGGATAGGGTAAAGTAGCTAGCCAGCAGGACTAAATACCAGAGAGGAGAGCGCTATACAGCGGAGAACTTTGTGTTTTAGTTGAGAACTGTAAAACATTGGTTTAATATGGAGAAGGTTCACCAGGCTAGGGAAACAGCAGTTATTGGAGCACACTTTTGTTTGTTTGTTTGATTGTTTAAAAGTTAATATTAGAAAATCTAACAGTCACTGGTTACAGGTATTTATCCATGTTATTGTCTCTTGGAGAACAGGGTATGATGTCTTGTCTAGCTTCTTGTAAAAACTACATTTTTGAGATTCATCAATTCTATTGTAGAAAATTTTCTTCCGTGCATTAATTCATTTTGTAGAATTGCTACAGTTTTTGTATGGACTAACATTTGGTCTGGTTCTTGTTTGGCCAGATATCAATATAACTTTATGAGTACTCTTGCTTATCATCTTCTGTATCTTTTAGTGAAAATATTTATAAAGTTCTATTGGTAATCTTCCGGGAAGTAGCAATTTTGGCTATCATATGTTTGTTTGTGTGTGTGTGTGTGTGTGTGTGTGTTTTCAAATATATATGATATAGTTGTGATACAGTTTTTCTCCAACACGTATATTCCTCAAGGAATGAGCTGTGGACTCATCTACTCTTCACCACTAGTGTGTCTGTTACTTTATTTATTTTTTAGAGGAAGAGAAGTGATATATGATCATCATGTTTGAGCTCAAAATGACACTTTCCATCTGTTGAACAGATTTCTCTATGCATAGTTATGATCTAGATCTCCTTGGGGTATTTTGTTAAAAGCCTCTGCCTACATTTCTACTGGTATACATGTTATCTCATCAGCTTATTGCGCTTTTTGTGTGCTCCAACCATTTGCTTATTTTGTGATAAGAATATTGGACCCCTCTCTCCTTTTTTTACTTCAGTGTTTATCACCTCACCAAATACTTGGATGAACAGAAAGTTTTCACTTTCAAGCCATTCACCCAACTTCCTTTTTCTGCTTACTTGCTGGTGTTGGCTTCAGGAGCACTGAGAGTTCCCTTCCTTAGAAAACATTAGGATGTTTCTTTGTTTTTATCTTGGATATTTACCAGCCTTACTTGAGCTGGAAAACTCTCAATGTGGAAATGTTTTCTCACCTTTAGAAAATGCTCAGGTCCAATCTTTACTAATGTCATCATAAAGCAAACATGAAGAACAAAAACAACACAAATGAAACAAAAAATAGAGAAAAACAATTTGAGGCTTCAATAATTATGTAATGGCAGAGTACGAGATAATCTCATATTGTCTCCATACACACTTGCATGCATGTGCACACACACACACAAATACACACACATACCTACACATGAATAAAGAAGTTTTTTTTTTTTTTTTTTTTTTTTTTTTGGTTTTTGGTTTTTCGAGACGGAGTTTCTCTGTGTATCTCTGGCTGTCCTGGAACTCACTCTAGACCAGGCTGTCCTCTAACTCAGAAATCTGCCTGCCTCTGCCTCCCAAGTGCTGAGATTTAAGGTGTGCACCACCACTGCCCGGTAAGAAGATTCTTAAAAAGAAAAAAAACACCACTCAGTCATGTGGGGATAACGTTTTAAATGTAAATAATTAAAATAATCAATTAAAAAATACCAACCGTTCATTAGTTCAGAAAATTTTAAGGAATTTTTTGTTCATCTTTCTAGGAATGAATTGTTTATCTGAATTTCTCACCTTATAATAGCTGTTAATGGATTTCTAAAGTATGTTTAACAATTATTAGTTATATAAATTATGTTCATGGGACTGAAGACATGGCTCAGCAGTTAAGAGCACTGGCTGTTCTGGTAGAATATCTGTGTTCAGTTCCTGGTACCGACATGGTGGCTTTCATCCATCTGTAACTTCATTTCCAGGTGATCTGATTCCTCTTCTAGCCTTAATTGGCAATAGGCAAGTACATGGTTGAGAACCATGCATGCAGACAAAGCATTCAAACACATGGAATAAAAATAAATAAATCTTTGAAAAATGTATTTCCCTCCAAACTAAACTCACTTGCAAAAACTTCTAACTTGGACTGTTAAATGGAAAAATTGTGAGCATTCATATCATGAATAATTTTACAATGAAATTTTTATCAGTGTTAGACAGATATATGAAGTATGTTTTCCTCCAAAGGAAAATTATGTTTATATTTGTTTTGTTCCTATTATTAGTTGGAGGAGGATATAAAAATATGTTATTTTGAGTGAATCAATCTATTAATATTACTAATTATAAGAATAGTTCTATTATTTATATAAGAATGCATTTATAAATACCATGGAATTATAACATTTTCAAATGCTCATGAGAAATGCTGTGCATAACTAATTGCCTCTATCTCCAGCATCACACATATTTTAATATGATTTTTTTTCATTCTAAGGAGTACATTAGTGTCCCCCAGGCAATTTTCAACCTATTTTTATATCTCTCATTTACTATTTTGAACCTATACCATTTTGTGTTTACAAATGAACACATACAAAACATGTTCTCTTATGTCTGGTTTCTTTCACTCAGAACGATTTTTTTATTATTATTATTTTTGGATATTTACTTTATATACATTTCAAATGTTATCCCCTTTGGAAACCCCCTATCCCATCCCCCTCCCCCTGCCTCTATGAGGGTGCTCTCCCACCCACCCATTCACTCCCGTTGTCTTCCCTTCCTAGCATTCCCCTACACTGGAGCATCAAACACCCTCAGGCCCAAGGGCCTCTCCTCCCCCGATGGCCAACAAGGCCCTACTCTGCCACATATGTGGCCAGCACCATGGGTCACTCCATGTGTATTCTTTGGTTGGTGATCCAGTCAGGCCTGTTGACATTGTTGCTCCCTCCATGGGGCTGCAAACTCCCTCAGCTCCTTCAGTCCCTTCTCCAACTCCTCTATCCGGGACCCCACACTCAGTTCAGTGGTTGGCTTCAAGCACCTGCCTCTATATTTGTCAGGCTCTGCCTGAGCCTCACTGGAGACAGCTTATCACACTTCCATCAGCAAGCACTTCCCAGCATCGACAAGAACATCTGTATTTGGTGGCTTATAGATGGGATGTATCCCCAGGTGGGGCAGTCTCTGGATGGCCTTTCCTTCAGTCTCTGCTCCACACTTCGTTTCAGTATTTTCCCCTGTGAGTATTTTGTTCACCCTTCTAAGAAACACTGAAGCATCTGCATTTTGGTTTTCCTTCTTCTTAGGTTTGATATGGTCTGTGAATTGAATCCTGGGTATTCCAAACTTTTGGACTAATATCCACTTATCAGTGAGTACATACCGTGTTTGTTCTTTTGTGACTGAGTTACCTCACTCAGGATGATATATTCAAGTTCCATCCATTTGCCTGTGAATTTCATGAAGCCATTGTTTTTAAT
This sequence comes from Rhynchomys soricoides, assembly GCA_019843965.1. Lineage (NCBI taxonomy): Eukaryota > Metazoa > Chordata > Mammalia > Rodentia > Muridae > Rhynchomys > Rhynchomys soricoides. The sequence goes on along the minus strand of JADRCH010000288.1, from coordinate 3,295,306 downwards.
AGCTGAGTAGTATTCCATTGGGTAAATGTACCATATTTTTTGTATCCATTCCTCTGTTGAGGGACATCTGGGTTGTTTCCAGCTTATGGCTATTATAAATATGGCTGCTATGCACATAGTAGAACATTGTCCTTATTACATGTAAAACCATGTCACATACAATGGTGGCTCCTTGCTTTTGATTGTTGTATTGTTCTCACTTGTGCAACAATATGTGAAGCCAGTCTTATTCAGATCACTGTAGGAATGATCATCACTATAATTATTAGCAAGTATCAAGACAGTGGCTCTGGACCTTTTTTGGTTTCTTTTGGATAAGAATGATTGTAATGCTTGAGCTTATGGATAATGCATATTACTACCCATTTTCCACCATGGCACTCTAAAATGCATATAATAATTTTGATAGGTCTACACCCTTATCAGTCATCAATATAGTCATATATTTGAAACTGGTTTCCACTTGGGATTGCTAGTTTTAAAATTGGGTATGTAAGAGGTTCTTCATTGTGGCATATTTACATGTGGGCACATCAGTTATGAAGTTTGCAAATTTTTGATGAGATGTATTTAATTGGAGGGTTAAGTGGGATCCTGCATCTGCTCTGCCACAAGGCTCTGGTCACTCAGGGAGGCAGGATGAGGGATGTTTTGACAGTGCTTACCCCAGGCTGTCACCAGGCAGGTGTCAGGCTATGAGGAAGTCACAGGAAACCACTCCAGGGATGGCGGGGGGTGGGGCACAGTTTGATTTCTTGGAGACAGCCAGAGCTGGCTTGGGAGTTCCTGGTCTGTGATAAGGTCAAGGCCATCTGTTTCTCATTCTCAGGCTCTTGAGCACCCAGAAACCCCTGGATACCATAGAAGAGCTGAGAACAGAGTGGGGGCCTGCAGGCTGGATCTGGTCGGGGCCGAAGGGGAAAAGAGGGGTGAGCTCCTTCTGTATCCCGCAGGGATGAGTCCTTGGCTTGTTGGCAGCTGGCTTGGCTTGGTGGTGGCTGTGGTTGGGAGTATTGAGTGGCCTTCTACCAGAGATTAGACAACCCAGCTGGCTCTTTAGGCGATGGCCCTCTCCATTGCTACCACAGTGGATCCCTATGAAAAGAGGCAGTCCGTGTTTTTAAGGCGTTTATTGTCATGGTGGAAAGTGAATGAGTAAAACCTTACTCCACTTCTCAGGGTGGGCCTGCAGTTCAATTCCTTTTGCAAGGAGGAATGTCTGGGAAGGAGAGACTAACTGGGGCTAAGCCTTTCAGGCCTTTGGGTACCTCAATAAAATGGAGATCTGTCTTGAGGCTACATGACCACGGGTCATGTTCTCTACCTGTGGAGGGGCTTGGGGCATTGCCCTTAGCTGACTGATGGCCACAAATCTATGGAGAACTACAGGGAGAGAGGGGTGTAGCTACGTATAGGAACCAGGTGCCCAGGTTCCTGGGGCAAAATGCCTTGAGTCCCTTAAGGGCCACAGGGTTTCTAGCCTTTGCTTATGCAGGAACCAGGCTGCCTTTCACTGTCCTACATTGAATTTCTCCTTTCTTGGAACTCATAATTTTATTACATTCCTACTATCGAATGCCAAGGTTTCTAGACATATCTTGAATAGAAATCTTTTGTAAGGAACATATATTCGGAATATTTGGTTCCATTTAATATTTTGCTTTTAAATCTGATTACTGGTGAATTTTAAGACTGTTTTTAAATTTGATGGCTGATAATTTTTCACTTTTATTATAAACTTCTACTCTAATTCAGAAACAAATTTTTCTACCATTTCCTTCTAGGAAAGTTATAATTTAGACTTTACGTTTAAGACTATGATTCCGTCTCTATTGTTGTTGCCTGTTATGTCATGGTTACAATACCTTAATTCTCCTAGTCTATTCAGCCAAATCTTGTGGTACTTTTGGTAGAGATAATTTTCCTTCCTAGTAAATTTACTTGTAAAAAACACATTTATTTGTAATAAATATTTTTGTAATTTTTGTAGATGATAGATTGATTATATATATTTGAATCTGTTTTTATATTGTCTATCCTGCTTCCTTATTCTATACTTTGATGCGATCAGTAAAATCATACATTATTTGATTATTTGATATTTGATTATTGAGAATAAAGTTATGATGTTTAAAATTCCCACATACAATTTAAATTTTATAGTAATGTTGTAATTGTATTATTTTGTATAAGTTGATTATATGCAATTAGATATTATTCAGCTATTGTCATTCTACACCCTGCCTCCAACTCTCCCCAAATGCACCACTCCTTCCTACTCTCTCACTTTGTTCATTTTTCTTTTTCTGAACCCTTTAAGATCAACCAATTTGTTGTTCCAAAATTTCTTGCATATACCATCTTCCCATGCAGTATGATCAGTTTATCAGATGATAGATTCTTAGAGAAAACTGCCTCCCTGCTCCCAGCAGCTAACAATTGATGTTAGCTCCAAGGCTAGTGATGGAATTATTTTCATGACTCTTCTATCCAAGCTGGGATTTGGTTAGATTTGGGCTTGTAAAGATCTTAATCATACTGTTGAAATCACTATGACATCATATGTGCAGCTGCCCTGCTATGCCCGGAGATTGATTCCTTGCAGTCATCTTCCACTCTTATACTCTTTATGTTCCTGCTTCTGCAAGGAGCTTTGCATGTGGTGGGATGAGGTATTCAATTCTTGAGCCTCATAATCTTTGTTCTTTGGACAGTTGTGTGTCTCTGTGCTAACCACCATTTACTGTAAATAGAATCTCTGATGTAGGTTGGGAGGCACATTGAACTGTGGGTACAAAGATAAGGCATTAAGAGTCAGTTTAGTACTACATCCATTTATCAGCATAATATGAATAGTTTCTCCACTAAGGTTTATGTCCTGAATGGCCATTGGTTCTTGCCAAATGGTACCAGGTACAGCTTTCACCTTGTGATGCAGGGTTTAAAATATAGCGAGCCATTATGTTCATGCCACTGTAGCATGTTTTGATAATACAGTTTAGTACCTGATTAAGCTTCTGCAGAGACTCTAATTTCTGTAAGAGTGAAACTGCGAAGAAAAAGAGAGGAGTCTCAGTCTCTGCTTCTTGAGAGGCCAGATTCTATTTAAATTCTACATAGTTTGGGATGGTCATTAGTTCTCACCCTCAAACTGATCCTATCGTGTGTGTGCGTGTGTGTGTGTGTGTGCCTCTGTAATTATTTGCCAGATGACACTTGGATAAAATGAAATAAAAATAATAAAATTCTAATACAAAGCTAGTGACCAGCTCATGGTCTCTCCACTCACTCCTCACCTCCCTCCCTCTCCCCCCTTTTCCACTCCCTCCCTCTCTGCTCCCTACCTCCTTCCCTCAGTCTCTTCTTTTTTTGTTTCCTGGTTTCCTTAAGTTTCAGTTGAGACTGGATACTGCACTTCTCTAGCAACTTTAGAAACAAGAGTTTAAAATATTTGCTACCTGCATATATTGTACACTTATTTCTCTAGAAAACGGAGACGAGCTTTTTAGTCGGGTAGTTTTTAACAAGCACCACCTCATTAACCTTCTGACTAACACATTTTGCTCCTTTGATTTCTTATAATCTTAATGCTTCAGCATGTCATTCTGAAGCATAGTCAACTCCATTTTCAATTCTTTACCTTTTGTCCGTGGCATAATCTTGCTTATCTGTAGCTTGCTTAAATATCTCTATTCTCAGGAGAAAAACTACAACATTAAGCAGCTTTATTCTCTTTAGAATGTAAATGACCCACACAAACCTCATTTCCACATCAAAGAGTAAAAATAGCTTTTACAATATTTAATATAAAATATACAGCTTGGGTGAAATTATTTTAGAATATTTAACAGTATGGTAAATAATTTTATTGTACAGACCCTGTTAATTACATTTCTGTTTCAACATTTCTTTCTGTCATAGATCATAGCGCTGGCTTCCTTATCTACCCTCTGCTTTTATCTGTTAGGCTTCCCTGTACATCAGTTACTGATCACTTTCATGTTTTTCAATACTATCCAAGCTAAATCTGTTTTATAAGGTATATCACTTACAATTAGCATATGTATAAGAATGTACATATGGGAAGAAATAAAAATTTATATTTTGGATGATTTGTTTTCATAAAAAAATAAGGATAGTTTATTTATACCACATGTTTTTCTGTAATGGAATAGTCAGTAGTTCATGACATTTGAACGTGCATTACTTAAGCCTCTATTCTGAGGTTGAAGTGAATGCTAGGCCTGTGTAGGAGGAGTTTGCACAGGATGCTGGGGTTTGCTTGCATCAGTCTATGAAGATTTTGAAACCATGCTTTGGAAAAAACATGCTTATATATCAGGGGATCAATTAACAAAGACCATTTTAGCTGTAGTTTTCAACTAAACACTCAGTGTCTGCTATGTTCTTATAGTAATTTTTTTTTTTAGTGAAACAGTGCAGTTTAATAATTTTGTTCCAATACCCTGAAACAATATATTACAATCAGTCAAAATATTACATGAGGTATGTGTTTTGAAAACAGAAATATGTTTAAACAACTGAGGATGTTTACAGACACAATTACTGGTTAAATCTTAGGACCAGGTAGTCATTTTTATCTTAAATAATAAATTGTCCAACAATTCTTTAAAATAGTATTTAAGATTGTCATACAGTATCACACAGCATACTTAGAGTCAATGAGAATACACTCGAAAGCTTTAAATAACATCAAGGCAAACACAATTTGAAGATTACCAGATGATATAAACAGTACCTACCAGAAAAAATTTCCATCCATACTGTCACTTATTTGACTCACCTGCTCTTTAATGTATTCAGTGCTATTACAATGAATGTCCAACATGAAAATGAGAAATAATGACCTCATGTTTATAAGTCATATAAAATCAGACACAACTCTTTCTGTTATTAACCTTACTAACACTATCCATTTCTTATAAATCATGATGAGATCTTAAGAGTAGCAACTATTAAATGGATTTAAGTTAGGCAACTATATAGTATTAAAATACCCAGGCTATGAAGTCTATAAGTTACACTCTTGCCCTATTTTTCTATAAATACTCAATATGAAGCACCACTGGTATCCCACAATTCTCTTAAACTCTATGAAGTCATGAGATTTTTCTCAAAGGATCTTCTTACTTTTGCCTTTAAAAATTTAATCTAGTCTGTCATCCATATTTTCTATCTCTACCCTACCCCCTTCTTCGTCATACTGCATGTACCAAATTCCATCTGAGAGAGAGAGAGAGAGAGAGAGAGAGAGAGAGAGAGAGAGAGAGGCTTCAGTTACTGCCAATATAATGTTGCTTGACTCATTTTCATCGCCTTTTACTGTAGACATTTCAAAATTAGCAAATTGACTTCATTCCTCTCTTGTTTATACAACCAAACCTCCTAGTTATCCTGTTGGAGTAAGGGGCTTCTCATTTGGTATCCACCTGGGAGCTATCACCGACTCCACCTCCTCCCTCTTAGGTTAAAGCATAACAACCCAGTCCCTTATCACTCAAGGATCTTGAAGGTATCCCTTCTGTTTCTTACTCCCAGTAACTTGATTTTGATCCAGTCCACCCCGGCATACACACACACACACCATCCATGAGGTAATCTGGAACTGAAAAGAGACCGCATCTGTTCTGATTTGTTTGTTTATTTCGCCACTATTCATGTTGCTTCTCATTTGTCTTAGATTCTGGACAAATGCTGAGAAAAAAAAAGAAGAAAGGAAAATCCTGTATCTATTGTTAAAACTGCAGTTTTTAGTGGAAATATTGAGAAGAATTTACTGTCCCTGCAACAGAAACCAGGCCCTTTTCAAGTAGTAAATCAGGACAAAGGTTCATAAGCCAGCCTTATCATTCCCCTCTAAAGAGAGATTAAATAAACTCTTCTTCAAACACAACATTCCAGCCCTGGGCTTGGCACCAATGAATGCCTTTTGTTTTTGTGTGGTTTTTTTTTTTTTTTTTGTTTGTTTTCAATATACCCCTCAAGCTTAATTTGCAATTCTTTCTTATGCCTTTGTACATTTAAATATAGCACTTAGACACCCCAGGATACTTCCCATACAGCTTCTAGTCCCTAGGAGTGATCTGGTTTCCTTCCAAGTGTTTCAGGTACTCTAACTTACCCTTCTGAGTGCCTCGAGAAACCTGAAACCTATTCTGATTCTGTCCTTGGAAACTGAATTGATAGACAGGAAACAAACAGTACTTTGCATGCATTCCAATGACTCTCTGTGCCTTTCATTTTTAGACCATGGAACACAGGAAAATAGAGCCATTTATACATTTAACCATATATTCCTATCTCGTTCTTTCAACAACTTTAACTAAGAGGAGGAGTTCTAAAATGCTTTTTGCCCATTGTACTAAGTGTATCTAAAACTGTTTCTCCCTTTTCTCATCAGACTCTATTTTGAGTAAATATAATGTCTTGAGGTTTATTACTCAGACAAAATGCCATGATCAAAAGCAAGCTGGGAAGGAAAGGGTTTATTTCAGCTTACAGTTCCCTATCACATTGTAAGGGATGTCAGGGCAGAAACTCAAAAGGGCAGGAACTGATACAGAAGTGACCTTACCAGCTTGCTTTCCATGGCTTGCTCAGAGTACTTTCTGATAGTAACCAACATCATTAGTCCAGGGGTGGCACTAACTGTGCCAACCGTGAACTGGTTCCTGCCAAATCAGTCATCAATCCAAAAAAATGCAAGACATACTCCCCCAAAGGTCAATCTGATAGAAGCTTTATTTTTCATTCTCGATTCCTTCTTCCAAAATGACTACAGCTTCTTCAATTGTGGTGGTATACACGCTAAACTCGTTTCTCCTTACGAACATGGCACATCTACCTCACTTCCTCATACTTTTCCTTATTGTTTTCACAAGTCTGTTCATATCATATTAGCTGAAAATCCTCTCTGAAAACTCTTCCTAGAGCACACCGTTCAGATCTATCTGTTTTATTCCTAACTTGCTGTGCATGCTTAATCTAACAGCAAATTAAACAGTTATAATAGCAAAGGGGAAAGGAAATGAAGAGAGAGAAGAGGTGGGAAAATAAACCAACTATGCTTTACAGGGACCTCTGGTCCCTGCAGATCATCCTTAAATCACTGTACTCCGAAGGTCCTTGAAGTGCGAACTTTCTGCAGTTCAATGTGCTGTTTTTCACCTTTGTATATGATTGGAACGTTGACACAGCCTTATAGAGAACCATGAAGCTTTAAATGCTATAAAATTTATTATATAGCATTTCTAATATCCGTGACTGCAGTACTGTAATTATATATAACTATTGTGCCTTTTTTGTTAAACTTTGGCACACATTTTATTTGCAAATATAAAAGCATCATACACATTTGCTGGTTCTTAATTCTACTTCTCATGGAAAGAAAAGTGGGCAGAAGAGTTTGTGAACAAACCTGGCTTTGCAGTATATTCAGGGAAATCCATAAATTTCTTTTAAAGCAACATATTTATGACAGATATCTATTAGTTAATTTAGTTATCATCCTTGATAGGTATACAAAATGTTCTATTCAATCATATTCATATTTTTCAAGTTGCAAACAATGCTTGATTCTACATCATTAATTTAAAATTATATTTGAATGATACAGTTATTAAGAGGTGCTATGACTAGAAACTCTCTGGAAAATTTCAAATTGGCCCTCCCATGTCCTAATTAATAATAATAATAATAATAATAATAATAATAATAATAATGCAACTTCAACTGAAACTAATCTTAGCTGGATGAATTCCCAAATGTGTATCCCCAGGTACATCACTATTTCTATTTGAATACTGTCTTGTCACTAATCCATTCTCAAGTGCAAGCTAATAATGATCAACTCAATTATTTTCATTTTAGATAATGCTCTTCATTCAATACCAATTAGACATTAAATATAGATACCAATGATTGCTCTAAGTTTATAGAGGTTCACTGAGTTGTATAGTTTTTGCGTCTAGTTAATTTTGCTGTGCGATTTATTTGTGACTTTTTAATACTAAAACTTACAATGAATTAAAAGTACATGGATGTCTGTGGCACTTTTCCCACTGACTGTTGGGGAAAGAGACGACTTGTGATTTGTTGTATCATTTCATTCACTGCTGTGTCATAACAGCTGTGCAGGTGACAATCTTTTTGGTTATAAAGGAAACAGGTACCCTTAAAAGAGCCATAGTGTATTTCTTATAATAAAATGAGCGCAAAGGTAAAGATGAGAGTCTCCCAGCTGCAGTTCTATTCCAAATGTCTCTCATGATACAACACTATACCATGCTGAAGGGACTTGACTTCCAGTAAGAGAAACAGCAGATGCGGCTTCAAGCAAGGGTCACTTGTCCATGGTAACATTTGGGATACAGTTCAGAGGCCGAGGAGCCTTTTCGCTATGCATACCACTTTCTCTTTTTAGCCAAAACTAGTGAACCTGTGCCTGCTGGGCTGAAAAGCATTCACACTGGTTGTTTTCTTCGCATTCTTTTAAGTGCTACTCATTTTACTCTTCATAAGCGATGAATTCCCTCAACTTGATTTACAGAGAATACTCGAATGCTTGAAAAGGCATGGGTACTGAAAAAGAATTGAGTAAAACTAACTTGTTCTTTCTGATTTCAAAAGACCTTTTTACTTGGTACCAAAAAAGCACTTTAGAAATCTGTTCTGTTTGTCAAGGGTGGATACAGTTTTAAATGTTTCAAAACAGCTGTTTCCTATCTTCTTTGTCTTTTGAAAAAGCATAATCATGGAGCCCTGCTGAAACAGAGGCTGAGCAGGTGGGAGCTATCATAGCTCCTGTTCCTCCATTTACCCTTTCTGTTCAGCAAGCACACCTGGGGACACTGAGGGAGCTATTAGAGATGTCAAACAAAGGTCTCAGTTGCAAATAATATATGCAAATTGACTTCTCTAATTTCCTGCTTGTCACTACCCAATCACCCATGGATCTGGAAATTGACATTTTTATGTAAGTAATTTTATGGCTATTTAGGTGAAAATAAGAGAACCAGAAAATGTAGCCGTCACTTTTCAGGCCTGCTTAGCATTCTTTGCATGATGTTGGAGCATCTTTGTAGACGATATCATGAAGATTAATAGCAATTTTCTATATGCAACACACTGTATTTTTAATATATGGAAAAGAACATTAGAAAAGAAAACCATTTAGAAGTAAACATATTGCCAATAATGATTTATCAGGACTGAGTATGTTAACTGTTCTGTAAATTCAGCCTTAGGAGAATGGATATCAAGTATTAAGTATAGAAATAATATAGCTGATTACATCACTATAATTTATTATTAGCTTATATCAATCATTACAAAGAGTGACTTGTGAAAACCACCTTCATCCACATAATTAGGAGATAATGGTACTCTAGATTCCAAGTAACTGTGTGCACTCAGGAGGGCCATTGTCACTGCCTACTCCAGTCTAGAGTCCTCTTGCAAACCATTTACAAAAGATAGTTACTGAAAGTTAGTTTTTATTTTCAAACATTTATTGATTGAGTTTAGGATTTTGCCAACTTAAATGTGCATGTGTACATTGTCCACTGTTGTTATTCACTGGTTATATACAACTGATTATCCAGTTATGAACTAAGAGCAAGCTTCTACAATTCTAGTGGTAACTCTGTTCTTGGTTCGTTGAACACTGGTTGAGTATTGAAGGTATTGAAAACAGCCGGTATGGATGTTAGTGAAATGAATACATAGAATATTGAAAAAGCAAAGAAACCAAAAAGATGGTAATGTTTTTCAGAATCTTCACCATTTAAACAGAAATATATGTCTTACTTGGTCTCATAAATCAGCAGGTTGATCTAGTATTTTACATTGGATTTTACTGTGTTAAGGTAAAGATTCTCTTTCCCCTTTGAGTGTTTTTTAATTATTTCTTAATTTCTTACACAGCCAACCAAATTTATTGATGTCCTATTGTGATCTCTACATGATTCTGGATTTTGGCATGATAGTTGTACCTTAAAGAATTCTTAGTAGCTGTCTCAACAAAACTGAAATGGTGCCTGTGCCCTGCTATCACCCTATTTTCTAGAGCTAATGGTCACTTTCTGTTTTCCTGGATTCTGAAGTGATTTTAGTTTACATATTCAAATCTAAAGATTTTGCTGCTAAGAAGGGGCAAGGAGAGAAGTAAAGGAAGAGGGAAAGAGGGAAGAGGAAGAGAGACATAACATTGAAGATGTTCAAAAGCCATAGAAAACATGATTTTATAAGTTTACTTAAAATACATGCCTAATTTGTATATACACATATATAAGTATCCCACAGTGGGAGATAATGCTTCTCTCCAGAGCTATAGACTATCTAACAAAAATCCCTGTGCAGCCATAGGAAATATCTTTCAATTGTTAGTCATATGGGTTCGAGAGACTCTTAAAGCAATATAGGCTATTGCTATCGCTCTTGATTGCCTCTCAGAACTTTAAAGAAAAAAAATTGACAGCAAAGATACCATATACTTCAAACATAGGACATGGAATCATCTAGCTGGAGATGACATGGAAGCCTCCTCCCCAAGGACTAGCTCTCATAGTATTAGAAAGTACTATGTAAACTACCAAGGGAGAAAGCAATCAATAACTTTACTTCATCGTAAAACATACAAATTTCAACAATGGCCAGCCTGGTAAGATGTCTCCTAGAGAGCAATAATTGCACTTATATCTTCGGAGTAACTAACAGTTTCTAATTAGAATTAATACAAGATAAAATGTTCAACATCCTTAGTCATCAGGGAAATGCAAATCAAAACAACCCTGACATTCCAACTCACACCAGTCAGAATGTCTAAGATCAAAAATTCAGGTGACAGCAGATGTTGGCAAGGATGTGGAGAAAGAGGAACACCCCTCCATTGCTGATGGGAATGCAAGTTGATACAACCTCTCTGGAAATCAGTTTGGTGGACCCTCAGAAAAATGAACATAATACTACCCAGCTATTCTACTCCTGGTACATCCAAAAGATGACCCAACATATAACAAGGACACATGCTCCACTATGTTCACAGCAGCCATATTTATAACAGCCAGAAACTGGAAACAACCCAGATGTCCCTCAACAGAGGAATGGATACAGAAAATGTGGTACATATACACAATGGAGTACTACTCAGCTATTAAAAACAATGACTTCATGACATTCTTAGGCAAATGGATGGAACTAGAAAATATCATCCTGAGTGAGGTAACCCAATCACAAAAGAACACACATGGTATTCACTCACTGATAAGCCGTTATTAGCCCAAAATATCATAATACCCGAGATACAATTCACAAACCACATGTAGCTCAAGAAGAAGGAAGGCCAATATGTGGGTGCTTCAGACCTTTTTAGTGTTATAAATCTAACTGCCTACCCCAAACTGGAGAAGCCACAGATTCTAGGAGAGAACCTATCACTGACACTTTCCTGAACCAATAGAGTTTGTAACTGTATTCTAAATACATACCTTATTTCCACAGATAAGTGTAGTACTCATTGGTCATCAAAGAAGTTTCCTTCTGAAACAAATGGAGGCTACTCCTTAGGTCTTCATGTGGCCAAAATTCATAGAATAGGTGGCGTGATCACTGTCCCCAGTTGATATACCTACAATGTAGTTTCTACAGCTATATCTCAGGGAATATAGCAGAAAAGAAGGCAGAAATACTATACAAGCCACAGGGCCAAAACACCTATTATTACGTAGTATGTTCTAGACATGGCAGGGATGAGGCACCCTTAAAATATAAAAAAAATATGGTTTCCTAAACAAGACCTATGTGACAACTTTTGTCAACATGCTGATGTGGCTGGGGGAAATTTACAAGGTCCCACCATTAGGTGAAGAACCACATGAAATCAATGGCTGGTGAGAGACAGGGGTATCGAGAGATTCTCTCAGGCCAATCACCCTGATAGGTTCTTTAATCCCAATGGAACAACCGTAAATACATGTACATAAAGCAACACTAAGTGGATTCAGTACATATGTGAAACAATAATAACTATAGCAAAAGAAGTCATGAATATGAGACGGATTTGCGGGGGGCATGAAGAACCTTGGTGAGGGAAGGGGGAAGGAATACGATATAAATATAGTATGCTGAATGAAATCCTCAATATAATTCAATGCAAAAATCCATAAAACTGAGAAGAGTAGATGTATTAGTCAGGGTTCTCTGGAGTCACAGAACTTATAGGTAGTCTCTACTTAGTAAGGGAATTTGTTGATGACTTACAGTCTGTAGTCCAACTCCCCAACAATGGTCAGCAGCAAGGACTCTAAGAAATTAAAACAACTGAGAACAATCCTTTGCATTCATGCATTGTGAATTCACAAGGGAGAAGGAAGACGCAGTGAGCTTCAGCAAGAAGCAGGAATTGTGGACTGCTCGTCAAAGTAAAGGAGAAGGAGACAAACATTCTGGAATACTTTTTGTCTGCAAATAACAGAAGATCTGACCAGCTGTTTCTAAGAGAAATAAAGGGTTCTTTTCTCTGCATAATGTGCCGGGAGATAAGGATTGCTGAAGCTCATCCATGCCATTAGGGATCCAATTTTCTCCAGCCTTCTGCCTTATGATCCTTGGCAGGTTTCCTCTTTGTTCTTGCTGATGTTCTATAATCACACATTGACTATTCTAGGCCTCACAATCACTCTTTATGCTAGAAAAGGAGAAATGTGGCACATCACACATTATTTTCTATGTCATTGGTATAGGCTGTGTCACATGAGTACGTTTTGTAAAGGAGCCAGGGAAATCAGGCATTTTAAAAAAGAAACAAATAAGAAGGCCAAGAATTAAATAGGAAATGATATTTGGTACCAATCTGTGGTATCTGTCCCATAGACAATTCTTAACCATTGAAATTCCAACACTGAATATATGATAATGATGTGGACAGTATAGAAAACAATGTTAACATTCCAAGGCCCACATGCATCAACAAAGATGAGTACCAAACAGATACAATGTAAAACCAATAAAGGAGCCTAAAGAGTGCATTCCAATCTCAAACTATGGCTCTGTCACTAGTTGGGGAAATGATTTCCCTGCAAAGACAATTCTGTTCTTATGCTCCCCCCCCTCCCCGCCTCTCTATGCTTAGAGAGAAGATGTACTACTATGGGCGTTGAAAATAAACAATACAATATATTATGATACATAATACAATGTCATTACACATGGAGAGCCTTTCCTTCTAATATACAATACTTAAATTACATTAACAGAATGGTATGCAGTTGTTGCATAAAGTGTGTAAAATATATTTAGAAATGAGGGGAAAAGATGCATTATTGAAAGAAAACAAAATCTCAAAAGAACCCAAGTCAAATGAATTGGGAATGATATTCCCTGGTGAGAGTGTGGTGGGTCTAAACAGAACATGCACAGCAGCCATTCAGATGGAAAAGACCTGGTTTTTAATTTCAACAATTCTTGTACTTCCTGCTACTAGGCTCACCCCCTTGAATGCCATTTGTGCTGTATAAGATTCTGTACAATGGCATAAATGGCTCTCTGAATACAAATGGTTGTGCATGACTCTGGGTTATTCTGAAAGCTTAGATCTAATGCTAACATTAGAGCAAGAAAGGCCACAGTGCTGTTGCCTGTGCTGGGATGTGCAGAGGAAGCATGCTCCTGAAAAGACACTTCTGTGATGAAGCTTTTAGTGTGTCTCACATTACACATGTTGTTTTCCCTTCTAGCACTGAGGAATAGTTAGGAAAGGTGATTTGCTTCTAGGCTACTGAGAAATGGGAAAAAAATGTTTAAAAAGCTGAAAGTGAACAAAGCATAATTTCCATGAAATGGGTTTTTAAATGTAAACTAAAATAGACTTCCCATGGATAGTGACCACCAAAGAAAAAATAAAATCTATAACCCAAGTTGTATGCATTGTGAAGGGCAATCATTTATTTGCAAAGAGTAAGGTGGTAAAGACAGCAGAATAGTTATATCACTTATAGTGTTCTAGCCATAGTCTTGTTACGTAGTCCTGTCTGGACTAGAACTTACAATCATCCTGCCTGTCCAACTGCCCAATAGCTGGAATCATGCCTGAGCCATTACATATGACTTCCATTCTCATTTTGTACTATTGCTTGTAATATTCTCAGTTTGCTTCATATCACCAGAAATAAATGCATATCTCTCATGTAAGTATAAACCCCTTCATTTCTACAATTAAGAGCTTCATTTGCTTGCAGATTTGAACCAACAATCAGGGTTATTATTTTCCATCATTTTAAGTACTTTCAAGCTTTGTGTGCATTGAGTAATGAATGTATGTATCTTTTTAGGAATGTGGGCACATACATGTTACAGTGTGCATATGGACTTTAAAAGAAAATACTTAGCGTCAGTTCCCATATATTCTACCTTTTTTGCATAATAGAACTCCAGGTTCTTGCTTCTGTGATTATTGTAGTGCTTCTGTAGTGTATAAATTTTCTTATTTGCTACTTTCATTTATTTTGCTCAAGTAGTAGAATTAATTTTTAACAGATTAATATGTAGTTGCATCATAATTTATATTTTTACTTTGAAAGAAAATGTTTTGAAAATCATTTTGCTTATCTTGCCTTTTCAGTGTCACCTATTTATATAAAAGTTCTTCTGTATTTATTGTCTGTAACAATAGGTAGGTCAAAGTCTTCCTCCCCTAGATTCTATTTGTGATTGTCATTAAACATATTATGTAATGTTTAAGTAAATATTCCCTTGTTATAAGAGAATATAATACATGTTGTCATTTGTATTCCATCTTCCAGTCTTTAACAAATTGTATTAGTGGACTGTTTATACAATATTAAAAATAAATATCTAATTTTGAATAATTTATATTATATTCTACTTTTTAACTGTATTTCACATTGTTCAAATTATATTCAAATAGTTTCATATAGTTGGTTTTTATTAGTCCTTCCTTTCTGCTATATTATGTGTCCTTACTGAGGAAAATGATGAAACAATTGGCAAAAGAATCCAACACTCCATTGTTATTAAAATATTAATTGCTTTTCTTGCTTCCTTTTGATATATATATATATATATAGTCTTTGCTGGCTTTCTTTTGGAATTTATAATTTTAACTTATTTCAGCAGCAGATGAATATTTTATTTGCCTAGTATTATGAATTAGGAAGACCTGGATAAGTTTCTCAGTAGTAAAGAACAGTTGCTGAGTTATTAGAAGGCCAATATTTGTTTCCTAGCACCCACACCAGGTGGGCCACAACTGCTTTTATCCTTAGTTCCCAGGAGAAAGACAATCTTTTCTGGCCTCTGCAGGCATCCTGATGCATATGCATATACACAAACATAGACACTACACAAATATCTCAATAAATAATTAAATTAATCTTTTAAAAAATACATATCTAAATACTATGTGGAAACCTACTATTTTAGAAACTTCCTGAAATATATGCATATACATACAAGAGGAGATTACATAGATTAATCCTATGACAGGACATAATGCTTCACCAAGACATCATAGGTTATCAAATAGAAGGTTTAGTGCACGATATCCATTTCCTCTTTTGGAGTGGTTGGTCAGGATAGTCCCATAAATTGTAAAATATTACAGTTTATTGGCACTGCTCTTGGTTACTCTCCAGAACTTTATGGTGAGATTCTATTGATAAAGATACCACATACCTGAGTAAGAGGACATGGAAAAATCAAGTTGGTACTAATGTGAAAGCTTCATTCTTACTACTTAACTTTCATAATGCTAGAGAGTTCTACACATGCTACTGTAAGAGAATAGTCATTAACAGTCTTACCCATCTGTGATTGCTGTAAACTGACATAATGACCTAGCAGGATATACGCAAGGGTACTATAATAACATACATGTTATAGAAGTGGACACTCAAGTTTGTCATTGGCTTTAAATGCCATTCCACAAAATGGAATAACATGCTTGTTACAATTAACTGGATCCCCCCTCCCAAAATGACAGGTTATGTCACATTCCATAATGAAGAACCTATTACTATTTAGCTAATTGTATGTGTGTGTGTGTGTGTGTGTGTGTGTGTAAATTAATGCACCACTTATCAGAGAACCTTCTTTTTGTGGTGGATGTGCAGAGAATAAGACATGGTGGAGTACTTAGCTCTAAATGGGATGTCTATATCAAATAATCTAATTTCAAGCTTCAGGGATAATCGTGTAAGAGAGGTGGAATTATTGTAAGAGCTAGCGGGAATATATCTCAGTAATAAAACAGTATTTGCCAACGATGACAGTACAGTTATCCATATGAAGCCACAGCAAGTGAAACCACAAGCCTAAACAAGGCAAAATCCCAGCACGGGTGGGGATAGGGATGGGGCATGAAATCTCACACATAGCCGAGGAGCAGTTATTGGCAATAGATGTCTTCTGCGAGAGGGAGAGCAAGTTTTCTTTAGGAATGTGGATCCTGAGAGGCTACTCATGCTACAGTCAATGATCCCTCACCCATGCATGTAGCAATCAATGGACTCAGTTGGTATTATAATAAAAAAGGAGAGAGAGAGAGAGAGAGAGAGAGAGAGAGAGAGAGAACATTTGAAAATGGGAAACAAAGTAGTGCTGTGGTGTAGGGTAGGAATGAATAGAGCACAGATTTGATCCAAACACATTGTATTTATGCCTGAATAAAAAAATATCTTAAAAGATTAAGTAATGTGAGTTCCAGTGCAAAGAATATAAACACCATCAAAACCATATTCAGAAAAACAACAGTAAAATTCTTAAGGAAAGATTGAAGATGTAAGTCCCATGGGCAAATATTAGTATATACCCAATAAAGTGGTATATTGAAGACGAAAACATGATATATACCTATAGATCCTTTCTACTTCTAATCTTGGTTAGGCATGGTTATTTTTACAGATGTTTTGGCAGAAATTCAAAAGTGAGAGCAAGTTATTGTGGATGCTCAGCCCTGAATGAGGCATCATATCTACCCTACCCCCAAGCTCTTGGAACAGTATTGAAGAGGAGAAGAAAGAATGTGAGATCATGAGGATAGTGAGTTCTGTGAAATGTTCTTCTGGACACATCATGGCCATTGAAGTCCAAAACCCACAACTGCATCAGATCAAACTAGTCAAAATCCCAACATGGATAGGAGATGTGCTCATGAGGCCCCACAAGTAGCTGAGGGGCTACTGGCATTTGGTGGCTAATTGGTTTGGAAGAATCCTATTTCTTTGGAAATACAGTCACCAGCATGTTGCCCATTTTACAGTGGATGGCCCCATAGACGTGCACATCAGAATCCACAAAGGCAGCACCAACTGGACTTGGTGGGTTAAAGGCATCCTCAGCTGCACAGTATGAGGCTAGCTAGGGCTACCAGACCCACTGTGAGATTAAATAAATAAGAAAGCAAGCAAGAAAGAAAGAAAGAAAAAAAAGGAGAGGAGGAGAAAGAAAGAAAGAAAGAAAGGAAGGAAGGAAGGAGAGGAGGAGAGAGGGAGCAAGAATGAAGAGAGGGGGAGGGAGAGAGGGAGAAAGGGAGGCAGGGAGGGAGGAAGGGAGAAAGGAAGGAAGGGGGAAGGGGAAAAGAAGACCAGGGAAAAGGGGGGAATGGAAAAAGGAGGATGGAGAAAGGGAGGAGGAGAAAACAAGGTAGGGAAAAGGAATGGAAAGAAAAGGAAAGAGAAATTCGAGTTGGTAGGGGATGTGTTGGTAGGAGAACCTGGGACATAGGAAATAGAAGTCTGTGTAGATGGTCAATATAATCAGTAAATACTGCATACACACATAAAGTAAAATAAATGTCATAAAAATGAATTAGAGATTTAATAACTCATTTCTTTTCTGGAACTTCTTTGTTATTGTGTTCATTAATGACTAGAGGCACATCACCAATATGTTAACATATTTTATTAATGATACTTTGTTGGTATTATCTTAAAAGTTAGAAGTATAGAGAAAACAGCTCACAGTAATATGGTTTTGGCTTATGCATTACTAATTTTCTGTCTTTTCCAACAGTTTAAGGTGTTCTTTGCAGTTCAAATAACATTTTATCACAAGCTAACAATATATTTGATATACAAAAATAAATAAATATTTATACTATGGGATTACTCTTTCACTTGGTAATCTTTTAAAAAGTTATTACTTTCCTTTTAATTCTTATTTCTATTCTTCTAATTTCTTCATTTTTTGTGTGTATTTCTGTCACTTAGTGATTTTTTTTTTATTTTTTACATTTTCTATGTCACTTTTGATTCCCTCCCCAATTTTATATGCAATTTTATAGTTGTACTCACTATTATAAACACTAAGTTTTATTTAGCTGTTCATCAAAAGCATTCTTCATCTTTGCCTGCTAGTGTTTGTACTAATTATAGCTCCCATCATGTTTTAGGGAGATTTGTGTCCATTTAAATCTCTACCAAATTTCTAACATATCAACAAAACTTTGATAGTTCTTCTTATAGAAAATAAAACACATAATAAGTTCTTTATGCATCTACCTGCTGTCACTATGGTAGTCACTTGAACAATTCCCAATGTCTAATTCATCACTATTTGTTGATTATTCTTTGGGTTCTATAATTCTTAGCACAGAATTACTAATTATATAGCCTTTGGTTCTCTATAAAGAGAAAGGAATTCTTTCTCTATATATTTATGTTGATTTTAGCAAATTTCTTCCAGCAAGTTGCTGTTCTTTGGTATCCTCAGGCTGAGTCATCATGCATTGGACAGATGATTAATTAGGGAGGGGAATGACTAAACAGCACCTTTATCCTTAGTCACTGAGACATGTGTCCCTCATAGGTCAGCACACTGAGTCAACACCATCCTTTCCCAGAATTACTTATTTTGCCACCATCAAATATGAAGGGAACATTTAAAAATGCATTATAAATGAGTGTGATTAATGGTAACTTTATATAGACTTTATCATGATGTTTGAGATATTTATTTACAAATAGTGAATAACACTTTCCAGTGTTTATAAATTTTCAAGTATTCAAGGAAGTAACTATATTGTTTATATCACCATGTTCTCCTGGAATAGCAGAGAGACTTCATTAAAAACACAAAAGTTTTTAAGGAAATGAAGCCCCAGACTTATATGCTGTATTTGCTATATCTATTTGGTTTGGACATATTTTTAAGTATGAAAAGATTTTAATAATTAAAAACCAAGTGTGTGTGTGTGTGTGTGTGTGTGTGTGTGTGTGTGTGTGTGAAGTTATCTCCAAAGGCCAGAAGAGGGCATTGTATCCCCTGAAGCCAGAGTGAAAAGAGATTGTTAGCTCCTTGACAGAGAAACTGGGAACCAAATTCATGTCCTCTGAAGAGCATCAAGTGTCCTTAGCTGCTGAGCCATCTTTCCAGCCTGAACAAAGCATTCTAAATCATCTTTAACAATCTGTTAAACCCTCATTGTAGAAGAAGTGATATAGTTCTTCTGTTGTTGTTGCTTGTTTTTTTGGTTTGTTTGTTTGTTTTGTTTTTTAAATATCAACTAATCTTTCCAATAATTCATATTTTTCTAAAAAGTAAGCTATACCCCTGGAGATACTGAATGGACAAGTACTGTTTTCACTGGGTTGCAAATGAAAAGACCTAGGTGGAATTCCTCATATAGAGAGCTAGTCAGTCTTTAAGTTATTTCTGCTTTTGTGGAGCATCATGATTAGTTCATCAGCTCTCCTGCAGAATCATATTACATAAGTATCCAATGCAAATGTCTTCTTAACAATTCATGTTTCACATTGCATATAATTCTCATTATAGAAAGCTATAGCATAAAAGCTAATAGAGGCCACTTAAGTTTCCTCTCCTTTTGAAAGATGTAAGCTTCTGGATTCCTTCACTGAACTTCACTCTCTTCAAATTCTTTACTATCCTTGTGGATGATCTTCGCTTCTATTTCTACTTAACAGGGTTTGTCCTCATGCTGGTTGTATAGTAGACACAGTCACTTTCCAGGATAGTGAGATCTCACAGATTAAAGCAAATGCTCATGACCATTGCTGCTTTTCATAGATTTCTATTTCCCAGCTATTCCATTCCTGGGCATATACCCAGAAGATACTCCAGCATGTAATAAAGACACATGTTCCACTATGTTCATAGCAGCCATATTTATAATAGCCAGAAGCTGGAAACAACCCAGATGTCCCTCCACAGAGGAATGGATACAGAAAATGTGGTACATTTACACAATGGAATACTACTCATCTATTAAAAACAATGACTTTATGAAATTCGTAGACAAATGGATGGATCTTGAAAATATCATCTTGAGTGAGGTAACACAGTCACAAAAGAATGAACATGGTATGTACTCACTGTTAAGTGGTTATTAGCCCTGAAGTTTGAAATACCCAAGAGTCACTTCGCAGCAACAGTAGTACTGAGTGTGAGGTCCCAGATGGAGGGCTTGGAGAAAGGACTGAAGGAGCTGAGGGAGTGTGCAGCTTCAGAGAGGTAGCAACAGTGGCAACTGGCCTGACCCCCTAATACTTCTGGAGACTGATCCACCAACTAAAGAATACACATGGAGAGACCCATGGTTCTGGCCACAAATGCAGCAGAGGAAGATCTTGTTATCCATCAGAGGGAGGAGAGGTGCTTGGGCCTAAGAATGTTAGATCCCCCAGTATAGGAAAATGACAAGGAGGAAAGACGAGAGTAGGTGGGTGGGTGGGAGGGTAGGTTGGAGAATATCCCCATATTGGCAGGGGGAAGGCGGAGGGAATGGGGAGGTTCCAAAGGGGAAATCTGAAAAGGGGGAAACATTTGAAATGTAAATAAAATATGAAAAAAAAAAATAAAATAAAAGCTGGACTTGGATGATTCTTCTAATTCAACTATCTTTTCACTGACTTTGTTAGAATCTACCCAAAGAGTGCCAACCAATAATATCCAAAGAGATACACAGTACTACTAGTTTTTGCTAAAACATTATAGTGACCTTACATGTCTGATTACTATTAATGGACCTATAAGATATTTTCCAACTTAGCCCAAAATGTATTTTCTCATTAAGCAGACATTTGTCATAGTACAAAGCATCTGTCTGTACAGAACAGAATTTCTGGACAGTCGATGCTGAAGTAATTGCATTTACTTGATGCATTTTACAGTTTGTTAATGAATAATAACAATGACACTACAATAAACAGCACTCTTAAAAACCAAATAATTGTTGAAACATTCCCATGTGCATTTATGTAATTTTTTGGTCCATGAGATTCTTAATTATAATTTATCATATTCTAACACTATCGAAACATTGGCATGTAATAGATTTAGCAATATCAAAATCTGACTGCAGATTTATAATTATATTAAAAGTTTTGTGTTTAATTTAGTGTAGTAAAAATGAAGTTGATAATTTTTTCTCAGTTCAACTTAATCTTGCAGTTTAAAACATAACAACAAAGAATAAATATTAGTGTAATTAGTCTACCTTTGCCCTATAATGACATCCATTGATTTTCTAGAATTTCTTGTGACTTTGACTCTATTTTCTCTAGTTCCATCCTTCCAATAAATTCAGTTTTCAAAAACATTTGGAATACACCTTGTCTTGCTCAAAGTCTTCAGTTTCATTGCTTTCTTGTCCTGATAGAAATTCTTCTACTCTTTTGTAGTCAATTACTGATGGAAAATTATCTTAATTTCTTTCTCATCTGTGTCATACTGATATTTTCCAACGTTGGGTCAGTTCCTGGCCTCTGTGCTCCTGCCCCTGGGAATGCTCTATCCACTTCCTCCCACAAAATATTAAACATTATTTCCATCCTTAACTATTGGCTCATTAGAATAGCTTTCTAATTTTCTCTGTTCACAAGTTGTTATGTGCTGCTTATACGTAAGCTGCCTATGGGTACTGGAAATTAATCCCAGTTCCTCTGCTAGATCAACAAGTACTCGTTAGCAATGAGCCACTTTTCCAGTCTATTTAACATTTATAGATGGCCTCTTCCTCTTCCCTTTTAAAAAGGCTTTATGGCCAATAATTATGATTTATAATAGTTTTCTTGTTATATTAAACTGAATAGAATAGCTCTATTTTCTCATTAAGGAGAATAAAGATGTAGCTGAGAAGGATTATAAGTGAAATTAGTTAAATCATCCAGTTTTCAACACTAGGTCTTATGTAATAGTTTTCTAACTATCTGTAGAAAGCATGAAATCCTATATTAGTATGCTTTGTGTTTTCTTCTGTACTTTATATACAAATAATCATTATAAAATGATAATTAAACATGTTAAGTATGGACTTCAATAAATTGGCCTGTATTGCTTCCATGTTAGCACAATATGAGCTGCTAAAACTGACTTCTAAGTTTTAGCAATACTATTTCTTGCTTATATAAAATTCGACTGCAGCAATACTCATAATCTGGAGAAGTAAAAGGAAGTGGGCTTATCCCTATGCAGTTAGTGAGTGATCCATGAATACAATGTCATTTTGGACACAGGGTGGCTTTTAGAAGGGGAAAGAGATTGGGTTACCTCACTCAGGATGATATTATCTAGTTCTATCCATTTGCCTAAAAATTTCATGAAGTCATTGTTTTTAATAGCTGAGTAGTATTCCATTGTGTAAATGTACCACATTTTCTGTATCTATTCCTCTGCTGAGGAACATCTGAGTTCTTTCCATCTTCTGGCTATTATAAATAAGGCTATTATGAACATAGTGGAGAATGTGCCCTTATTAGATGTTGGAGCATCTTCTGGCTATATGCACAGGAGTGGTATAGCTGGGTCCTCAGGTAGTATTATGTCCAAATTTCTGAGTAGCTGCCAGACTGATTTCCACAGTGGTTGTACCAGCTTGCAATCCCACCAGTAATGAAGGAGTGTTCCTCTTTCTTCACATCCTCTACAACATCTGCTGTCACCTGAGTTTTTTATCTTAGCCATTCTGACTGGTGTGAGGTAGAAATTCAGGGTCATTTTGATTTGCATTTCCCAGAACAAACATGGTATGCACTCACTGATAAGTGAATATTAGCCCAAAAGCTCAGAATATCCAAGATAGAGTTCATAGACCATATGAAGCTCAAGAAGAAGGACGACCAAATCGTGGGTGCTTCTGTCCTTCTTAGAAAGGAGAATAAAATACTCAAGGGAGCAAATAAGGAGACAATGCATAGAACAGAGACTGAAGGAAAGGCCATCCAGAAACTGCCCCACCTGGGGATCTATCCCATATACAGTCACCAAACCTAGACACTATTCTGGATGCCAAGAAGTGCTTGCTGAAAGGAGCCTGATATAGCTCTCTCCTGTGAGGCTCTGCCAGAGCCTGACAAGTACAGAGATGAATGCTCATAGCCAACCATTGGATTGAGCATAGGTTCCCCAGTGGAGGAGTTAGAAAAAGGACTGAAGGAGCTGAAGGGGTTTGCAACTCCATAGGAAGAACAACATCAACCCACCAGAACCCCAGAGCTCCCAGGGACTAATTCACTAACCAAGGAGTACACATGGAGGGACCCATGCCTCCAGCCACATATGTAGCAGAGGATAGTCTTGTCACGCATCAAGGATGCCCCAGTATAGGGAAATGTGAGGGTGGGGAGGCAGGATTAGGTGGGTGGGTGGGCGAACACCCTCATAGAAGCAGGGGGAAGAGGGATGGGATTGGGAGTTTCCGAAGGGGTCAACCGGGAAAGGGGATGACCTTTGCAATGTAAATAAAGAAAATATCCAAAAACGGGGTTTGGGGGTGGGGTTGGGTGGGGAGAACAGAATAGGCCAACCTGGAGGTGATTCTTGTAAGTTGAGCTTCATAGTGTTGCAGAAAAATTCCTTGCCTCAGGTCAGTCTTATGACTGAATCTACTCATAACATGGTTTGGAAAATGCAATTCTTTGCTTTGCATTTATCTACAGGAAAAATACATAGGTATAATTAAGCTATAAGGACGGCAGATTTTTGATAACTCCCTTCTCTGCTATAGCATTCATCTAGTGAGTGTATAAAAATATGTTACTCAAATACCTGCAAGTAACATACTATTCTGAAATTCAGATGCTTTTAAGCAATACTGGAAATGCACATATATTTACTTTGTATTCAGCTCAGACTTTCCTCTCCTTTGTCACAAAATACATTGAGAACACTGTTCTATGTTTTGTTTTTGTGATTTCACCAACTCTTACTGTGTTTTTGCTATGGGACGTTTTATTTAAAATAAGATAGAAAAGTTCTCTGGTTTTTTTTTTCTTTTTTCTTTTTTCTTGTTTTATTTATTTATTTATTTATTTATTACTAAAATAGATTTGTTTTTAAAGGTGTTTGGTTAGTGAAGGGCACATAATGCATAAACTCCCTCTAGAATTTAGACTACCTTTGTTAGGGGTCAACTCCAAAGCTCTGTAAACAGTGAATTCTTTTCTGTACTCAGTAAGGTCTCATTCCTCAGGCCCTTGGGAAATTATTTTCCTGCTCTGCCTTGACTTCTTAAGGTATGGCAAAGTTAAATTTGGGAAACAAAAGTTGAAAGTAAGAGTGCACTAAATCATAAGATGTAATTTGTTGTCCCAGGGGTGATTTAATGAACTTGGCAAAGAATGAGATAACTTTTTTTTGGGGGGGGGGAGGATGATAGGCTTTGAATAATCAAAAGTCTAGTAATTCAATGGCCTCAAAGGATGATGGGAGAATGTCCTATATGACATGCAACTGTGTCCACAACAAGTAAGCTGATGAACAAGCATGGTGTTCACATGACTATAAACATGTACACAGTGCTTAAATCTTCAAAAGTAAGGTTTGCAAATTCTAGATACAGAGTTTGTAAGAGGGGATAGAAATCCGAGTCCCATTAAATGATCCTGAGCCTGGCTGTGTGGAGCAAGTCCATAGTCGGAAAACCAGCCATCCATGAATGTTTTGAGATACTGCTACACATAATTTTATAAAGTTAAATCACTACCCATAATAGGCTCGAATTCTAATAGTCCCATTATATTCAGGGAGGGATCATAATATTTTTTACTTCTTTTACTTTCCACATTTAAAATGTGCCAAGCCAGTTTACATGCATGCTACAATAGTATCAGGCACATTGCTCAAAAGCTGGCTCTCTACAAAAACACAGACTGCCAAATCACTTACCCCCTTTTCATTCCTGTATTCTAATCTGCATAGTAACAAGAGCAGTAGCATGCTTTAGAGCAGCAGTTTTCAAACCCATGGGTCAAAACCCCTTTGGGGATTGTTGATTCTTTGGATTCTTTCACAAGGGTCTCCTAAGACCATTGGAAAACATGAAAATTTACATTACAATTCATAACAATAGCAAAATTACAGTTATGAGATAGCAACAAAAATAATTTTATGGCTGGGCTCACTACAACATGAGGAACTGTATTAAAAGGTTTTAGCATTAGGAAGGTTGAGAACCACTGCCTCTATGGGCTGATGTTTGAGTGAAATGAATCAGAAAGCTAGCTGTTTCATAATACATGCTCTATGAATGATTAAGAATGCCAGTGACTTTGTTCCATCCTATTCCCAGTGAGGAATTTAACATACCCCTATTTGACTGGAAGTTTTGCATTTGTCTTTCATTTACAGGCACTACACTTTCGGACTGATGTAAACAATTTGATAGCCTCACAGTTTCATTTTTCCCATTCTCATTACAGTCAAGTCCTCTTCCCATGAAGTATCAGAAATAAATGACTGTAAGTTAAAGCTGTCTTATTTTGGAAGAGAAACTTTTCAAAATCAGGTAATGAATTGATTGTGCCGTGTACACTGACTAAGTGCTCATCTGATTTCTTCAGATAGAAAGCTGTACAAATACTCAGGGTAAAACATAGGAAGATGAAGAAAGAAAATTCCCTACCATTTGGACCATTATTGCATGAGTTTTCTTTTCTGTTTCCTGGAACATCTCCAAAAGAGCAATGGTCCTGTGCATGCCTTTAGTTCAAATTTCTATAAACAGTAGCAGCAACAACAAAAAACTTATAAACAAACAAAAACAAGGCAAAACAAAACAAAAAATCCCGTTTGTGACATTTCTTAGAGTCATAACTCTGAGAACTACTAGGAACTAGATAAATCAAATTTGTAGAATGCCTACTCTGCCTTGTGGGTCAATCTTACTATAATTCATCCTCTAAGCTTCAGCACGAATGTGTTGTAACTCATGGTTGCAACACAACTGCTATCACATTGTGACCTCACACTGCAACTCTGTTCTTAAGGATTTGAGGACGGAACTTGAAATCAGAAATCTAGGAACTTGAAATTAGAAACTGAGCATTCAATTGTGATGGACTAATATCAAAAACTGAATATACATTAGGAAAGAGTTGCGGACATTGGTGGTATACCATGTAGTCTACAGTTCTAGACTTTTAGGCTTAGCCCCTTTGCCCTCCTACCTCAAGGCAACAGTTGTAGGCATCCTGCACCATGGCAGAACAACTTGCCAAATAGTCATGGTTCCGTTCTTCTGTCAGAATTAGAACCAAAAGACAGATTAGGTAGATAGGATCATAGATTCTTAAGAATGTCTCGACATTCACCTTAGAGAAATATTATGAATCTGCCTAAAAAGATACAAATGATTATCCAAGCAAAGAACTCAGTTTCCAGTCTTGAATGCGAGCTCCTATTGAATGACTGTCCTTCAAGCCAAACAACTGTCACCCTGGGGAGTTCAGCTGCACCCTTCTCTTGAGAAAGGTTTTCTCAGCTGTGCTTCTTTATGGCTTGCACCCCAGCAGAGAGGGGTGGCTGCCTGTTGGGGGAGGAGAAGCCAGAACCCTGTAATTAACCCCTCATATATGCTCTGTGAAGAAGCCTAATAAATTCATTGGATATCCAGAATGACCTTTGGCAAAATTGTGACTAGAATCTTGTTGGGTCCTTATGACAACACAGCAATAAATCTTCTCTCAGGAGTACTGTTATATTTATCTTAATATTCATGTTTCTCTTCATTTTAAACTGTCTATAATTAGCTCTTGTATGCAAACAAGAACCCTAATATATACAACACAAGGTTTCTTATTTTCTTTTATCTCTTTAAAGAACAGTGAGTAACAGAAAAGAAAGATAAAATAATAGGAGTCAGGAGTAGGTAAATATTATTGGTATCTAGAAAGGAATAGAACATGTTCACTTAGGAGTAGAAATACTTATCCTTTCCAAGAAGATGAAGAGAAAGTAACAACTAACCTAAGAAAAAGTGCATGGGACTCTACTTTCCTATTACAATATCACCAAGGAAATGTTTAAACATGCTTTCAACATGTTTCTTAAGGTCATTGTAAGGAGAATAATTTTAGCCAGGACAAAGAGAAGAACTAAGAAGTTTTCAGACACATGATGAAGAACACAGAAGAGCTTTGCTCTCACACAGTTTTGTCTGTTTGACTCAGTCTGCCAACCTAATTGTATATGTAAACCACAGTAGCATCCATATGTAATTAGCAGTTTCCAGGTGAATGTTATGCTCAGCAAAATGTGTCTTAGGCTATGAAGACACTCATTATTAGGAATAGCTCCACATTAAAAGCCAGGAAATTTTTTTACTGCAAATCTAGCTGATGGGGGTTCATTTTCTGTGTTTTCTTCCCAGTTTCTGATCAGTTAAAAAAAAAAAAAAAGTGAATAATACTGTCAACTTCCTTTTGGTGCTATAAGAGAATCCACAATAGAGTTTTTCAAAGTAATCTAAATTTCTCTATCATAGTGTCTACATTAATAAGCAAAAATATGAATCTTAAAGAGTTGTATCAGTTTCTCTTAATGAAGTTTAGCATTTTAAAATGTCACTTATTTGACAAGAGAAAAATGCTTTGTATCTGATGACAAAGATAATTACATCCAATTGTATTAAAACACATGGATAATTAGATTTCTAATTGCTGCAGTATCTATTTCTTTTCTTGTATCTGAAGTCTCTTGCACACACACACACACACACACACACACACACACACAGCATCCGAGTATCCTTCATTTTGTGTTTCAACTCTGGCAAAAGAAGCTTGCTACTGTTGGAATTACTTGAAATGACAGAGGTACATTTAGTCTACACCCACATGGGTTCAAGATTTTATACAGAATTTACTTTGTTATTCAAGTGTAAGGCACACATAATCTTAGGCATCTGACTGAATAGATTTTTATAAATTGCATAGTTAGATCACGGTGCGATTATTCCCCTCTAAACGCATGCAAACTCTTTAAATGGTAATGTAGCAGTGTTGGCAGATGAGGCTCTTTGGAGATGCCAGGTCAGGAGGGTTCAACACTGAAGATGGATTATAGTTATTATTGTCAGGGTGGACAGCTGTCAAGTGTAGATGTTATAAACAAGTAGAATATCTGTGACTTTCACTTATTCTTGTTCTTTCTCTTTCATGTGGTATCTCTCTATGGGATACCCTCTGTCTCTCTCTGTCTCTGTCTCTGTCTCTCTCTCTTTCTCTCTCTTTTGTTTTCTTGGAAAATGTTATTAGTAGATATCTCTATACCTTGACATTGATCTTTGGAGAATAGTCAGAAATAGTTATTTATAAAAGACAATCTACAATTATTTCTCCTAGTCCTAGAAAACAGAATACAACATTATGTAACCTCAATGTAGACAGACTATTGTATCTGAACCTCTGCTTGTTCATTTTCAGACACCGTTCAATCTACTCCTCAAAGTCAACTAGTATTCTTAAAGAACTTTATAAATTATTTTTAATTGGTTCGTTTTAGGCAAAACCAACCACATAGTGCCTTCTTTCTTTTGTCTGGCTTTTGTCCAACCTTCGCCATGTGTACTTTTGTTTGTAGTTTGATCATTTTCATTACAGCACAATGCCCTATCATGTGAATATCTTACATTTTATTCATCTACATCCTCCCAAAAAGCTTTTGTCTCTACAAATGCATGACGCTCACCATTTCCCTGAACTCAGAATATCACATTTCAGCATAAATTAGAACTCAAATTTTCTGAGTTGCTAAAATATTGAGCAATAATCACCATGCAGAATTTTTGGTACAAATGGATATCTCAATGACCTGACTATTCTAGACACCACCTCCCTGGGACTCTTTCATCCAACAATTTTTAAAACAAAGCAAGAAATAAGAATCGTTAAGCAACAAATCTATTTTAACCTGAAAATTCTTGGTATGCCTTTCTTTTCTTTCTATTAAGGGATTTATAATGTTTTTTTAATTTCAGAACATACTTTTGCCTCACTTTCTGACATTAAGCATTTTCTCTGTCTTGACTCCATGCACTTTCCAGTGTTTCTTAAGCAGTGAGGTCTCTCTGCTATAGCCTCAGTCTAATGAGCTGTCCTTCCTGTTGGTGCTCGCTAATACAGCTGATGACCCAGTACTTGAAGTTGTTCTAACTCTGCTCTGCAAGATGATAGGCTAAAGTATGACTGCGCTGCCAGATTGTATTTTATCAGTTCTACCAGAAAATGACAATGTTGTGCTCATAACCATAGACAGGGAACATTCACAGAGAAGTTACAGTGTCTAAAAAGAAATTGTACTAAGAAAGACAAACCTGCGCTACAAAATTATTTTTATGAGCATGTTCATTTCCTCAAAAAAATCTACTAAAGCACTGTGCAACAAAGTCATCATCCTCAGTTAACCACAGCTTTGCCCACAAAGAATATCTCTTGCTTTCTGTGTCAATTCAAAGACCCTGACATGTTGTTCTCAATTGTTATTCATATTTTCTGGATGAAATTAGCCTTCTGAGGAATTTATCTTTAGAAATCACCTGGTGGTCCGGTATTGCAACAACATGAGTTTTGGCATCCAAGTCCAGTCTCTAGTTTCTGAGCCAAGAAAAGCTATGAGTTTATTTTGGAGTTTAGTATTGGCAGAGTCATTGGTGTTCACTGGAGATCATGTGGTCTATTTACTGCTTGTCATTGCATTCAGCTAAGCAGGTACAGACAAGAACCATGTTTATCACATTGAATCACTTTAATACACTTCAAACATGACAATGCCCTCTTTTTCTCGGTATCCTGTACAATAAAAATAGACATCATCAGTGCTCCATCTTCTGTGTTGTTTTAGGTGTCCACCATCATCACTAATGCCCCATATTTTCTCCTGTTTTTTGAGAAAGAGTATCAGTTAATTTTAAACTTCCATCTCTAGCGTTCCTTGTTGTTTCTGCTTGATAAATTTTAAGCTGCATTGTGATTAGTCTTACAAATGTTGTCTTTGACGTTCATAAAATAGCAAAGTTGTGTAGTCTATCCTGTGACTTTTGCACACAAATGTATAGCTTAAAATCTTTTTTTTTGTAACAGTCTAATTTAATGGTTATTAGAGGGAATCTCATACAGCCAAATGAGCTTTTACTCACATAGAGTCTCCCATCTGTAGTCAAGATGAAAATATCTCTACAGATCATTCTCTAAGAACCACTTTGTTTTGAGAATACATTAGAGCGATGCATCATTTCTGCTGTCAGCATTGGATACTGCGTACAGCTAGTAGACAAATAGTCTAATTCAAGTTACTCTATACTTTCTAAGCATTGGGAACAGAACATTTGAATTGTCATCCTGTAAGTGGAAAGTGAGCTGAGAATCAGGGGTAAAATCTAGATGAAATAGTAGGAGACTTCTCAAGCAGTTGATATGCTCAAATAGATCAACAAGCAGAGGAAGCAACAAGATCAGGAGAGAACATGT
Source organism: Rhynchomys soricoides (assembly GCA_019843965.1). NCBI lineage: Eukaryota > Metazoa > Chordata > Mammalia > Rodentia > Muridae > Rhynchomys > Rhynchomys soricoides. Next base: position 3,264,566 of record JADRCH010000288.1, on the reverse strand, counting down.
GTTCTTGGGGATCTAAGTGAATTGGTCAACACTCATAATCTCTATTCCAGATCCAATCCTTGTTCAGTCTCAAAGAAGTCCAGAACAAATAGCTAACTGTGGTGCTTATTTAGCATCAAAGTCAAAGTGGACACTGGCCATCAGGATCTCCCAGCATCTCTCAGCGTCTCAAATACCTGTTACAGAGTCAAGCTGGCTGACATACCCAATTCCCTACCACAAACCACTCCAGCTTTTGAGCTTCAGTCCTCTTATCCCTGCTTCTTTGAATTCTATACAACCCAGTCATTTTGGCCATGCCTTCTCTTGGTTCTCACATGCTCTCTTGCCCTCTTGGCTCCTCTCTCTTCCTATCTTGCTCTTTCTTATGGCCTCACTCAGCGTGGACTCTCCCTGATGCTAGCTGTATTCTCCCTTACATCTACAATAAAACTGTATCCTCAACCATACCTACAAGCAGTATTGTTTTCATTTCGCATTCAATCCCCACATACTCATTACACAGCTCCTAGGACTTGCAGTCTCTAAGAACACATTCTGATGAGCATGTAAAGCTTTAATTTGGTCTCATTCTTAGAATACCTAGACTGGAATATTATTCAATGTAGTATTTACTAAGAATCTTTGTGGTTATAGGCTATTTATATTATAGATAAAGTGATTGCTAGAACCACATCAAGCAAAGAGACAGTATTTATTGTCCACATATAAGAACTGTGATGGAAAAATAAATTATTGGTGAAATATAGGTACAATGACAACAGAACAAACAACAGAAGTCTGGATTAACCCCATTCCTGAGACATAGGAAATTTTCAGAAGTTGTCAGTGTCCAGATTACTTTGCTGGTGATTAAAGAAAAGTTCCCAATCTTAAGGATGTACTTGACACAGTATAGATAAGTATACCCACAATAACTTCAGTGTGTTTATTCTGGATGCATTTACCCCAACTATGTTTGGTTATATTTTCTGTGCAACTCTAATCCCAAGACTTTTTAAAATTAATGATAATAAAGACCTCATATTGGTCCTAAATACAGTTTAATAAAACATCATTTGTTAGCTCCAAACTATATCTCAGTCCTTGGATATCTATACGTTCCTTAGACAACTTTGTTATTATTGTAGTTTTGTTTTTAGTGGAAACAGCATTGAATCCATTAGCCCAGGCTGGTCTATAACTCACAATATGGTCTAGGTTGGCCTTCAATATATATTGGGCATCCTCTTTCAGACTATTGAATGCTGATATTATAGCCATACACCACCTTATCTGCCTTCTCCTGTACATCTTAGTAACTCCAGAAAGTTAAAGCAATCTATGAAGACTCGTGTCTGTTTCTGTATGAGGGCATGCTTCTGTGCTGAGAGACATGAATAGCAATGTTAGCGACTTTATCAACCATTTAAGAAATAAGATGTTTGATAAGATTGGATGATTCGCTGGCAGACTTGAGATTGTCATTTCCTCGGTCCCCCAGATATCGTGTCTCATTTATTGTCATTTTCTAAGCCTTTCACACTGCTTCTTATGTTGCTGTTGCTTTACATTATTGTTATTACAGGATAATTGTCATGCTGTTAAATTATGAATCCCTTTTAATGTATCAGAAACAGTGTTTCATATACTTTGTCTCAATGATTACAAAAAAAATTTGCAAGGTAATGGCAGTGTAAGATGTTAAAAATAACTATTAGTTGAGGGCTCAACCCTCACTCAATAAGACATTTGTACTATCTTCTTTAAGGCTTAAGGAATATTTCAGAAAAAGAGGCCGAAAGAATGCTGACTGGTAGGAAGAAGGGCTGAGAAATGTTAGTTTCTAGGCATAACAAAGTCATTGAAGCTATGAACTCATAGTAACTGCAGTTATTGAAACTGGGCTTATAGGGGACTGGCCCTGTCATCAATCAGTCATAGATGATGCAGGTTGGGCACTACCCCTCCCTTCCGAACTATTTACTACTAGTGGATTACAGGAGAGGAGAGCCCTTTTCTTCAGTTGTATATCCCCTGGGAAGCTCACTGGCTCCAAAGGTTAAATCTAATCCCTCATTACAGGTAGTACTTGTTAAACTCAGTGGGCCACAAAGAAAAAAATCACCACCACCACCACTGACATAAATGTCACGAATGTAGGAAAGAGATTTGTTGGGCAGTGGGAGCTGGTAGCCAGAAGGAGGAGGAGTGGGATTATAGTAGGAGGTGTAATTGGAATGTATTATATGCACACATGAAACTGTCATTGAAACAAATTAATAATTAAAATTTTATGAGATAAGGCGGTATTAGATTTTTTTTTCTATTTTAGGTTGCATCTCATATGCTTTCGGTAAGTAAATGAAAATATTTAAAATTTGCACTTCTCATTAAAATTGCTTATTTTTTATAGCTTTCATTCACAGCTTTAAGTTTCAGAAAAATATGACATTGTGTCAATTTGTGCAGCTATAATATTGAACTTTCTGGCAAACATACACCTAACTTATTAGACATTCTTTCCAGTTATTTTGGGCTCCTTGAGAACAAAACTGTATTAATGATGGGGCTTTAATAACCCCTTCTCCCAAAGGTGGTAGAAGCTGTAATCCATCACTGGCTCTCATTTGCTGCCTTCAGTAACTTAATTTCCCACTCCAACTTAGAATAGTTTAATTTCTTTCTCCATTGATCCCTCGGTCTTAAAGAAAATGGATTTAGCATCACTGGGAGATAGCTTTGTGTATTTCAATAGCTGGTTATTAGCTATTTACATTTTTTCTCTCATTTTGAACTCAAAGTATGTTCATATATATCTTGCTCGTATTTAAAATAGAACTCACTATTTTTATTATACTTTTTCTCCTCTTCTCTCCTTGCTGAGCACAAACCACAAGAAATATGAACCAGCAGAAAAACGATGCAGGAGAAATGTGATATTTTGCCCTACACCCTTTTGAAAGAAGCCATTTCCCTTTTATATAAAGCAGCCTTTGTTCTTTCAATGCACAGGCTCTGTTCATCAACATTTGACTTTACTTGTCTTCAAGGTTGATCATTCTGAAGTTGTAAGTTTTGTTTTGGTACTAAGTAGTTTACAGTTTTGATTTCTCGATTACTGTATGTCAAATTTAATCATAATGCTGTCAGCCAGCCAAATGGCTCAACTCCATTTTTCTACTTCACTGGTTTTTCCTTCATTCCAGTTCAAGTCATCATTCCCTGTAGGGGATTTGACAGACTAATTCCTAAAGCATTTAGATGGAACTCCCATTCTGGTGTCTGTTTTAGGATATACCTCTGTGATTTTAAACTGGTATAATGAAGATTTTAATTACATAGATTTTTTTTGTGTATTTGTTTTAATTATGTAGAATTATTTGGAAATTTAGAAAATAATTGAGAAATTAGTTAATAAAGTTAAAATCCTCTCCTGACAAAATATTGGGGTGGAGAGAAGCTGATTAGGAAAGTCACTCAAAGCAATTTATTTTTTAAGTAAAAGGGATTTTCTTATTAAGGAAAGCATAACCACATATTAGTTACACACATCTACTTATCTATTCTCAAATAATACTGGCTGCTGAATTATGAAGAAAAGATTTCCAACATAGTCAGAATACATTAGATTTTTCTGTCTTGTAGTATTTTTAAAACTGAAGCGAGGGAAGTTCCCAGCTATTCACTTTTTAAATATGTATTTGGATGAGTATGGTATATTGTGAGTGGCAGCAGAATACACAGGAGAAGCTGGAAGGGGGGTGGTACCACCCTTTATCCTCCACATTCAGTGTACTCCGACACTCAGGATGTTTCGATGCTCATCCAGCTCCATGTTTATGCAGGGAGGAATATCGAGAGAAATATAATGACTGATTTTGGAGACTGAGTAGCAATAGAGATTAGAGTCTACTGGGCTTTCTGCTTATATCTGCTGCTGAAGAGATCATGCATGAGAACTTTATATGGTCCTGAGAAATATTCTAGAATATGCTGCTTTGTTCAGCTTCTCTGAACTCTTGGCCATTTTGTTTAGCCTGGCAGTTACTTTCATGAAGTTCTCAGTGCTTTCAAATAAATTTCATGATGGTTTAGGATGTTTCCAATTAGAACCTGACAAGCAGTTTCCTCAGCTTGCTCCCTATCTCTGTAAATAACTTCTGAACATCTTCTGTTCCTTCCTTTGATTGGCTTTCTTACCTTATTTTACTCCTGCTTCTCTATTTTAATTGCCTGTACCAGATGTTCTAATCAAACAGCCTGTTGTGTTTTGTTTTAAAAATCATTCTCATAGCTGCAGGAACTTGATTTTACCCAGGACTCAGAGATATCCAATAAAGGCTAAATGGCTTTGGATTAGGTAAGAATGATGCTGTAAATTAGGTGCATCCAAGGAAGCATGAGTTAAAGCAATATATATGACTTGTAGGTCTTTGCCATAAATAGAAAGGATTGACCTTCATTTCCTCTTCTCACACCTTCTCTCACTGGCTCAAATGTATGTATGGTAATGAGACCATATGGAAAAGTGTTTGAGCCCAGCATCCTAAGGACAGTCGAATGAGTTTAGTATAGGTCAGGGTCTTTGCAAAGTAGAAGAGAGTTATCCTAATTCTCTACTTCTGAGACAAAGGAGCATCCCTTTGAGTTAGAAGAACATGATGTAAATAAAGTATGAAAAAAATAAAAAAGAACATGATACAAATGTATACTATCTCAGCAAAATCATAATGACCACCACTCATCTCTGACAGGTTTTAAAGAGATATTGTGATGGTTGCTCTTTATTGTTAACGAGACTGGTTTTAGAAATCCCTGGGATACATATTTCTAGGCATGTCTGTGAGGGTGTTTACAGAGGGAATTAACTAAGAAGAGAAGACATATCCTGAACACAATCAGCATGGGCTCAGGAGTTTAAAGCTCATATTAAATGAAGTGCATGGAAGAGCCAGCATTGTTATCTGCTTCCTGATCCACTGAGATGTAACCAAGTATCTGCTGTGCTATCACTGTATGAATGTACTATGCTGTTCCTGCCATAGTAGACTGTACTGTGAAGCAATGCACATCTTTCATCCCTCAACTTGCTTCTCCACTTGAATTTTGTTACAGCAACCCCAAAAGCAACTAATATAGATATAGGTTTAATTTGTTCTGACAAATGGAGTATCTTTTGTTAGTGCTCTTTTATAATGTGATACATTTTCTCTATCCCAGCTAGTTCCCAATTAAATGAGACAGAGACTAGCAGATTTAATCAAGTTTTATGGCACAATGGCTGAGTAGTGTTAATCTATGTTAATCTTCTAAAATAATCTGGCTACCTCCCAGCCAAAATCCTGGAGATACTTGCATTTAAGTATTGACTTTCTGTCTCTGCTCTAGTCGTATTTCTATGATACCTCCTCGACCCTCACCTCATTGTTCCAAATTCTCAACCCACCCACTTCTCTCCCACTCACCAGTCTGAGATCTGAAATCCAGCACTATTCTCTTCTCTACTCAGCCATTTACTGATCAGCTTTTATGACAAATATACCAATAACTCAACCCTGGAAACATATTTCTGTAATAACGTGTACTAAGTTTGATTAATTATTAGTTTATATTTTTAATTTTACTAAACAGTTTACTAAACTACCCTGTATTCCTATCTCTCCCCCATTTTTCATCTTTTCTCCTAACAGTAGAGAGCAGAGAAAAAAAGATAGAGGCATGAAAAACAAAGAGAAAATGAAATCCGTGAATCTAACTGCCCTCCTACTGCTTCCTCCTTGATCGAGACCATAACAACTTATACCACCCCTTCAATGACAACAAACATACCCCATCACTGAATGGCCCAAAACTATCCATCCCACCTTTTGGAATAGGGATGTCAGTCTCTTAAAATTCTTCCTGTTGATTTGAGGCATCTTCTACCTTTTGGAGGCCCTCTAATGTTTGGAATATTTTTTAGTCTTGAGAGAGCTAGCTGTCCAGCCTTTGCATGCTGAGAAAGTGCACACTCAAATGAAGTTCTGACTGGGAGAGTCTGAAAGACTGGACCAGATAGGGTTAGCAGCTTTCTTAGAAGCCATTGTAGAAGCAGGTTTTGTTGAGACAGCTATTAAGGCTGTCTAAGGTTGGGTCACCAGGGTTACTTGTCATGTCTTCTTTAGTATTTGGTCCTTTTTCTCTGCAAACATATATCCATTCAAAGGTATTATACATTTCTGCATTAACATATGTATGGAATGTGCACTGTTCACAATTCAGTTAAAGATGGTTTTCTGCTCTCTATTTGAGCAGGTAAGTCATTTGTCTTTATTAATAAGTAAGTTTGGACTGTATAACCAAACAGTAATATACATTTCTATCTATGCCATTTGAAAGGATGGCATGATAAGTCTTGAGGGTTCTGTAGCCAGCAAGATTTATTGGCTATGCATAACTGAACTACTGGTTGGAGACATTTTCATATCTCAGCTATTCTCAGAGCTGGACCCATGTAGGGGGATCCATAATGTATGTTACTTCTTTTGTTGGTCCACATTATTTCTTTCTGTTTACAGCCAAGATCTTCATAGTCTCTCTCCTGGTCAAATCTTATTTTTTAACAATTTGGAACAAATGAACACCTTTTCTTTTCCTGTGGAAACAAATACAAAATCCTTTGCCCAAAGTAACAATGGAAGTAACAAATTCCTTCCATTTTAAGGATGGAAAACATGTTTAATATTTTAAATAGGATGATTTAGTTCAGCAGTTTTTTCCGTAATCCAATATATTCATTCAGTTCTCTTATCTATCTTTTTCACATTTAAAATGTTTAAAGTCAATAAAGCATTATTTAATCTATCTCTGCTAGATTCTCTATTCTTCTCTGTTCTATGAGCATTCCTTTAAAATTCTGTTAGATCTTTCCATTATTTCTTGGCCTGTAGGACTGTAAGATATATCTGTATCATGTTCTATGCCACGCTGCCTAAAATAATTGAGTCTAATGGATACATATGTTGAGGAATTATCATCTTCAATCTATACAGGCATCTCTAAGAAATGTACCATCTCTAATAAATGTACAATCTCAGAATCAGCATTTTCAGAACTTGAGGCAGAACCTCATTGGGATTCTGAATATGTATCAATAGTATGGTGGTGTATACACATATATACATACCTTAATCCTCCACACTCTACAAAATGAAACATATTAACTATTGTATGACATTTTGCTAAGGACGCATCATTAAGCAGAATATGGATTCTTAACTCAGAATATTGAATTTCTATAGGTTGCCATTCTAATTCCTTAAGCAATTTTGGATTTTTCTCATTTGGAACTACTGCTTCTTCTGTGTCTTTAGGTTCCAGGTTAAACTCTTTTGAAGATTATTTACTCTGATTTAAAGAATCCTCTGACCTCAGTTCTAAGGCCTCCAAACTAGCATTTCATCTTTCAGACTTTTCTTTCTCTAAGTTTGCTTTATTTTGATTTCTCTTAAAGGGGATATACAAAATTGTAATCATTGTTGAACATATAATGTTGTGAGCCTTTTTCTTCTTCACAGTAGCAGCTGCAGTGGCTGGAGCAGGAAACTGTGATCTCTACCCCACTGTGAGTGCCTGATTATGTTCTAAAGACTGCTGTGCAACTCCAGTATGTAGGCACTGAATCAGCTGTTCAGAGGCTCCATTGAAGTATCCAGGAGCTAGCAGTCAGTGGCCAGCTTTGCTGTAGAGCAAGGACTCTAAATGAGCCACAGTAGGCCTCTATGAGGTTTCCCTCCCCCTCTGCTCAGTAGTTCCCTTGGCTAGTGGCACTTCAGGCGCTCCACTCACAGAGCAGTATATTAAATAATCCTTGGTTTAAATAATCCAGTGGTTTCTCAGACTCTAAGCCTAGATTCTAGCTTCGGGTTCAAGGTACTATTTGTACTAAAAATAAATGCTTGAGCCATAAGATTGGGCTTGTTTCCCAACTAGCTCCTAACTTGACTATCCTATTTATTCTGTTCTAAGTCAGGCCACATGGCTGGTTACCTAAACCTTAGCTCCATGTTAACAATTTCTTCTGTGTCCAGGCAAATCTCTCACATCTCACAATTTCCCAGGATCCTCTCTCTCTCTTTCTCTGCTAGATAGCCCACCTTCTAATCACGCCTGAGCACATTGGTCATAGAATTTTTATTGATAGGTGATGCTTTCATAAATTGCATAAGAAAGTCCTTCTACAACTTTGCTCACTTATTTTGTTTTGAAAATGACATTGACTGTGTATGCTGTTTCTTCTCCCCCCCTTTCTCTGGCTGGCTTGGCTTTCTTATCCCTGGCCTGTCTTCTCGCTTTCTTTGGGCTTGATTTTCTGATCATACAGAATACCCAATTGCTTACTTCTTCTACAGTTTTTTCATGTATAAATTCTTAGCATCTTGACTTTAATGTGTTCCTTCCTATGTGTGGTATCTTGACACAACTAATATACACCTTTGAAACTCAAAATGACCTGGATGGAACACAACATAAATATTATGGAGACATGAGAAAGCAAAGGAATGTCCTGCATCCTAGAGCAAGGCCTCCAGCACCACTGACATTTTCTGGAAAGGCAGCTGACATAAAGTTTGTATTCCATCCACATATAGATATTTCAGTTAAAGTAGCAATAAGCTCTGAAAAGATGGCTCCAAGGTTAAGGGTACTAGTTTCTCTGGTGAGATTTCATGAATCCCTTTGGGGTTATATCTTTACTTATCAATGTTGTCAAGTGCTAATGAGGAAGCACTCAGACATAGCCTCAAACTCCACCAGATCCAAGATATGTTTATTGCAAAATCAATGTTCTACCCTCTCCTTTGAGTAGTTAAACCCATACTCCTGCATGCATTTCTTTCTTATAGGTTCCTATTTTCTCCTAACTTTTGTGCTAAAGCCTCTCTTAAAATATCTTTAATAAAGTCTCCAACTCTGCTTTATAAACTAGATTGTCCTGAAATTCTTTTCAGTATTAAAGGTGTAGATTTATTTTTGGTCTCAGTCCCAGTCCTTAAACTCTACAGGAACTGCTCAGAATGACAATACTGGGTTGTGTCACTTTTTACCCCTCTCTCATAATATTGACAAGAGTGTCACATTCTATAAAGTGTCAAAATGTCATAATATTCTAATGTGCTCCAACAAACACATGCACATCACTATTCTCTGTGTCTCTCTGTGTCTCTGTTTCTCTCACTGTCTCTGTCTCTCTTTCTCACATACACACACACATACACAGAGAGAGAAAGAGAGAGACAGAGACAGAAACAGAGTGAGACAGAGACAGAGAGAGACAGAGAAATTGGTATAATCTGAGTGTTCCATTTCCTAGGATATGCAATAGAATCACCACAAAAGCAACCTAAATGCTCACATGAAAAGGGGATATTGGTCTCACTGTTTTTAAGATTCCCTGAGCAAGTCTCAAACCTGTCTCAGGATGAGTAGCAGATATTTCCCCCAGATGACATGTGTTCTGTGTTGAGCTGTTGGCAAGATTATTGAAATATATCATCCCTAGGTAGAAGAGATTTATGTGCTTATTTACGAGGCCCACTGACTATTACTATGATCTAGGACTAGTAGTTATTTTAATATTGTCTATATATATTTAAAAGCTTCTGTTAACTTCTACCTCAAAGCAGAAATTTTTTGTTATAAGCAAATGTTTTATTTCACTGGAAAAATTCTCTTACAATCTTATTGCGATGATATAAGAACATTTCTAGAATATTTAAAGATCATTAAGTTAATGAACGTTTCAAAATAAAGAAGGATCTGACCCTTTAAAATTTAAAAAACAGCTATTTTTGTGACAGTATCTGATGGTATTTAGTGGAGTCAAGAGATTTAGTTTTTCAAAATAATGGTGAATGTGGTTAATTAATAATCAGATTAACAATGCCGGGCCCAAAGTTGTTAAATAACTGTAGATGGACTGGCTGATTGGCTTTTACTGGGTCTGAGAGGGACCTTTATTGTACTTAATATTTTGCTGAAACATAATTCAGTCTCAATGACTTTGAAAGGGACATTAATAGTTTTCTGAAAATATAACCTTGAAAATTAAATCCATTATATATTTCCAACATTATGGATGAAACTGCTCTGTCAAATAAGTCATTACATTAGCATAATGAAGTGTGAGGGGAGGTATAAATGGGAAACAGCAAGCAAATGTACTTTGTACCACAATTTGTCTACATTTAACCAAAATGACCTTTAAAAGCAGAGCTGAAGGGTCAGGTTTATCATTGCTTTTGCAGCCTTCAGGTAATATATTTCTATTTAGCAGAACAATTTACTGAAAATTGCTGTAGTAAGAATTATGCTTCCTCCAGCTCCCTACCTGCAATACATGAGGTCTGAGGTGAAGTCACTTCCAAGCACAGAGGTTTGTAGCAGGTGCTTCCTGAAGCAAAACTCTTAACGTAACACAATGCTATATCTTACACTTCCAAAGCAGTTGGGTCATTAAAAATGCATCCTGCAGCATGCATGCCCTGAAAAAGAGAAGATAAAGATGCTAAAAGAAGCAGTGTGCTGTCAATTCTGGCTTTACTGAGGCTGCCAAATGTCAGGTTGCCTGGACATTCTGCTTTGAATGTGCTTTTTGAGCCTGTTTTGCAAAGACAAACATATACATACACAAGACCACATAAAATTTTCAACTGAAGGTCATGAGTTATCTAGTTCATTTTTTCCCATTTTTGGTATTTAAAGGAGGATTTCCTTTATAGCCTGGATACTCTTAGACTTGAGAAATTCTCTCAGTGGGAAAAAAAAAATTCCTAGTGGTATCTGGCAACAATAGGCATCAGTAAATATTTGTTCAGTGAATACTGAATGTTTGGGTACTGATTATCTTAAAACATAGCATAGGCATTCATGTTCACAGATGATGTTATTTAAACAAATGACACAGAATCATCTTGGGCAATGAGTTACAATCATTCCTAAGATTCCTCCATTCAGTGATATTGATACAAGATAATCTATCCTTCTGTGCATTAAAATTATCAAACATCAATTTCTTAAATCTACTAGTGATTTCTAAAAGAGGACATAATTGAAGCTGCTACAGTACATTGTAATGGTAGAGATACAGTAAAGTGGTTCTCCTAGACATTAGCAGCAAGTTTTCCAGGTAAGATGTATCTAAGAAGAAAACTAAAAGACCAGCAAGACCTCATTATTATGGATGGCAGGATCATGTTGGTCACAGTTACATTGTACCAACATGTTCCAGAATTAAAACTTCATTTGAAGCACGTGAATTACAATAAAATTTAACTGTGAAATGTAAAAATATAATATAAACTTGAGAACTGAAAGAAGACAGAATATCTTGGATATCTTTTTACTAGATATTATATCATGGGAATCAAGGCAGGTTCATGCAAGTCAGAGTTATCTTTGTATAACGTATAAAAACATCATTGTGTGTATAACAACAAGAAACAGTAAAGATAAAAAAAATAGAGTAGTAACATGTATAATTACTTGGCATGAAGTGTTTTCTATATTCTGTGTACTGACACTCAACTGTGACACTCCATTGTAGGTTTGGCTTTTTTTCAGTTAATTTAACAATTTCAGTAAAATTATTTATACCATTAAAAGTCCTAACAGTTTTTTTGAAGATGTCTAAAATATCAATATCATTTTCTCTCTTCATATTTTTGTATCCAGTGGAAGAGATAAAGATGGAGGATACAAAATCGAACAATGGTGACCAGCAGGCCTTTTTGCCTCTTGGGCATCTTATAATCTGATGAAATAATAGAGCTATTTTACTTATACCTTTAAGCTATTGTTACATAAATATTTTCTCAATACTAGACCAGTGCTCAGAATCACTTTACATAGTCATATGAAGGTTCCATTCAGTTAGAGGATCAGAAACAGATTTACCTAAGATCACAGGAAACAGCCTTTATGTAAGCACTAATTGTGATGTTAACCATGGAAACTGTTTACAAACACCATAATGCCAAAAGTAAAATGTTCTTTGAAATATTCTTTCTGATTGCTTCTTTTCAACTTTAAAACTCTGACCAATGAGCACTTTCTGTTCATTAAAAGTAAATAGCAACAGGCAGAAAGTGGGAGTCACTATGGTTTTCTTAAATTTGCACAAATATGTAATACCTCTTACAGATGATGTTATTCATAATAGATGATCTTTACTTTGGGAACAGTTGGGACTGCATTTTTATAATCATTAATTATTTTACCTAATAATGCAGAACTTTTGTAAAAAGAAAAAATTTTTTCATGGTATTTAAATAATCATTGAGCAAAACTAAAATTATAGTTTTAAGCTAGCTACCCTGGTGATGTGTAGCTGACTCAGAACTGCTCCTGCAGTGTTCTAGAGAGGGTACCAACTGCTAGAAATCCTAGAAACATTCATGGATGATCAATAGAAACTCTTAAAAGAAGTGAATGGACTTTTGTTTTCATTACCCTGAAGGTTTGGATTTAGTGATGGTTTACTTCTGTTTCATGGTGGAGAGAAGTGGTGAAAAAATACAATTTAGAGCATTTTCTAAATGAACCTGAGACAACCCTGTATTAGCAGAAGCTAGTCTATGTGAAAGATGAAAGAGATGTATGTCTAGAGTCTGGGTAGTATTTTATTAAGAGAGATCAGAAAGTTGGTTGCTTTTGTTGTAGTAAGTTGCATGGCACCATTTCTATGACCTGTTAAATGAATGTCACATAGTCATACTTTTTTTTGTATAAGGATTAATACAAATGTGATTGTTCAATTACTATATAACTATTAGTCTCCAGACTAAACTCATGACTATGTTCTTAAGAAAGGAGATAAGTTTTAGATTTAAACTTCAGTTCTTATTTTATTTTACAATATTTCATTGAAAAATAGAATTACATTTAGATTAAATATATTAAAATTTTAATATTTACATTATTTATACTCACCTTCCACTTCAGTGCTCTATAGGCCTCAGTCCTATACAAAAATTATAAGAAACAGAGTAAAGCTGAGGTCAGGAGAGGTAGCCTTCTTCAGGTAATAACACACCAATTGGTTTTCTACTGCCAAATAGTCATCCCTGAGAACACACATAGATATAACATTATATGGATTAAACAAGATATATTTAGGAATATATATGTATGCACATATATGCATGCCATAAAAATTAACTAACGATGAAAGAAGCACATGAGTTTAAAGGAGAGCAGGGAGATATATAAGGGAGGGTTTGGAGGAACAAATATTGTAAATAAATTATAATCTTAAAATAAATCTGTGAAGATCTGAGGGTTGAAGAGATGGCTCAATGGTTAAGATCACCGGCTTGTTTTCCTTAGGCCCCAGATTTCACTCTCTGCAGCCATATGATGGCCATACAGGCCAAATTTCCATGCACATACAATAAAATAAACAAAAGAATTAAAAGCATAAACCAACCTGAAATCTCTTTCTTCTTATACAGAATTTATTACCTCGAAGTAAAGAAATTATAATTTGAACTGGTGGTAGAAGGCTCTAGCCTTAGTTACTGGTTTATTGCTGTTAAGACACACCGTGATCAAGGCAAATGTTTGATTAGAGTTTTAGAAGGTACGTCCATGATCCTCAGGGGCAGGAATCAAACTGGTACGATGCTAGAATAGTAGCTGAGCCCTTTACATCATGGTCTTTAGACAGCAGGCATAGAGAGATACTCTGGTCCTCACTTGAGGTTTTGAAAGTACTCATCTCTGCCCCTAACCCACTCCCACCCCGCAAGTGACACACTTCCTTCAATAAGGGCACACCTATTGCAACAAGGCCATATTAACTAATCCTTCTCAAACAGTTCCACTCTCTGTTGACTAGGTATTTAAATATAGAAGCTTATGGTTGTTGTTCTCATTCAAATCACCACATTCCATACTTTGTCTCCATAGAATTTAGCCATATAATGCTAAAGCTTCAAAAGTCCTCATAGTATTTCAGTTTTAACACTATTTCAAAGTCCAAGGTCTCTTCTTCTATTCCAGGCAATCTCTTAATAGTTGTCCTTATAAAATAAAAATACAAAAAGAGATCACATTCTTCAAACATAAAGTTGACACAGAAGATAAATTACTATTACAAAAGGAATGAAATGGGATATAGTGAGAAAATACTGTACCAAAGCAAAGCATCTATCTATCTATCTATCTATCTATCTATCTATCAATACATCAGGACAAACTCTGCATTTGGCATCCCCATATCTATGTTAAAGTGATCTTTCAGAAATCTACTTCTAACTATAACACATTTCTCTATTGTAGGCTGTTTCCATACTTTGTTAGAAGCTCTCTTAAGCAGGTATCCCCAAACTCTGGCATCTCTATCATATTGGGGTCTCCAGTGCAATCCATGCTTCACACATGCCCTCTCTGGGCTTTCTTGTAGGGACTGCCCTGTGAAATGCCTGGCTTCAATAGCTTCCCTTAACAACAGAAGAACATTCCATAACTGCTTTTCTATATCCTTGGCTCTACAGGCAGAACAATAGGGCTGATGGTGCCAAGTTCTTCTGTTTGCTTGAGCTGGTGCCTAGCCCCTTCCATGACTTGCATATGCATAAGCTCTCTTACCTTGCTCCTTTCACAGATTTCAAGATTATTTGCATGGTCTTTTGTCCCCTTGAGCTCCAAGGTTGTATTTTCTGGTGCTTTTTTCTCCTCCAACTGTATACTTTATATTTTGCTGTGCTCCATTTGCTTCTCTTCCTTGTAGATCTGCATGACAGTGATCACTACTAGTCATGTGACCTAGTCATTACGAGGCTGTCTTCCTTTGCCATGGATATTAATCTACAGCTCTACAATTTAGCCTCTGGAAAAATGTTAAGAGAAGGGCAAAAACCAGTTACATTGCTTGTCAAAATATTACAAAATATGGTCTCCAATATTATTTTCCTCTGATAACACCCGAGCTAAACCATTATAATTTACATTGCTCTCAGCAATATTGTCTTTCATGTTCCTACTAGTATGGCCCATTAAGCCCTGCATAAAGCATTCAATATCTTTCTAATAGAATGTTTCAAAGTCTTCCATATCCCCTAAACAATAACTTGATAAAGACTGTCATAGCAATACCCTAGTCTCTGGTACCAAATTGGTATTAGCTACTTACTCTTCTATTGCTATTAAGAAACAAAAAGACAAACTCTTATAAAAGAAAGCACTTAACTAGGGGGCATGATTATAGTTTCAGACGGTTGGGCCATGATTCTCATGTTAGGAAGCAGACATGCATCGTGCTTGAGTACTTTAACATCTGGTCTCAACACAACAGGCAGAGAAAAAGACATTCAGCCTGGTGTGCACTTTTGAAGTTCCAAATTCCATTCCCCAATGACACATTTCCTCCAATGTGGATAAACAAGGATACAATTGCTCCAATAAGGTCACAGCTGCTAATCCTTCTAATTCTTTCCAACAGTTCTATTCTCTAGTGACCAAGCATTCAAATATATGAGCCTCCAGGAACATTCTCATCTGAATTACCACAATTCCCCTTAAGATCTATAACTTCACTAGCCATGTTTCCAGGACCAGGCATGTTTTCCTTCCTCTTGAGGAAAATATATTGTTTTATGTTCAATTAGAGTGGTGCTGGTTACTGCCAAGATGTAAATGGGGCAACTGCTTCCTTAGCATTATCATGTGTACTGCCTGGTTTCTGTGTCAACTTGATACAAACTAGAATCATCAGAGAGATAGGAGCCTCAACTGAAAAGTTGCCTCCATAAGATCTAGGCATTGGGCATATTAGTGATAAATTAGTGAAAAATTAGTGATAAATTAGTGATAAATGTGGGCAGGCCCAGCACATGGTAGATGGTGCCACATCTGAGCTGTTGGCCCTGGGTTTTATAAGAAATCAGGCTGACCAAGTCATGTGAAGCATGCCAGTAACAGCACTTTTCCATGACCTCTGCATCAGTTCATGCCTCCATGTTCCTGTTTTCCTTGAGTTCCTGTCCTGACTTCCCTTAGTAATTAATGGCAATGTGGAAGTGTAAGCCAAATAAACCCTTTCTTCCCTAACTTTCTGTTTTGTCATGGTGTTTCATTGCAGCAATAGAAATACTAAGACATCATGTCACGCTGGCCATTATTGTGGTTCATAGGCATCACAGCTGAGTAGGACTAATTTCTAAGCACACTTCAGTATTTAGATATAAACTCATAGATAAGTATAGATCTTATCCCTCATCAAAGAAACTTCTCTTTGCAAAGGCTGAGACTATACCATTATAGGAAATTATAAGTGGCCAAAATTCATAGAAATAGTCATTATATGGCACTCAGCCCAATATAATATGTGCTAGACCATTGCTACACCAAAGAAACAGAGAACATCACATAACAGGGTCCAGAAAGATTATAAGAGCCAAAAGATCAGGAAATCTTTTGTGAGATTCTGTCCCTCAGAAATTACTGAGAAGCTTGACCTATGATGACATCTACAATATGGCAGCTGAAACAAAACCTGAACAATAAAAAGAGACTCTATACAAAGAAGTAAAGTCAGCTACGATAGAGAAATTTGGTCTCTACTCAGGATAAGCTCCCAAGTGGTTATTCGGTATCAAGTGGTTATTTCCTGTAAATATATATATATAATGATATTGTTATATAATATATCATATAAAATGCATATGATATATAAATTTTTATATTATAATAATATATTTTAATATATAATATATTACACATATATTATTTTATTATAATTATATATTTATATATTTTTATATTATACATTATATATGATACACCATACACGATACATGACATATGATATATAAAAATATAATATATTACATATTATATACTATATATCGTGTATCAAGTATCATACATCATATATTAATCATATATTATCATATGTAATATATCAATCATATATCATATTATATATTATGTGTAATTTGAGGAGCAAGGGAAGTTGGTTGGAGGAAAGAAGGGAAATGATAAAAATGATGTAACTATTTTAATTTAAAAATTTAAAATTAACTTTCACTTTTAAATAATTTGATTTTTAACCTCATGTTAGAAATACAATGTTTAATCTTAACAAGTCCCACGTGTTTCAAACACTTTACATCACAAAGAACCCATTGCTTAAAAAAAGCAAAACTAATTTCATTGAGATAGAATTAAACAATATCAGGAAAATAGTCAATATGTTGGAAGCTAATCAACAGGAAATCTATATAAGACATAAGGTTAAAGAGAAAACTTCAAGAATCAGAGATTATTTTGTACTAATCAAAAATATATCCTATATATCAAAGCCTGAGTGATATAAGTAAAGCATTGCATAAATGGAAATGTACAGCACAAACACTTACATTAGAAAACAATATATAAAAGAAACAATGTGTCCATCTATATCAGAGTAAAGGAGCAAAGGAAATCCAGATTTCATAAAAGAAAAATAATGAGAATGAAAGAAACTTATGACAAAACAGCTATGCAGTAGGGGGATAAACCGTGAAATCCACAGCCACGTCTTTGAAACAATATAGATGATAAACCTCATCAAGACTGAAAAATAGTCATTTTCACAAATGACTAATATGAGTGATAAAGAAAGATGTCAACATAACTGCCTACTATCTAAAGTTAACAGCATAGTGTGGGCAACTTCAGGCAAATATTTTGGCAATATAAATAAAAACCTCATTTTTACATGAACAGTCAACCTAAGTGCATACAAATGTAAGAGAAATTCAATAATTGTTGTAGCAATGTTCTCAAAAATAAATCACTGACCCACAATATTTCATTATCAAAAGTAAGAAATTATTTGTGATTTTAGGAAACTATAAAGTATTTTATATAAATTATTCTTTGTAAAAGGAAATTTAAGGCATCATGAGTTATACTGTATTTATGCCAGAATGCATAAAATAAAACATTTCTATCATGTGAAATCTGAGAAGGAATGCAGACAGGCATATTGTTAAAATATAACACGGTTGAGTCTCTTGGATGGCAAATGGGCAACTGCTTAATCATACATTTGCTATGTGACTCAGTCACTCTAGCCATAGGTAGTTATAGGAATCACACACGCATATGCACATGCTCACATGTGCATGTATTCACAAACATACACACCTGAACACAAATATAGCATTTCCAAACTTTGTTTCACAGATTCAAAATGAAGCAATTGTTTCTATCAAAGACGGATTGCAAGGACAAAATGAAATATATTTGTAAAAGGGATACAGGTTAACAATTAAAATCATCAGAAAAGTCAGCAAAGATTTGGCACATGAAGCATCTTTGGGTGGATACGGAGACGTTATGCTAACTCTAAACTGTAGCTAGTAGTTTTGGCTAGTCTGCTTTGTGCTCCTGGCTGGTAGCATGCCCAGAAGCTAGTTCAGATCCATGAACAAAAACCACACCCACACACAAGCACATGCATGCACACACACACAAACACACACACACACACACACACACACACACACACACACACACACACACACCAGTTATTCTTAAAATGCCTTGGCTAACCCAATGGCTGGGCACTCCTAATCCTTCCCCTGCTACCCCAGGCCCAGTCAGGGAAGTGGTCAGTGGCTACTTAACCTGAAAACTCACATGTCTGTTTGGCTTTATCTCTTCTGCTACTGTGTCCCCTTCTCCTCTCTCTGAAGTCTTCCAGAATCTCCTAAGTCTCACCTTTAACTCTCAGTGTCTTACCCTGTGCTCAGCCATTAGCTACTGGCAACTTTATTGATATATCAAAAATCAACTGGAGTCAAGGACTTTCAGAGTCAGTAAACACAAATTCCCAATCACCCCCTTCAGTAAACAGTAAATGTTTATAATTTAAGACATCATTAAATTTGATTTACTTGACTTTACAGTTATGAAGGGGAGAAACTGTGACCAAAATGAGGTATAGATGATGATGATGATGATGATGATGATGATGATGATGATGATGTGTGTGTGTTTTCATAATAGTGAAGGATATGAAATAATTTCTTATCCTGATATTGAAATTATAATTTTAAAAAAGCTTTATTGTATCATAAATAACTTTGTAAAAGCAAAAGAATATCAATCCCTATAATACATAAAGAAAATATACACAGAGAGTAATTAATATTGTTACTTCACCTACATGACATAAATCCTCACAAAAATTATTGCAAGTATATCCTGAAATTGAAAACTGTTATCAACTAATATCTGTGACTTTTTAAGAAAGGGACTGTGGCCTTCAGTCTTCCTCAGTGTCCTTCGCTCTTTAGAAGTTTATCCATTCATTTTCAATAGGCTTGGCAAGTGGATTTTACCTCTTATGTGTCTAGAAAGTACTGTTTCCCTAGGCCATGAAGCAAATCAATCTGATCTTTTACAAAACGTTGCACCCTATATTAGCATCACTAAAAGACACAGTGAGTCATGGAAGAGTTACACATCTGAGTTTTGATCTTGTGATAGGCCTTATGTTATTTTGTATTACATTGACCATTGAATGGTTTTAATACTTAATTTTAATTAACTTGAAAATGGGCATTATACATTATATTTCTATGTCTAATAATATAATCAGAAGACCTATAGTCAACTATAAAATTATTGAAAACCTGAGATGATGAAATCATTTGAACCTTCTAAGAAGAGTTTTTAGCTTTTTCTGCTGAAATCCCTGTAGCAGGAATTTCCTGCCTGGAGATCCAGAAAGCTCTCTCCTAATTTCTTGCAATAACACATCAAGATGTAAGCCAACACATCTGCTTAATGACTCACTTTTAGGAGTATTGTAGATTGGAATTGTCAGGCAAATCAAATCTCTATGCTGGTTTGTCACAACTAGGATACATTATTTCAGTATTTAATAAATAAGGATGTATAATATGCCACAGGTATTAAGTCAGATGGTAATCTGTTCACGGTTGCCCTAGAACAGATGATCACCATGATGAATGGAAAAATAATGCACATATTAACAATGATTTCATTTAAATAGGAGTAATATCTGTTTGTTTGTTAATATATATATTATATATATCATTTTATATACATGATAGATATGTGATATATATCATTATATATATAAAATGATATGTATATATAATCTCATTACAACAGACAGTTTTATTTTATGTTTGTGAACTTAGTGTGTGTGTGAGTGTGTATGTGTTACATAACCTACTGAAGTGAGAACTGATTCTCTCCTTAAATCATGTAGGTCCTTGGATAAAACCCAGGTCATCATGATTAGGAAAAGGCATGTTTTCTTGCTGCACTATTTCATTGACCCTTAATATCTATTTCTATTAAGATTTGTTTCAACCTCTCCTCACATTAGCAAGTTTTTGTTTCTTAAACTTCTATCCCCATCCACCAGAGTTAGCAGGAAACAGGTTGTTTACTGATGCAGAGTATTTAATTTTAAAAGTTAAATTATGTATGTGTACTGGTTATTGATTACTTTATTATATAAAGTAATCACTCATCCCGTCTTTAGAAGTCATAATTGAGTCCTTAATGCTGTCTTTCAGTCTACCTGAGCATTTGCCTCACTGAGCTTGAGACATCATTAAAGAAGCACACAAGTTAAGAATATCATCCTGAGTGAGGTAACAAAGTCCCAAAAGGACATGCATGGTCAGTATAAGTGGAAATTAACCATAAAATACATGTACCCATGCTCCATTTCACAGACCCAAAGAAGCTAAACAAGAAGGAAGGACCAAGAGGGGAAGCTAGAATTTCACTTAGAAGAGGGAATAAAATAGTCATAAGAGGCAGATGAAGGGGGGCAACAGAGAGGGGAGATGAGGAGGGGGAAGGGGGTTTTGGGATCAGGTGTGGGGAATGAAAGGAGGGTTGATGATGAAAGGAAGATGGCCTGAAAATGAATGGAAATCTGCTACTGACAGGGGTGAGGAGATGGGAGGCATTGCCAGGACATGAGAGATCTGGGATAAGAGAAACATCCAAGAATCCATGGGGGCGACTTTAGCTGTGACTCACTACATTGGGGATGTGGAAGCTGAAGAGGCCATCTCCTGTAGCCAGACAGTAATGCCAATGGAGCCATAGAGACACCAATCCACAAAACTTTCAACTCAAAATGTATCCTCTCTACAAGATACATCCCCGCAGGCATAGGGGATGGAGCAGAGACTGAGGGAATGGCCAACCAATTACAGGCCAAACTTGAGAGCCATCCCATGGGCAAGTACCAATCCCTAACACTATTAATGGTACTTTGTTATGCTTACGGACAGGAGCATGATGTGAAATATTAACAATATAGTCACCTAAATGAGACCTAAAAGTTGACAACACTGGTTGGCATACCCACATGGGGAGGTTAATTTCACAAGACCCCACCACTAGATAAAAGCTACATACAACTGAGTTCTTTTCTTCTTATTTTCACCTTGGAATTCATTTCCTTGATTGCAATTTATTTATCTGCTCTTTTAAATACACTAGTTCTGATCTGAATTTGGTCTAATGGAAGATTCCAGTTATCTATTATGTTTAGTAATTTTAACTATTATAAATAAAATCACCTTATTCTACGATATGTTTAATGTGTCTGATTAGATTGTGAGTAAAATCTGGGCTTTGTTTGGTATTTCAAATCTACTAGATGGGAAATTGTCATGATAAATCTGGAAATGATGATAGTTCTAAGAAGCAAGAAGTGGCTTCATGGGAATTGCCAGCATTTTCTTTTACACTGGGGTAAAACTGACCTTTTGTCAAACCTTTATCTAATGGATGACATTATGAATAAAGGCATCTTCCTTCTCAAAGGGCACTCTTTGGTCTGGTGTCCATTCAAACAGTACAGAGTCCAAGATGAAAGCAAACTTGGTGTTTTCACCTGGGTCATTTGGGGGAAGATGCCATTTAATCTCTTGGATAATAATGGGCAAAGGTCCCAGTTATTTCCTAGAATTAATGAGAAGATGGCACGAGGGCACAGCAAATTCCTCCCTTACTTATTTTGCTTAATTGACAGGCATGTTTGGTTTGAGGAACTTAAAAGAGAAACTTGGCAAGAGATATGTGACCACATCAAGAGATTGGAGCTTGGATTGCCTACTCTTTCATGAGAGTCAAAGCTGGCAAAAGCCCTAAGTTGATTTTACAGCAATTAGTTGGAGACCAGCAAAAGAAAATAAACCTCCCTTTATATCTTTCCAGCTTAGTGTATTGTATTCTTTGCTAATAAGCCTCAAAGACTAGTACTATCCTTCAGGCAATAACATAAATGTTTAATTTATGTTATTAATTTAACTATTAAATTAAAGTTATGCTTAGATCCTGCTTGACACATGCAATAGTATTCCTGGGTGATTTTTATGCAGTTTCCCCAAGAAATTTTCTTATGTGAGCAGCACCCACTTAGGACAAATATGTGATGCATTATTGATGTTAAATCAAGCATAAAGTTATAGTAAAATATACGATGTAACAATCTATACACACATGCTTTATTCATACAAATAGGGAAAGTACAGTTTTCTGAAGCATCGGTAGAACAATTCATTATTTAACTATGAGAATATTCAGGTATACCACTAAAAAGAAGAAAAGAACTGAAAAAATTATTGTGAATTCTTTTTAATAGGCAGAGTTTCTCTCCTATACATCTAATGAAGCTAATTAAACCCATAAATATGAGACCGGAATGGTAATACTTCCAGTTGAGCTCTCTGCTGGTGTGCTTAAAAGGTTCTACAGGAGGTTAACCTTCAGAGATTAAGCAGGGGACAGCTTTTCAAAGACACAATAGTGATAAGGCTGAAGGAGAGAAAGACAACACTGGAATAAAAGTTCAACATACCCCAAAGGATTCTGACAGTGCGTGATGATGGGAGGCCAAAAAAGCTAATAAAAGATAAACTTTTCTACAGAGGAGCTGTCAAAGAGTAACAAAGAAAGGGGAAACGAAAGAAAAGTGACTAAGAAATAGCCCTGAGAGAGAAAACTTGTGCAGGCTCTCTCTCGCTCTCTCTCTCTCTCTCTCTCTCCCTCTCTCTCTCTCTGTCTCTCTCTCTCTGTGTCTGTCTGTCTCTCTCTCTCTTTAGTGAAACAGAAAAGATTATGATAAAGATACATTAAACTCTCATGCAACTCTCTGTCTTTTAAAATACATTTCCTAGAACTGACCTTTACAAAGCAGATTTCTATTTTCTGGCAGGGAGGAAGAATGAATGATCACAGATAATGTTCCCTTCATCCTATAGTCCTTTTGTCTCTGGTGAAGGAGGGGATTATGAGGACATTTTTTTTTTCTATACTTGTTTAGAAAACACATTTTTCTGTGACCGATAGAAAAAGTTATGGAATGGGTAAGGTGGGCATGAAGACACGCATCACATTGATGCAGACTGGCCAAGCACAGTAATCTTACTGTGATAAAGAGCAGACTGAGAGAATGCACAATTTTCTGGTCTTGAATCTTAGCATATCAGCTTCATAGAAAGAAAAATGTCTCATGTGTTATTAAGAAGGAAGGACAGACCGGACACCGGAAAAGTCGCTTTAGATTTGAAGGAGAGAGGCTGGGCTGCTGCTGATAGATTAATGACAACCCATACAAAAACCTGCAGCTGAGAGAACTAGGCCAGGTTCTCTTCTCTTCTCTTCTCTTCTCTTCTCTTCTCTTCTCTTCTCTTCTCTTCTCTTCTCTTCTCTTTGTTTTTTTAATGCAAGTTGTGCACGTCTATATGTCTAGAAGGGTCTTGTCATTTTGTCATCTATTTAATGCCTATCTCTTGAATGTCTGAATACTTTTCCAACAGTAGCATTCTGTTTTCAAGCCCCACCTGGACCTGCAAACAAGATATGCTCTATGTAGAAGTATAAGCTTCTGCCAGTTTGACATATCCTAAGCATACTAGGCTGTTTAAGGGATTTTTCCTTCCTTCAGTCAAACACAGTATTGTTGCCCCATCCACACAATGGAAGAATGTCTAAAATACTTCCTCAGAACCCTTCTTACACTTCAGTGAGACCCTCAGAATCTGCTTAGTTCTGTGCTGGCCAGAACTCCACAGGGAGATAACATCGTTAGACACTTAGAATTAAGCTATAGGGTTGAAGCCTTGTCTTTCTGTCTATCACATTGCAGTGTGTATGAGATATGAATCTGATAAATCACTACACCCTCTGTGGAAAGTCACATTCCTGTTAGAGCTAAATAAGAGAAGAGGCAGTCAATAAGAATTTATTGATCCCCATGGACTGCTCAATACACAGTAAGTGCTATCTCTGACAGTTTATATTTCTTTTTACTATGCCCTTCCCCCATGACTGTTTTATGCTAGCGTAAAGATTCTAAAAGGTAATGTGGCAGTGCAGCACATTGGTCAAGAGGACAAACTACGTGCAGCAAGGCTTGAACACAGTTCCTTCAGCCAGTTCTGCTGTATGTGGAACCTTGCTGACATATTTCTTTCTTCCCAACTCAATGTCTTCAGTCATTAAAGAGGCAAATTTCTATGCTTAACCTGTTTGTTATGTAGCTTAAATGTTCCTGTTTACTAACTGCATTTTATAAATCTGTTAAACTTAGCTTATAGAAGAAGTCCTGTCATGCAATTTTTGTTCAGGAACTTTCTATGTTTGGAATGTTCAGACACATAAAATATATACAGTAAATATGTGTAAGTTTTCTACCTAGAGAAAATACTCCCTAGGAAATAAACTTCCAAGATCAGACTAAGTTAGGAAACTTTGTAATTCTTATTACAATATTAAGACAACCATGTATATTGAACTTTTAGTAACTGCAGACACAGAAGTTAAAGAGTTACAGTCTGATTGTGAAGCTAATTCATAGTCTTATGAAAGAAAATCCCCCACAAGTGTCTCTTTCACCAGTCAGTGGCCTATAATTGATTCTAATTAGCAGTTTGCACAGGACTGTAGCTTAAGAGGGTCAAAGATTACCAAGGACTTTTTCTCTGCTCAGTAGCAAATGAGCACAGCTGCAAGGGAAATAAAACAGTGTTATTAAGTTTTAGTCACTTTTGTTCCTTTCTTTAAGAAACATAGTTTCAATTTTCATGTCTCCAAAGAGCCAGAGAAGAAAAATCCACATGCTATCAGGACAACAAGTTTTTGTATGATACAATCTTATTCTTCATGGACCCTGGGACTGGCCACCACCATCTTCTACTTATTTAAATTTGACCTTCTCTGACTGTTATTTTATTGGGAAATGCTCTTTAGGTGCATGAATATTTAAAGGATTAAGCAAGAGATAAAGAAAAGAAAACCTGACTGTTTCCCACAGATCCTCCCCTTTCTTTGACACTTGGCTTGCAAACTACACCTACTGTTGAGATTTCCATGGCAAATGCTCAGAGGACTGTGCATGGACTGTGCATGTAGCAGGCAGGTTCTTCAAGGTGTTTCTTTTTTGAAACTTAAAAGCTCCTCCTATAAGACAGAAAAGATTTTTTTTTTCACAAAACTTACAACATATTCTCATATCACTAAATATTAAAATCCTATGTGTAGATGAGTAAATTATAAAACTCACCTGCGATTTATTTTAACACTCCAGTTCAGGACTCCTCTTGCTTCAGTGTTCTGAGACTGGAACCACCTTGCCCCCAGTTTCACCAGTGGTTTTTATCTAAGTAAAAACTAGGTCTGGTTTTTTAATTAAAAGAGAAATATGTAATAATTCAATTAACTTTCAAATTCTGTTCTTTCCTTGAGAATTGAGTGCTTGGTAACAAATATCTCTAGAAATCTTTACAACTATTGTTGGATATTAATTTTATAAACTTTTTATGTTTTTATTTTAACAGTACAAACATATTATAGTCAATTTAAAAAAAAACCTTTCACCCTTTACTTCCTAAAACAGAGGTCAAGAAAAGTAAATTTAATTTTGCCATCTAGAAAAAATATGTATTTATTGTTGAATATATTTGTTTTCATGTATGTGCATTCACACATGCATGCACATGCATACACACATACACACACAAAATGTATGTATATGCATACATGTAGGGTTTATCCTAAGTTTATTAAATATTTTAAGAGTATATGATTTTACTTTATGCTACTATATATCATACTTTGGTATTTATATACTATAGAAATAATATATTAGATGAAAACACACAATAAAACAATGGTTACATAGGATATATGAACAGGAATGGAATTCTAATAATTATCATATGATTTAGAATAAAATGTCATGAATTATTAAATCAGTTTTAGGAGAGTTCAATGGCTATAAATTATTTTTCTTTACAGGAAAGGTGCTTTAAGAAAGCACAGTCTTTTGGAGAGTAAGATAAAATTTCTATGAAAATTAAGAAAGTTTTGTTATGCTTTAGCTTTAGTTCTTACTTTTTTTTTTTTTACAGCCCTGTCCTGTCTTTATCTCTCCATATCCTTCTCCTTTATCCCTCCTTTCCCTTCTCTACCTTCATCTCCATCTCCTCTGTCCCTATCTCCATCTCCTTCTGCATCTCCATCTTCATCATCTCTATCTCCTTCTCTTTCTCCATCTCCTCCTTTCTGTCTGCCATCTTTATCTTTTCTGTCTCCCCGTCTCCCCCATCTCCTCCATCTTTGTTTCTATCACTGTCTCTTTGTTGTTTTATTTTTCTTCAATTCCCCACAGTCTTAGATGATGTCATTTTTCTTTTCCTACCAACTTGCTTTTCTAATACAAAAAGGTACAACTTTTGGTCTCTGTCCTTCATGGACTAATGCTCCATTTCTTGGCTAGATTTTCTTGAATATGAACTCTCATCCATTGAGTATTTATCTCCTAACGGAATTAGCAAAGTATAGGAACAAAACCCAGTGAGACTCAGTTCTCAGTATCCTATTTCTCCTATATAACTTGCCACATATTACCAAAATAGACAGAAGAATGTGTACAGAGTAACAACATTGAGCAATGGCATATCTGAGAGTCACAGCAGGAGATTAATTATTGCATGGTGAATGTTGGTGAGTAGAATTTTCTATAAAAGATGTCTCATATCATCAAATTCTATCTGCAAACAACTAAATCAGGCTTTGCAGACCTCTTTTATTTTTTAATAGAGCTTCTTTTTCATAGAGGTGTATGGCCTATAAAACTAAGCAAGTTGTACCGAGATTTCCAAAATGAGGCTACAGTCACAGCTACATCTGTTGTCAGCATCTCAAACTGGAAAGATACATTTATTATAGTTGATAGACTTCATGTTCTCTTAAATAAAGAAATTTGATTATGGCAAGATCCATTTTCAATTTTTAATATTACTATGAACTACTGTGAAACACCAGGGATTACACTGAAGATAAATCTGAGTGAACGTGAATCCCTGTAGTCATTCTGTCGTGGGTACCCAAATGCTAGATTGACTGTGTGTCTCAGTTTACTCCTTCCTTTTATCACACATCCCTAATGCTCCTGTCCTCTGGGGCATGCTGTCAGTAATTGGTCCTCCTCAGATGTGCCAGTAGACCTTTAGAGTACCCCTCCACATCACCTCTCCCTTTAGCAATCTGATTCTCCCCTGTGGACATTTTCTTTTCCCTCTGAAGCCCTCAACAAAGGAATGTTTTTGTTTCTTTAGCTTGCACTTTCTACTCTGGAGAACAGAGCATTGCTTCTTTCTCACTTCCCACGTTTCTTTCTATTTTAATAAGGGCCTAGTTTTAATTGCATGTAGTCATACTATACCAGAGCTATGTAGTGATGCTGAACTGAGACAAAGTCCCAGGCACTTTCCCCAACTCATTTAAACTTGATCAATGCCTGTATCTTCTTTCGTTTGCATATTTGTCGATTATTGCTCACGGAGCTGGTATTTACGACACTCCAGATCCTCATTCTCTGAACTTCCATCTTCTAATAATGAAGCTTCTCTGAGTTTAATGGGCTAATATCCATGGCCATGACTTCATTTTTTTTTTCAGTGACTACACATACAGACTTTTATTATCGAGCTTCCTGGTCACAATCTACAACCTCCAGAACTCTTATAGTTGTTCTTGGTGACCTTGTAATTCCACTATTCTTGTTTCCTTGTGTCGCACATGTCATTATTATTATTGTCTTCATCTTCCTCTTGCTCATCACTCCTTCAGTAGGGACTTCCTACTGTCCTTACTTAAGTACCGTAGTTATTTAGTATAATCACTGTGATTTCTTATTTCCTTTTACCTCTCTTATCTCATTGTGTTTTCTTCACAAAGTTAAATATAAAATTTAATTCTACTCCATTCTGAGGTCTGGAAGTTCTGTTGGGTTTATGTATTAGTCATCCTTCCACCACTGTGACTGTATATCTGAGAAAATTTAACTTAAAGGAAGAATAGTTAATTTTGCCTCATGATATCAGCTGCTTCAGTCCTTGGTCATTATTTCCAGGCCTGTGATGTAGACAAATATAATGGTGAATGGTGTAGGCCAACCTGCTTCATTCATGGTGGCTTAGAAGGAGAAAGATAATGAGGATAGGCCCAGAGTCCCATCACAGCCTTCAAATGCACATGATCTAGTTTCTATCTCCTATTTCCTAAAGTTTTCCAATATTGTTATAGGTTAGGTATAAACTCTGAAGGACATGACAAATCTTAACTGTCATATTCCATGTCTGACACCGAATGCTCACAACCATTTCACTACACCGAATTCTTTTCTAAGAGTTTCCCAGAGTACGAGCATTGTTCAAAAGTCCAAGCATAAACCCCTGAGCCATCTAGACTTTCGTTTATAACTTGAATAGACACCTCTGTATCCTCAAAACATTTGCATGCTGCTCTGCTATGAAACTAGCATCATAAACTTGGCAAACACCAAAGTCAGCTATGAAATCGAAGTGATTAGACCATGGTGAAAAGACAATGGTGAAAGTAGTCTCTGAGTGTCGGTGTTGCAGAAAGTGCTTTGAGAGTTCTCCAGTGGTATTGTGGGAGCAAAATTCCCAGGTATTCTTTTCTCAAAATAGAGGTTCTCATTCTCATTCCTTGTTGATCACTGAGATAATCTCAACGTATCTTTCAAATTGTCTTGTTTCAAAGCTTTGGTTTGTAATAAGTAAACATTTTCTAGTTAAAAATTTACAAGTTATTTTGTTGCTGTTATTTACCTTTTCCAAACCAACCATGGTGTTTTAAAACTACCCCACTTAATGTTGTTTACAGCACTCCAAGTAGACATCAACATACATGCTGTTATCTAAACTGCTCTGAAATTTCCTTCAAACTTAACCTCCCACAATGTCTCAGACTGCATGAAGACAAGTTCTTTTCTAGATAGTAGTGTTATTGGGCTTCAGTACTATTGTGAATAATCCTTATTTCCATCTGAAGCCATGATCACTGAGATACCTACATATGACAGATTCACCACTATTTTTCATTGTATTATAGACTATATCTGAATTCCTTATAATCCAACCTGTATGTTTATTACGTTTATTCAAATAGAACACATTTAAAACTGAGCTTCAGGTATTTCTTTTCATACCTGCTATTATCCCTGTTTCCTCATTTTTGTTAATGTAAACTTTGTCATTCCAAACTGTAATACCTCATTTTTACCTTTATTTTTAAAGTCATATTTTGTCATACAAATATAATTGGCAGGACAGCAAACTTGTTGAATTTAGCCTTTTATAGAGTTTACCACGTATCCATAACTCTCTTGTTAGTGTTATTATTATTTCCCAATTGGATCACTTTAAGATACTTCTGATTTCTCTGCCACCTACCTTTCCGCCTGTAGGATGGCAGTCATAATGAATCAGTTCATATCATTCCTCTGCTTAAGCCAAAGCTTACCATCAAGAGCAAAAGAGACTCCCTGTACTGTGCCAGTCATGGTCTCGCATCATCTAGTCTCACCCACTCTTCCTCTCAGTTCATAAGCATCTCCTCTGTACTCTCTATCAAAACTCCAATCACAGAAGGCTGGTGCTCACCACAGACCCCTTGCAATGCCTGCTCTCTGGATCTCATAAATATAGGACTCACTCCACATCAAGTATTAACTTCTTACACAAATGCCACTTACTCTAACATTTTCCTGGCGCACTCTAATTAAAGTTATAGCAACCCTCTTATCTAGCTTTATTTTCCTTGCTGATAATTGCTACTACCTACCATGATTTATTTAACATAAATTATTGGAGTGAACTTTCATATACAAAATTTAAAAATGTAGATATTAGAGTTGGGAGGTAGTTGTATGTGTTAAAGTGCTTTCCATTCAAGCACGAGAACCTTAACTTTATTCTGAGAATTCATGTAAATATATAAGTTAAAGAAAATTTAAAAATTCAAATGAAAGCTGAAAATGACAACTGAAGAAAATGAAGAGCAGAATATTCACCTCAGTTTGTAAATGGGCCTTGAAAATTCACCCACAGTTTATCTTTGCTCTTAATTCCACATGTACTTTGTCATTTACCTAGAGGGATAAAAAGTACATGAGAAATCCTGCAATGCCAGTGCCAAGTTCCACAACCCTTATTCTTAATATGCATTATTGTATAGAAAATATGCATAACTGATATTCATAAATTATTCTTATGTCTTTTGACATATGTACTAATTCATTCTTACCAATTGCACATTTCATTCTGCTGAACTGTAGAACTTCTGATTTTTGCAAAGAGAAACTCACTGATCTCTCTTTCTCTTCCTCCCTCCCTCCTTCCCTTCCTCCTTCTCTCTCTCTCTCTCTCTCTCTCTCTCCCCCTGTATGATTACAATGAAAAATCAAAGTGATATAGTTAGTGAGATGCTGTATGTACTCTTGCAGTTGTGTAGCTACCTGGTGTCGGTCCTAAATTTCCTTTTTGGCACACACTTAAACTAAGGATTATACAAAGAATCAGATGACAATTTACTATGGATCATTTTAACAAAAGTGATTTTAAAGGTCATATGCTTTACAATTACACATGAGGTCTTAGAAATAGGATGATCTATTATGTCCACAATTATTTAGGTTTTTAGAATGAAGTATTGGATATTTTTAAATTCGAACCTAACAGATTTGCCTTTAAGATGCTAAACATCTTATGAAATTATTTATCTGTATAGTGTTAGAATGCATACCAAATGATTGAAAATCCAGATTTAAAGGAATGGCTTCCTGAATTAATTGGGAAGAGGGAGGTAGAAAGAAAGGAAAAACAACATTAAGGATATATGGAAATGTATATATATTTGATATATTAATATGTATAATATATATATTTTATATATTAAATGGAGCTATGCAAATTGGGATAACAATGACCCTCACAAGGGTAATAGATTACCTAGCAAAAATTCAAGTACCAAGCATTAGAACCTCCTATTAATTGTTGGCCAGGGAAATGTAAACATCTCCCCAAACAATACAAGCTATTGCTGTTGCACTTTGACAAGCTTTGATACAATAGTGGCACATATATCTTGCAAGTAACCAACAGCTCTCTAACTGGACATAAATCTCCTGCAACAGAAGGGAAATCATGCCTTATATCTGAAGTAAATAATACTCAGTGCTAATAAAGACATGGATATTACAAAAGAATCTACTACATTTAACTTACTAGACCAGCATAGTTCCTGACTCTGTTCTTAAAATTTCCCATGCATCCATAGAAAAGCATGGCTTTAACCCCTCATCAAAGAAACTATGCTTTGTAGCAGATGGAAACCATTACAGAAAATCACAACTGGTCATAATGTAGAGATCAAAGGATCATGATGTGTCCAGTCACAACTGATATAATAACAAAGCAACTCCTGCACATAAAGCACAGGGAACATTCTGGAAGATGAGACAGAAAGACTGTAAGATCTAGAGGACCAGGGAATTTACTGTATGATTGTATTTCCTAGAAAAGAGAAGGAAGCTATTTCTTTTACATCTCAAAACAAACAAATAAGCAAACAAACAACCCAATGTCTGCTTAACGAAACCTAAGCAATGACACCAACAATAAACCTGTATCTTAGCCACTGTTCTAATGACATGAAAAGACATATGACCAAGACTACTCTTACAAACTAAATCACTTATGTGGGGCTCATTTATAGTTTCAGAGGGTTAATCTATGGCCATGGCCATTATGGCAGGAAGTAGACAAGCATAAAGTTGGAATAATAACTGTGAGCTTTATATCATCACCCATAGCAGTAGGTTGGGAGTGAGACACTGGGCCTGAAATGGGTTTTTGAAACCTCAAAGCCTACTCCTAGTGATTGACATTCTTCAGCAAGGCTGTATCTACTTCAACAAGGTCTCAGATACTCCAGCAAGGCCACACATCTTAATCCTTTCAACCAATTCACCATCTGAGGACTAAGAATTTATATGAATTTATGAGCCTATGAGGAACATTGTCATTCAAACAACCACATCATACTAATATGAAGAGAGGAACCCTCATGGATATTCAAAGAACTACAAGCTACTAAGAATTGCTGAGAGAAGAAGAATTAGTTTTAGTTTTTCTCAGGGATGAGCCCATTAATTAATTGATGTTCCAATACTGAGTGCTGTGCCCCAAAATCAAATACAAATGAGAAACATTAATTGACTCAGCAAGATATATATATATATATATATATATATATATATATATATATGTATGTGTACATACAGGTATGCACATGTAATAATAATTATTATCAAGGAAAAACAAGAAATGAGTTTGAGAAGGAGTTGGGAGAGGTAGAAGGGACAGGACTTTGTAGCCATTAGAAGGGGAAATAATGTAATTAATTTTCAATTAAAATTTTTAAAAAATAGTTTGATATATTCTCTACTATTGAGATTATAAAATATCTTAATTCTCAGTGAACTGGCTAAGTACTTAATTTTATAATTTGTGTGCAGGCTGCTATTTTTATAATTTGTGTGTAGAAAACTGCTGCTTTTATAATCTGTGTGATTGCTGAAATAAACATTCTGTACTAATATAATAGCTTGAGAATTTTATTTTGTCTATGAATTTAACAACTCTTCTCTGATTAGCATGATTTATTATTTTATTCAGAATTTTGTACTTCCCTTTTTAAAGACTATAATTGAATTTTAATTTTAAATCAAATTTAAACAGATTTATAATGAAATTTTAAAAAACATGTTTATTATTTGGTGTTTGAGCATCTGGGTATACATACTAGGAGATCTATAAATTCTTTATTACCCCTGAAAAGAATATCCTCTTTCTACTAAGTGTTGTTTTTTACATTATTTAACAAAGAATAGTTTTATTCTCTGAGCATTCATTTCTTCCAATTTGATTACTTACTACTTTTTTTCTAGGAAAATTAAAATCTTCCCCCAGGTTTTCTTAACTCATCCCTTGCATATCTTTCTCAGAAAAAAAATTTACTAAATGGATAGTGCCTGGAATTAATGAGACCACAATTGAATTGGGAACAAAAATCTATTTTAAGGTAAGAGTTTACACACTAAGTCCAAGATCTTTGTAGTAATCACCAAACACTTTTGCTTCTAAACCATCAAAGGCTTAATGCTAACACAAACCTCCCTAAACAATTGGAAAAGTACACTTTCTATAGAAAATAAATTGTAACTCTCTCCTACAGAACCAATAGGCAGCACATTCATTATTCCTATGATCATGGCTCAAAATGTGTAGTAGAAATCTGCTTCATTTGAATGCAGAAGTGTCTTTCTACAAGAGTCATGGAGCAGAATAAAAAAGGTTGTGTGGCAGAAAGAGTTGGCACACAGACTGTTGAGTAGCTCAAACATTTTTATGCACAGTGAAGAACTGTGCTCTCCTTTTGAAAGTCAACATAAGTATTCTTTGTTAGGCTGATAGAAACTTCCTTACATTTGCCCACTAAGAGCAAAAGTTTTGTGTAAAATTATATATTACCAAAGCTTTTAACCAACACCCAAGAAGAATAGGGATATGAACAGGTAATTTATAAGTATAATCTGTATACTTTATATGCTCTCTCTCTCTCTCTCTCTCTCTCTCTCTCTCTCTCTCTCTCCCTCTCTCTCTCTCTCTCCTTCTCTCTGTCTTGAAAATAAGCAAAAATTGGTTTTAGTGAAACCTCACTTGATAATAGGGAGCTAACCATTCATGCCTGTCTCCCCTTACTTTCCTCCTTCTCTTATGTATGTGGATATTTTGTCTGCATGTACATTGATCTGCACACAAGAAGGGGTCATCTGATCCCATGAGACTGCAGTTATAGATGATTGTGAACCACTGTGTGAATGCTAGAAATTGAACTCAGGACCTCTGAAAGAGTAACCAGTGTTCTTACTGCTTAGCCAGCTCTTGAGACATCTTCATCCCTTATTTCTCCTGTATATAAAACTCCTCTGTGAGTCCTTAGGCACTCCCATTTCTTCTCCCAGTGTCCTCTGGCATTTGCTACTCATAATTATTATGTTCCTATAGTAAGTTTCATTTATCTGAATAATTCTATTGAAGCTTAATCTAGTTATTGGATTAGTAGAAAAAATTAAATGTCAGATCTTGAGAGAAAAATGACCAGTTTGTAATGACTCTTGTGGGTGATTTTCAGGTAGCATCAGTGCTGAATTGCAGCATGCTTTTCAGGCCAGTGAAAGGCCAATGGTCATTAGTGAATCCATCGGAAAAAAACCTTCCTCAAATCTCAGAGGCTTGCCTCTTCTCCTACTGGAGTGTGACACTGATATGAGAAACCTCCTGAGGCTGAGAGTTTAGCCAGTTTTGTGGTTCTGCCATTCAACCTACCAATCTTGGGATTGATGTCTTTGACCTGTTTCCAAATGTTATTAGGATGAGAGCTTCAATGCTTTGAAAATGTGCTGACTCATATTAAATGACACAGTTGTACCCACATTTCCTAACAACATGGTGTAGACCAAACATTGTTCAATTACTAAAACCACCTCTCTATTTTCTATTCTTCTTCCTCTTCTTCCTCCTTCTTCTCCTCTTCCTCATCCTCATCTTCTTACTCATCCTCCTCTTTCTTCCTCCTTGTCTTCCTCCTCCTCCTGCTCCTCCTCTTCTTCTTTTTCTTCTTCTCCTTCTTCTTCTTCTTCCTCTTCCTCTTCCTCTTCCTCTTCCTCTTCCTCTTCCTCTCCTTCTCCTTCTCCTTCTCCTTCTCCTTCTCCTTCTCCTTCTCC